>JARKIB010000165.1:0-276765 GCA_029378385.1 Mycena metata | reverse complement strand
TGGGGGCCTAGGCTGGGTATATTGCCAATTCCGTACAGCTTTACAGCTCCCGGACCCTCTGTATTTGCAAAACGACTCGGAAAAACCATTCCCGCCCTCGTCTGCTCACCAATCCTCTCCCAATCTCCGTCTCCGCACGGACTGAACATCTAGCCGTTCCGTCTTCGTGCCATCTCTTCTGAAATACATCTCTTTGAGTTTGTTTGGTGCCGCTAGCTGCCCCCAAACGCGTCGCGTCGATCACCTGATCTATCACTCGGCATATCCTTATGCCGACCGTTTCTCCTAGCCGTCGCTATCGCTTGCTAGCCCGATAAACCCGAAACTAGCACCAAGTTATTTATGGAACGTGGCCCCTAGCCCAAAGCTATCCCGCTAGCTGCACCCTAGCTATTCGTATGTCTCTCTTCTTTACACTAGCTGGTAACTCTCGTTATCCTGTGCTCTCTGGAAGTCGTCTATTGGCGCGCTAGCCCACACTATGAGGTACTAGACCATAGTAATCCTCCTTAATGCGTATACTCCCCTCGTGTAACGCTTGTTCACGCGCCTAGCACTAAGTTTGTACTACGGTCAGCAGCCGGAGCTCACTCTGACCCTCCTTTGTATCACCAAACAGAGTCCCAATAGGAATATTGCACCTATTAGAAAGCTAGCTTGTTACAACTCGAAGCCTAGTATGCCTTGCATTTAACTAGCGCTAAAAATCGCAAAATGCAGCTAGATGTCGGTACATTGTTGTTGCGCCGTTTCAACGACTTCATGACTGAGGTGGAGCTGGCCAAATCGAACTAAGAATACCGAGATAATTTAGCGAGCAAGGAAGCCCGTCGGGCGATGGGTGTGGGTCTATGGAGTACATGCAATGAGCTAGTAGAACTGGCGGAGCCTGTAGAAGCAGCACAATAAACAACGATTCCATGATTAAGAAGTTGGTGGACTAAAGACTGAAATACTTTAAGCTCTTGAGTACAGCACAGATTCGATCTACTGCAGGACTTTCTATTCATGAAAGACCCGTGTTGCTGCAAATTATCAGGCGGCTAGCGCATCTGGGGTGGACTCGAGAGGGAGGAAGTTGGTGGACGCGCTGGGCGTTCAGAGTGAGTACAGCACAGATCTGAGTCACTGCCAGAATTTCTATGCATGCAAGACCCGTTCCTGCAAGTTATCAGGTGGCCAGCGCACCTGGGACGGAAGTTGAACCAGGTTTAATGTAGGGGGAGTTTGTGGACACGGTGGATTTTTGCCAATGTTCAAGTATGACGAGATAACTAAGGCATTCACTCACTTTATAGCCATAGAAGACACGTCAACCCCAACTATCAGACCCCAAACACGTCTTGGGCAAAAGTTTAAGCGTGTTTAATTTAACAGATGCATCGTGTTCATCTTCTTATTCTAGCCTATTTGCACGTCCTAAACCATGTTAACATATTGGATTTCACTGCAGTGACCCCTGAGTCCATCACAACGCCACAAAAAAAAGTCACACAAAAATCATACCAACCTAAGTGGATTTCAGCGGTAGTCCAACCGAGCTTTGGGAGAAGATGAGATATTACAAGTCCCGGGATTCAAGTTCAATACAAATGCCTCAGAAAGACTTCATATCATGAAGTAAGCTTGGTGAACATCCCAAAGCGACGTGGACCCCCGGGGAAGCGAGAAATGGTACCAAAGTTCAACAATGGGAGTTGGTGGATGGGCAGTTGGTAGACGGGTAGTTGGTAGACGGTGAGCGAATTCTTTGGAATCCGTAGCCCCCTCGTTGAACTCTGCTGTAGCCTGAGTATTAATATCATTAGCTAGGCCTGCCGAGCATCCCACAGTGATGTGGACCCTCGGGGAAGTGAGAAATGGCACCAAGGTTCAAGCAAGGCAGTTGGTGGACAGGTAGTCAATTCTTTGGAATCGGTGGCCCCCTCGTTAAGCTCTGCTGTAGCATGAGTTTTTATATTGATAGGTAAGCTTTGTGAACGTGCTATAGTAACGTTGACCCCCCGGGATGCAAGAAATGCCGCCAAGTTCGAGGAAGGAAGTTGGTGGACAGTAGTTAATTCGGCGGCCCCCTCATTAGAATCTGTGGTAGCATGAGTAGTCATATCATTAACTAAGTCTGGTGAGCATCCCACAGAGACGTGGACCCCCGGGGAAGTGAGAAACGGTGCCAAGGTTCAAGAAAGGCAGTTGGTGGACAGGTAGTCAATTCTTTGGAATCGGCGGCCCCCTCGTTAAACTCTGCTGTAGCATAAGTTTTTATATTGATAATCTAGCCTTGTGAACGTTCCATAGCAACGTGGACCCCCGGGGATGTGAGAAACAGTGCTAAGGAAGTTGGTGGATGGGTAGTTGGTGGACGGTGACTGAATTCTCTGGAATCGGGGCCCCCCTCGTTAAAATCTGGGACAGCATGCTCATCAATAAACTCAGAGCTCACCCGAGGGCAGTTCTGGAAGTTGATGGATCATCAGTGACGCATGAACGTGACTTCCTTATTTTCTTCACCCACCAACTCCTCACCTACTTCAATAGCCACACCACTGACCTGGGCAACCACACCACAAGCCGCCTTGGAGGGTGAAGATGAGCTAGAGGAGGAGGAGGCAGATCGGGGTGCGGGAACGGGGAAGCCTTGCCCGCTATCGAGGTGCTGGTCTCCGGTGGTGGGGAAGGAGAACCCCACCCTGACAATGAACACCATGATGGGTTTGTGATGCTAACACAGGAGAAACGACTCCGTAGTTGGGGAAGCGGAAGAGACTAGCAGAGGATGAGGGAGAAGGAAGGGAGTTGGTGGGCGGAGCAGCTGACAACGTGCTCACCACCATGCGAGCACGTCGGACGGAGAGCGAGGCAGCATGGCAGAAACGCGAGGTATTATGGCGCAGTTGGATAAATGGTGAAAGGTGGAGTAGCACATATATAGGTAGTTGGTGGACATTCTGGTAGTTGGTGGACAATTGAAGTTGGTGGCGTAAAATATTGGCAGCCTTTATTTCATTGAATGCTCGAACTGATTGAGATTGAAATCACCTGCTCTGAGGTCGTGCATCAAGGCGGTGGGCAGAGTGAGCGGTTGAAACAGGTGAGCACATTACAGGAAGTTGGTGGACCCTCCACCATGCCATGTTTTGTTGAATATGTCTCATTGAATCATATAGAAAACAATAACATTACAATAGAACGTCAAAAGAAAAAAGAGAAAAAGAAAAAAAATTTGACAAGGTCGATGTCGGGATGTCGGGGGTCGGGACAGCGAGCGGGGGCGTCGGGATGATGTGCGGGAGTGGCGGTGTGACGTCCGGGACGTGTTGATGATGGGGTGATGTGATGGGGAGGCAGTCTGATGGCAGCGCACACCCGTGATGGCAGCGGCGCTGCCATCATACAGTGGCGCTGCGTCGGCGGCGACGATGGCGGCGGCGACAGGCGATGAGGAGGGCGGGGAGGGCGGCAGGGTGGGCGGTGACCTCCGTGGAGGCAGTGGCCACCACCCGCCGTAGTTGGTGGACGGCCTTGGGCTATCCCCTAAGTCCCCACATAAGGGATATAAGAGATTCCCGTGAAATCGCCTTATCCCCTCTAGTTAGAGCCGGAACACCCCCCCCCTTCCCTCTCTAACTAGAGGGGTTAGGTGGGCACATTAGGTGCGTCGCATCCGCGCTGAACGATATTGCTGATGGCGGCGTGGCCATTGATAATATACGGATGGGCTGTAAACAGCTTAGACATTTTGCGCAGATCAGGGGAGACGATAAACTCACGGCAATTAGCTCGTCTGAGGCCGGTGGTGGGGTGTACTATGGCACTACACGGGGGAGTATCACTTGATTTCCCAGCCACCAGCGCCCGACCCGCCAAACCTCTGATGAACATGGGTTCATCAACGTCGTCCGGAATATAAGAAGAGCGATGGGGGCCGGCAGAGTCTGTGCTGTAGTCGCTGCAGCCGACCCAAAATCTGTGGTTACGGGAGACCTAAAACGTGGGTAAGACTACGCGCCGGGATTGGAACAGAAGAATGGAACCTGTTTTTTCTGTCTTAAAATCGGTACACCTTGGCATCGAGAACCGTTTTTATTTACTGCGGAGCATTTCTGGGATCGCACGAGCTGAAGGAATCTAAGAATAAAGCTTGGTCAGCAGTCCTCCCAGGAATATTAATTTAGCGCGTACTCGGTGACTTTTCGTTCGTCGACGGCATTCGATGGCGGGCTTTCCTGGTTCAAACATGACCATGACCTTTGAGTCGCCACTTCCGGTGCCGCCGTCCCAAGAGTCGTTATCCTAACCACATGTCAATACGCCACAGTCAAGAGACACAAAACGCGTACCTTGTTCTTGATCAAATGATCTACAGAAATATGTGAGGAACAGTATGGGATGTCGAACGGCTGTGCTTACCGGCTCCCTCGGCGTCGGTAACACCCCTAGATGTGGCAGCGGGTTCGTCTGAGTCCTCCGAGTCTGAGAGAATCTCCAATATCTCGTGGGTGCCCTGATGCGAGATTCGAACTTTGACCTGTTCTACGGGCAAAGGAGCAGCTGGGAACGCGTCGGACGCGTCATTCTCGAGCTTGACGCGTGTCGGAGGTGATTCAAGGGGAAGAGGAGTAGGTGGGGAACCCAGGCTTTCAGTTTTCTTGATAAATTCGCGAAGCTGAACGATGTTGATCCACTCGTTGTCGATAAATTCGTGTGCATTGGCAGCGACGTAAGAGGATCTGTAAATCTGCACGATTTTAGACGCGTCGATGGCTCCCCACCGTTGTCATGGGTGGGAGAACACGTACTGAGCTTCGGAATGCCGTCCCGACACCCATCGACAGGCTCTCAATCAGTTTCTGGTCGTCGGGGGAGTGTTTTGAGAGCATTGCGACGCGTTTTCAGCGCGCCGAGCGGACGAGGATCGCGGGGTGGTAGTGGTCGAGGAAAAAGAGGGTGGGTAAATATTTGGTGATATTTTCCGTCCTCGTCTGCGCCGATCCTGATTTGATGCGCATCACGGAGGAGATCTTCGACACATACCCATTTTAAGTGATGTGTCGCACTTGATTCTATGTTCGACACATCTGAACTGGGTGTGTCGGACTTAAGGTGTGTCGGACTGTCGCGTCTGGTATATACTCAGGGCCCAGGCTCGAATCGAACGAGTACATCGCAAGTAGCATGATGGAACAACTATTGCTGCAAGAGTGGACCACCACTGAAGTACTGGACCTTTCTTACTAGCTGATTGACTTGGTTACACTGATGACCTTTCCTGATGCAAATTTCCCTACTCTGCGCTAGTCTGTTAGTTACCACGCTCATTTACCCGGTATCCTGTGTTATTATATAAGCATCACTCACGTGCACACTTCAGGACCGCAACTTCGACGCGCCGTGAAGCAAATAACGCGTCGAAGGCGACGTTGAGGCTGTATTCGGGCAATAAGTAATATATGAGAGTTCCTGCGGTTTCCGTCAGGCTTCTGACCCAGTTAATTTTGAAAGTGAATATTTTCCACCTATTTTCATTGCATTTCTATGAACCTTCCCAGGAAAGTTCATTCAAGCAGGAAAAATTGTTAGGTCACTCTGGAGTCTGATGGAGGTCCCAACGCCCTCAGGCGGTTTTGGTTGCTCAAATCACGCAAGACAGAAAAAACGCGTGGAGACGCGTCTCGCTAAGAGTTTGTTTGTTCAAGCATTGGTGATGCTTACCTCATAACGCAGGATACCGGGTAAGTTGCGGTAACCAACAGACTCTATCATAAGTACTGATAGACTCGGAGCGCTGTCGAGAGAGACTAACTCTGCGCTGGATTCTCTTTCATAAATCTCCAACCACTACCACTAGTCCCGGCGTGTCTCTTCCGGCCGCTTTCATCACGGTACAGCGAGGCGAGGCGAAAGAATTTCGACGTGGCGGCAAAAATAACTCTATTCCCCCATACGGCCCAGCCTCGAATCGAACGAGCAACCCGCGTTGATGTGTTACAAACACAAGTACAGATATCGTGAGCGAGTGCGGACCACTGCTACCGGGCAGTATTCCCGAGTAACTTGATTACACGGAAGGCTTTCGGTGGGTGTCTCAATCTGACGGCATTCAAACAAATTCTATTCTCAATGCTCGCCGGTGCATCTCTTCCGTCCTCTGGTATTAACCGGTATGTACGGCACATATAAATCCAAACCGACGCAACTTGGGAGGAAATGTATGAAACACGCAACTTTCAAGTAAAATCACAGGTAAAAGGCACCACTTCAGATTCCATATGGATAATATGACACTGCTTCGATTTCTCTGCATTCTGTAGCACAACATTAGGAGTGCTCTCTCAAAAACACCACAGGTCATCTCAAGCTAAAACAAAGACGCACCTTTCAGGGTATTAAGTGAAAAAATGCACAAGTTGGATCCGAGAACGAAGAAACAAAAACACGCAACCCCTGGGACCGTAATGTGGTCAGGTGGACATCAGGTTTCAGCGCTTCAGTGACTGCTGCCTCAGCTGGAGAGCCTCCACCCAAGTGGTTGAATGCTTCCGCACCAAGCAAGATAAATAGCGTGGAAATTGAATGGAAAGGCATCCGGACTGAAACCACAGAGTGAAAAGGAGCTGAAACCTCTTCAACTTTGCATTCAACATTTCAACCATTTCCCGATGTTGGCAATCGGGAGCCCCGTTTGTGGCATAGGAACAGGAGATGTTAAACATGAGGGGAAGGAGGAGAGAGGATTTATGTCCCCCAGGAGACTTGCTATTGGACTCCGCGATTTTGAGTTATTGATCAAACATTTAGAACTCCGCTGATTTGCAATCAATTTCTCTTGGTGCGTTCTCCCAGTCCAGGATGTACTTTTTTTAGTTGGCTAGTAAACTAAAAACTTGCCAGGTTAGGTCCATCTTTACACCGTTTGGCCAAAGTTGTCTCGTTCCGGGCAGCGCGAACATTGTGAACAACATGTGTCGTTTTTTCACGGCCTTCGCAAGGTGTGTGTGTTTTTTTAGAGTTTTGACATGAATTATTTCACAGTATATAGCCCATAGGTATACCTCAACCCGATGAAAGAAATATAAAATGGGGGCAACATAAACGAAGCCGACATCTTAGGGCCTAGGCTCGAATCGAACGAGCACCTCGGAAATTGGCTGGGGGAACAACTATTGCTAGCGAGTACAGACCACCGCAACTGGGTCGTTCTTGCTTCTCACTCAACTTCATTTTACCCAAGAGTTTTTTGGAGGTTTCTCGACCTGACGCCGTTCCTCAACCAATTCAAAAGAAATCCAAGCGCTCTCTAGATCCTCCTTCCAGCGCGCTGCTCAACGGCGTCGTCGATTGTATGCCCCAACTCGGCAAATCTGCACCAGTCGGACAACGGAGGAAAATCATGTCGCGATATCTGTTAGGACCCAGGCTCGGTTCGAACGAGCACCTCGTAGATTAATGTGTTTCAAAACGAGTGAACAGATATTGTGAGCGAGTGCGGACCACCGCTACTGAGCCCTCCTCATCTTCTGGCTAACTTGATTATACCAGCGATCTTTCTGTTCGTTTTGCGCGCCGCGCCGACTCGGATGTGCTTGAGTCCAGAACATTTAATTTCCAATGTATCTCTTGTGGTTTACTGGTTAATGGCGACTACTTGCTACACCGCAACGAGGCCAAAAAACTTCAACGTTATGACAAGATGAACGCCGTGCTTTCCCTTTAAGGCCTCAAGGCAAAAGAAATTCAAACCGCGGCAAAAGAAAGTAAACGCGACGTAGGGCCCAGGCTCGATTCCAACGAGCAACTCGCATGGTGTTGTGGAGGAAATTGGATTCAAATTGTGAGCGAGTGCGGACCACCGCGACCGGGCCTCTCTCATCTGCTAGTGAACTTAATTACACTGGTGATCTGTCGTTGGTTGTCCTCGTTGGATCTCTGTGCCTCAACGAATTCAAACTCCCAACGACAGCCGGCGCATCTCTTCTCCGGTTCCCCAGGGATGGTCGACTTGGTGTCACCACTCAACGAGCCGAAAGAAACCAAAATGGCCGCAAAGAAAAGGAATATGTCCGACATCCTAGGGCCCAGGCTCGAATCGAACGAGCACCTCGCAGATCAATACATTGCAAGTAAAGTAAGCGAGTGCGGTCCACCGCTACCGGCCTTTCTCATCTCCCTGCCTAACTTGGGTTTACGCAAGAGTTTTCTGTCGGTTCTGGTTTCCGTCAAGGAAATTAAATTCTCAACGCCCCCGCCGCATAGCTTCTGTCACAGACAAAGCCCTGGTAATCTAATCTCGTCCAGCTATACTGAGATAGTGGATTGGGGAGTGAGATCTTAGTCCAGCCAGAGGCTTCGTAAAGATGATCGAATAAACGACTAGGGAGGGTACAGAATACTCTACTAACTAGTCGTACTTATACTGTCTAGGTGTGAACTACTAACTACTAAATATGGTAGCGACTGCGTGGCAATTGTTCGTAGCCTCGTGTGCTCCTGTGAGCAATACCTTTAAGCATGCGTTATGCTGTCCTTCGTCGTGCGTGTAGCGTGCGTCCTTTAATATATACTTGCTGCGGCTCCTGGCGTCCAGCCTGTCTTCATGGATCGGCATACACCTTTACTTCTGTATGCTGGGAGTTCTCTTGTCGTCTCCACTGATCCTTCGTCCGAGGCTTTGTCTGTGAGCCAATAATATCCACCATGCACCTTGGCGTGTGTCTTGCCATGTGGGTGCGGGTTCTTCGTCGATCGGTCCCTCGATCAAGGTCTTCTATTAACACCATGTGTCCTTGGTGCTTCTTCGATCGTAGGGCTTCTGTATTCCCATGATCGGTGTGTGCGTTGTATGGCAGGCGACAGCTGTCGGGCGGTACTGTCGGTGTACGGCCTTCGGTGTCCCGCCATGTCTTCTGGTGAAGCGCTCCCGGAGCGTCACGCGTGACTAGTTACTGCGGATTGTCCCAAGCGGACAATATGTGTCGCGCAAGACTGTGTTCCCGTTTAATCTACAATGGCGGTGCCATGTCCTGATAGGGATATCTTCTATTCCCATATTGAGTTCCTGTTGTAGAACTCTTCGTCGTCTGAGGGGTCGTCCTCGTACGTCGTATTTCCTCTGAAGTCCTGCGGCGGCTCTGGCTCATCGTCGTCGCTGCCGTTACTGCCGTATTCCTCGCAGTACTTCCTTCGGTACTCTAAGCACCTTTCCCATCGCGCGTTGTTCTCTGCGATGAGCCGTGCTTCGGCTTCTTCCTCCATCTCGTCATCTCCTTCGCTATCTTCTTCTAATAGCCTTCGGAAGAGATTGTCTATCTCCTTCCGGTTCTTGCCTTTAACCGGTTCTGCCCGAGGGACTTCTTCCGGTAGCATGATATAGTTTAGGCGCCTGGGCGCTTCCACTATTTTAGACGCCTGTGGGCGCCTCGGCACTTCGACCTGTGCCCGTTCTGCTATCTTGTTATCACCCTTATCATTCTGGGCGTCTACGAGATCCTCGACCTCAGGATCTATATCTTCTGTGATCCCTTGGTCGGCGGCTTGGTTCTCTTCGGCTTCTTCCTGGAGAACCTTCTGCTCGAGTTTGGCCAGCCTCTGCCTTAGCTGGTTGCCTGCTTCTGCATCTCCGGCTTGGCTGCCGAACGTGATCTGTTCGAGAGCGTCGAGCCACTCCTGTAGCTGGGCTCGGCTTCGACTCTCGGGGGTTGACTCAGGCTCCGGCATCTCCTCTTCCGAGACTTGGAAGTTGTCGCTTTCGGCTGATTCCTGGCCAAAGGTCTGTTCGTCTTGATCCTCGTGGATGCCGAAGATCTGTTCCTGTTGATCTTCAGGGGTGTTGAAGATCTCGTTGTCGTAGTTCAGGTCCTCGAACTCGACTAGTTCCATACTCAAGCCGTATCCCTTCTCGGGTGTAGGCTCGGGCTCAGGGGTCTCTTCCCGTTCTGGCTCAGACTTAGGGGTCTCGTCCGCCGTTATCTTATCTGTGTGCTCCTGTTTGGCAACAGTCTCAGATGGCGTTGGCGTTGGAACGATAAGATTGGAATCGAATCGTGACAGCTTCCGGTCTATGAGTTGCTGGTTATCGTTGACTCTGTGGTATACCTCAAGCCAAAAAAATAATTACAGCGACTCCTTCATAGGGCCAAGCCTCGAATTGAACGAGCACCTCATAGGTTGGGCCTTTCGCTCATTTTGATTTTCTTTTCTTTCCCCGCGGTGTCAATATTCTCTCCTCCAGGAATGAATAGGACATCAAACCATCCGTTTTACGTCCACGGGCGTAAGAAATACGCCCGTAACCGTAATTTTTTTCCAGCGAAACGGGACGTGGATTTTACACCTATGCCCGTACCATAACCGCCCGTTACGGGCGTAAGTTGACCTTTCCTTGCTCGTCTGGGGCATTTACTAATTCTTTGTGAGTGCGAAACTGACTCTTTGACCAATAGGAACACACTGATAATAGCCAGAAGACCTTATGAAGTAAGGAGTTGCCGTATTAAAACGGCCGTTTTTGAACCCGAAGATTGGCCATACGGTACGGGGACGTAACCGTTTTTACGCCCCGTCGTCGCGTAATTTTACGGGACGGCTTGATGCCCTAGGAATGAATACTGAAATTTGCGGAACGCTTACACTGCTGGAGGCAGAATGGTTTGAAAGAGAGAAGCCTAATACTTTGCCATGCGTTCGGAAATATTAGTGCAACGCTGCACCAAGAGAAGATGGTCCCGAAAGTCGCAGGAGGCACCGTTGGTTCTTCAGCTTCCATGAGAGGGCGCCACCCAGTCTATTCCATCTGCGCTCTTCATCACGTCTTCTGGACTGCAGAACTCAACAAACCGAAGGAGTTGCACAACGGAGGAAAAGAATGTCGCCATGTTTCCCACCGCAGGACCCAGACTCGATTCGAACGAGTGACTCGCAACTTGTTTATCTTGAACAGCGCATCAATATTGCACTGATCTCCGCCGCGAGCCCAAGAATCTTTGAAGTTGGACACCGCAAATCTAGTAGTATGTACCATACGACAGCCCCCCCCCTGTCGCAGGATGGAACTTTACTTTGATTTGTTGCTGGTTCTGCCAGTGAGTTCTATACAACTTTAGGTTAGGTTCATCCCGCATCGGATATTCGATCTTGCCATTGTCTATGATCAAGCTGCCTGCGCATAGAGTTCAGGGTGAGCTAGACATCAGGAAAAACCAAAATTCTATGATAGAACATGGCCTTTTATGGGGGTCTTCGATGGTCTTCGATGGTCTATAAGTGTCTATGAGGCAACCCCCCGGCTCTATGAGTGTCTATGGGGAGCTATGGATGTCTTTCAATGTACCTGCACTGTTTATGACTTTCTTTGGTGGTTGATTGATGTGACATGATTGTGAATACGTAGTCTAATGAGGGTGAAACCATGCTAACCAGCGAGTTGCATTGAACCAAGCTCGTGCATCAGGAAAACCAAAATGCTATGATAAAACACAGCCTTTTATGAAGGTCTCTGATGGTCTATGAATGTCTATGTGTCAACCACCTTTTTTGGAAAGTCCTTGTTCTGAATTGTTCTGGTCTTCAAAACTGTCACATCCAGGAAATGATTCCACATTTTGTGCTTCACTTAGGCTGTTGAAGGAAAACTTGTGCTAAACAACTCTTATAGCTCTTTTTGAGCTTTTGGTTTGGGGTCTATTCTTACATCTGCAAATATATGCCTTTGTGAGAAATTTGCTGAGTTTCTTGCTAGAGAAGTATTCATGCCCAGATGCTTTCAGCAGAGGAGATGTGGATGGGACAGGCAAGAACTTGAGAGAAGTAAACTGACCTGGAGAATAAGAACTTACGCACCTATCAGAATAGTGTCCATCCACTTATATGATCCTTTAGCTCAGTTGGTAGTGCACCTCATTCCGTATTTTGTCCGAACCCGCCAGGTCGCGAGTTCGATCCCGTTGAAAAGCACTTTACTTTAATTAGAACTTTAATTACATGATATAATGTCCCTCAGCGAAAAGTCACTAAGTTCACTTCACATTCACATGGAAACACCTTGAACAGTAAGTAAGTAAGCACAGTAAGCAAAGGCTGAGTGGTGGTGACAGAAACCTTGTATCCCTGCATTACATGCAATATGATATGTATTTTTACTGTCATTTTTGTGTGTGTTTTAAGCCACTGTGAACCAAAAAAAGTTGACAAAATCTCATAGAAAGCAGGCCAGTTTCATAGAAAACAGGGGTTTATGGGTGTCTATGGGTGTCTATGGAGTTGACCCACCCCCCTCCCACCTTGCTATCATAGACGCCCATTGTCTATGACGTCTATGGCGTCTATGTGGGTCTATGTGGGTCTATGGGGCAGTTTTGGTTTTTCCTGATGGAGTTCTGTGTGTATATGTTACAACGTGGTAACAGGCTCTTCTGTTTCCCTGCTCTGAATCTTTCCGAGTCTGACGGAGATGCAAGCTCAAAACACCACATTGGGTGCAACAAAAGTGATTGTGAGCAGACCAGTCGAGGCAAGAGTACAATGCTCAGTGCAGAAGAAAAAATTGAGGCAGAGGGCAAAAGGGACGGGGACCACGATGCGAAGAGTGAAGGATCCAGTGAATTTCAGAAATCTCGGCCAAGCACCAGGTTCGATGAGTGATTGTAACCCCAGGCACAGTGTTGGAAATTTGGTGGGTTTCAAACCAGATATCTCCCACAGAAAGATCACTGACTCTGCAAGGCCTTAAACAGTTAGACTCGTTCGAATTTGGTGGCATCATCAGTGGCGTGAGAACTGTAACGCAGAAGATTGATTCGATTGATCGGCCGACATGGGAGGATCGCAGCGGGACAGAGGGGACAATACCAACGACGGAGACCCGACACGACGTGACCTAGGTATATGGCAAGATAATAGGCAACAGGTTTGTGGGTAGAAGGGACCTCAGGAGGCAAAAATGAGCTGGATGCTCGTCAATCAATTGGATGTAGTTTTTCTCCCTGTTTCCCCCCCTCCACTCCGCGCATTCATCTAAATTGGAAGGGGCTCGAACACATGGCTCTCAGAGCTACTGCGGCACTGTTGGCTCGGCAGGGCGTCTGGGCGGGCTATCGGCGTACTTCGGATTCGAGATGATGGTGGGAGGAAGGAAGGATTGTAAATTTGGCCTGGCACGATAGAAGGACAACCATGAGGCCGATAACTGTTTGTTCCCCGGGATTGGCTGTGGACCTAAAGAGGCTAATCGCCAGTAAGTACAAGCATAACATTTTCGGGATCAGACTTGTTTGAGTTCCGAAGTCGAGGATTATTTAGTGAGATATATGAGAAACGGGATCATCAAAGACCCGGGTGATTATAATGCCCGTGAACCACTTCAGGCTATCCTGAAGTAGAACTGTCCTAAAATACAGATTCACCGGGGTTTGACGAGTATATACAAAACTCGCACCATCGGCACATGTGAATGCTCGGCATAAACCCGGGAAAACACCTGAAACGCGGCACATTCACCTTGATGTGCCGGGTTTGATTCATGATCCCCCATCAAAATGCCTTTGAGTTGAGAAACACAAGTTCAGATTCATTTTTTAGATAGATCCCTCACCCTAACATGAACCAAAACCCTAACACTAACCTTTAACCCAAACCCAAACCTTTAACCCAAACTTAAACCCAAACCCAAACCATTAACCTGAACCCAAACCCCTAACCCAAACCCAAACCTCCAACCCAAACCGCTAACCGAGCGCTAACCGAGATCAAACACGGTATATTCTGTGGCAATGTGCCGTGCTTGATCGAATTAGTGTTGCCGATGTCCGGTCCGGTCCGGTTTTGAGCCAAAAAATCCGAACCCCCGAACCTGACCGACCCCGAACCCAGGTTCGGTTCATACAGGTTCGATTCAGGTTCAGAAGGGGTTCGAACCCTGATTGAACCTGTAATTTTTAGACAGTCGCTGTTGGGTGAAAAAATATTGTGAAAAGGCATACTTACTTGTTGAATGCATGGTAAGTACTCAGAACACAGACAAGTCCTGTTCCACCAGCTCAAAATGAGTATTCCTTGCCCTCGTTGGCACTGAAAATTATATTCACTACCATCCGGGTGCTTTGAGGACATGATTATGAGCCGCACCAAGTGAAGCACCGACACATTTCAGCACAAAGATTATTCACCAGGTATGGAGTGAGGTTGGGTGAGTTTTTGGACTGAAAATCGGTCGAAAATATCGCTAAATGCACCCTCAAAACCTTCAGGTTCGAACCGGTTCGCACATGTCCGAACAGGTTCGGGAAAATCCAACATCGGCCGAACCCCGAACCTCAACTGAGGTTCGGTTCGGGTTCGGTTCGGGTTCAGAATCGGTTCTGAACCCGACACCGGCAACACTAGATCGAATGTACCGTCCATTCGAATGTTTATACTTACGTTCCGAGTTTCGTTGGTCCCGGGGTTTGACCCCTTGATCTTCGCAAGGCCTGGTGATCTCCGAATACTCAGAGATCTGAATCTGGATGAGCGCACCAAAGCGCGACTTCGTCAGTGCCGCACGACACTCAATATTGCTCTCCTTCCACCGGTCACGGACTCAGGTAAGCCGCCCATCTTGGCCGCGCGGTATCCTTTTCTTCCTGCTTGCAGCGGTGTCGCCTACCCTGTCCACTGATGCTATCCAGTGATCATTGGAGGCTTCAAAATCCTTAGTGGATCGCATTTCCAGCCATTGCACCCGGGCCCTTGTAAGCAGTGTTTGTTACAGCTCCCTTTGCCTAATCAACTTGCTGAGGCGGTTGTTTTAGCCTACGTCACACGCCACTGCCGAAACGGCGGGAGAGCTAATATTACGGATTCGACTCGTTCGGATGTTGTTGTGTCTGGTGGCATCTCCATTGCCTTTCTCCTAAAATATCACGGACCCTGAGTATTTCTGGTGCGTCTAGTGTTATTTTCATCGGACACAAATTTCATTTTAGCCACAGCCCGCCAGGTGCATAGTGCTCGCCATTCACTCACCCTGTAGTGAGATGCCATTGGCTTAATACAACACGAAAGAGGAAGGACCGGCTGCGGATTCCGACCAGCACCCATGCCAGGTCGATCAGAACTTTCTTGTTTGATCCTCCTCAATTTAGCAGCAGTCGCGCATGTAATGCCACGTCTGCGAACCCCCTGCCTCCACCGTTCCCAGTTCCTCCGCTCATGTCAACGATGGACATCGATAACATGAAGATTGCGCGCGACGTGTAAGGGCGTTCGACCTAAAGCATTCGATACTAAGTAGTCCCCTCAGACAACTCAGTCGTTCCTTGTTCCTTTCGGGAATAGGTGTGTCCCCGATCTTTATGCCTCATGGAATGAATTCCTTCCTTATCCCGCCCAGTGATTTTGCTCTACGACCACCTCTTGACGATTGGATCCGAGATCCAATACATATGGGTGACGACACATAAACGCAGCTCGATCTGGTTCCTTCTTATTCGATATTTCTCCTTCGCCGGCAACATTGTAATGGCGCTCGATACATTTGGGGATTTTGGTCTGGAGGTGTTTATTATTTTCTGTGTTGCCCACCGCTCTTTTGACCACTGATCGTTCTCTGCCTGCGCTCAGACGTAGGTCCCAGTTTTGTTCTCAAAGAAATCTACTTATACAGCGCATCTCCTGCAAGGTGTGCGAAACTGCGGGTCACGACTGGACTGATTATCGTCACGCAGGAGCTCATCATTGGATGTACCTCATATTCCTGCTACATGATGCCTGCGCTCATGACTGTTGAAGGCACCCTTTTCCTGCGTGTGTACGCGTTATACAGCCTGAACCGATGTATCATGTATCTGCTCCTGTGCGCCGGGGTAGTTATTGTGTCAGTGGGCGCGGTGAGTGTTATACAAGATTTTGGCCTCTGTTGATCTTCCGAAGTGGTCCATCGTGCCTGTGGGCCTCAATCCCATTGTCAGGACAAGCGCTCCAGGCTGTTATGTCCCGCAATCGAAAGCTGAGTAAGCAAATTATATATGTACTCGTTCAATCCGTTTACCAACTGGACACTCACCGCAGAGACCTTCGTAAGTTTATTTTATTTTGATGATGGCCAAACTACCTCACGCTGCGGTGCAGGAATGGCGGCCGCATGGACTGGAGAGTGCGCATAATTCGTTGTTTATCTCGCCGCGCTTGACCGAAACTTCTGTCACATAGACTGGCAGGCGACATCCTCGTCATCGGCTTGACTCTTTACCGATCGTACACTCAACGTCGAAATGGTGTTTCGTTTGCTGGATCGCTCTGGCGAATTATGATACGTGACGGTAAGACTACTGCCATCCATTCCAGAGGCTAATATTTGACTGCACCTTCCAGGTGTTGCTTATTTCGGGCGAGTTCAGTCCCGTGCGACTGGGTGGTGTTCCTGACAATGTGCACAGCATAATATGTCTGGTCAACATGGCAAACATCCTCATGTTTTATGTGCGTATTCCTCTAACCAAGCGAACTCCTCTAATTAAGTCTACAGTTCGGAGATGTTTGCTTTCCGTTGCCATGCTTTTATCCGCATTGATCATTTCATACGGTAGATCTACACCTCGAACAGTCTCTCGTGGCTCACGTCGGCGTATGTGGAGATTTCTTTCAATCTCAGGCTACTCATTAGATGGTTCTATGTAGAATCTCGGTTGCCATGATATCGCGCTTGATGCTCAACCTGCATGTGGCGGCGACGCGGGAAATGAAATGGACACGGACATGGAACTAGAAACGGTCCGTTTTGTACATCGGAGTGGAACAGACGTCGTCTCCGGAGGTGAATAATCAAGGTTGAATCGTGTTTGTGATATGCATGGACAACAACGTCGAGAATTTGCAGTTTTACATTGCTAGGAAGTTCATGTATCTGCTGGGTAAAAGCTACCTCTCCGCCTGTCTATCTAATCCGGAAAGATGGGACCCCAACACGGATCTATAGGGTTTTTTGGCGTTATAGATGCGTGTTGGGGCACCATTCTTGTCCAAAATTTCGAAAAGTGGTTGGTGCTCCGACACGCGGAAACAGGCCATTTCCAGGTGTCGGGCACCATCCATGTTCGAACTTGTAAAAATCACCATTTTCAACGTGTTTGGGCACCACTAATGGTGCCCCGACATTGGGAAGCCGGCCATTTCCATGTGTTGGGGCACCATTCATCTATAAGGCCCGAAATCACCTTATAGATCAGGTTGGTGCCCCGACACACAGAAACAGGCCATTACCAGGCGGTGTCGGGGCACCATCCATCTATAAGGCCCAAAATCACCTTATAGATCGGGTTGGTTCCACCACGCCTAAAGATGGCCTGTTTCCGCGTGTCGGGGCACCATCTATGTTTCAAACTTTGAAAGAATCACCGTTTCAACGTGTTGGGGCACCATCCATCTATAAGGCCTGAAATCATCCTATAGATAAGGTTGGTGCCCTTACAACTAAAGATGGCCTGTTCTTGCATGTTGGGTCGCCATTCACGTTTCAAACTTCGTCAGGATGACCGTTTTCAACATGTTGGGGCACCATTCCAGCTGCAAGGCTTGAAGTCAAGTTCTAGATGCAGTTGGTATTAGAGTCCATTGATAAGATGAACACAGAGGTTACCGTAGATATCACCAGATTCCCTCAATAAGATTCGTCTGGATGAGGTCTTTTTCATAGCGGCACCGGATTTCATTGTACTGTAGGCAGATATAGTACTGAATTTCATCAGAGCCGTGAAAGTAGCGGTGCCGATTTTCCTTTATAAGCTCGAAAAAATATAGACCTGTTCTCGTGTGTCGGAGTACCATCTATGGTTCAACCTTTGAAAGATTCACCGCTCCCGACGAGGTATGTCCGCCGTGTTGGGACACCGTTCCATCTATAGCCATTGGTGCCAAGTTTTATCTACAAGACCCAAGTTCCAGTTATAGATACAGTTCTTCACATTCGGCGCCGGAGTTCCTCTATAAGCCCCGAAATTGTGCTATAGACACAGAGACAGTACCGGTTTCACAAGAGTCATGGAAGTGACGATTATCGATGGAGTAGAACAAGATATTGTCGGAGTTAACATCTATAAGGCAGAATCAGGAGGAGGAGGAGGAGGTATATTATACTGACATGGTCCCACAATTGGAACAATCAGTCTACTACGTAAGATATCGGAACCTTTGGTAGGCTAAGAGCTCCGCATCAATACATAGAACACACGTACTACCGGAAGGGGGGCGGAAAGCCTACGCAGCGAGTCAGATTCCCGGCCTGGCTCGGACAAGAGCAGGCAGGCTGCCGGTTATTAACCTCGTGGGAGACTTGTCCCGATTCCTCGGATCAAGTTTGAACTCCCCGGCACCCAGAATCATCGTAACGACGGTCGGCCCAACAGTCCCTTTGGGCACGCATGCGAGACTAGCTACAAAAAGAGAAAGGAATAGAAACAAAAAAAGAAAAGATTACAGTTGACCGGTCAGCCCAGAGCTCGATTCATCTGCTATTGGGGGGGGATATAGAGTGCTGGGTTGATTTCCAGCATTGGCTCACTGTAGAAGACCTCGAATATATCGTAGGCCAGTTTTCCCAGGAGTCCAATGATTTTTTCCTTGACTAGGAGATCCTTGAAGAACAAACCGGGGTCTGAATAGACTCTGCGGAGCTCGGGGTAAGTGGTAAAGAGTTGCTGGAAAAATTCTGCCCTGATTGTGACCAGGGGAACATGCTTGCACACAAATAACGCGTGGATCGCGTCTTCCAAATGATCTTTGCAGAAACAACACAGGCGCCATTTTCGTGGCACCTCGGGTTTATATCTCTCGGCCCATCGCATGCGCTCCATGGCTAGCGCGTGACCCGAGAGAACAGCGTGAGTCAATGCCACACGGTGCTTATTATTCCGCACTCGCAAGTACATTCGGAACGCCATCACCTTTCGCGTCCACCATCACCAGCCGATCGGGAAGCAAGTCACGTGTCCGCGAATATGTGTTCAACTCCGCATATATTGTAGACTCCATGGAGTGCCTTACCCGTCCTACCAGGTCCTTTATCGTCTCACAGTGATTGCCGAGTCCATCTTTACTTCCCAGTAGACTGGTATCGGGAGTTGTGACAGGACCAGGACTATGTCGTTCACCCACGACATTCTCGAATCACGCGCCAAATCCAAGGAGTCAAGCAGCCCGTCTTTCACTAGGCGTTCGTTGTCAAGCGCTGCCAGGTGTCGCAGGTTGTTTAACAGCAAGAAAACGCGACGGTACGAGATTGGCTGCAAGCCTGTCTCAGAAAAGAGGACCGCGACGATGCTTCGTTCGGTGAGGCCCAACATCCGCCGAAGGTAATGGTTTTGGATTGCCTCCCGTTCGGTGCGCCGCACCTTGACCACATCCTGACAAATATCTACTGCCGAAATGAGGTATGGATCTACTCTTGCCATATAGAGTGTTCGCATGTCCCACACCGAGAGGCCGCCGACCATTCGATTCACGGCCAGACAGGCATTAGACATCCGCTCCGCCTTTTCGAGATAGATCCGGTGGTGCTCTGCGTACATATCCTTGGCTTTGAGGTCGTGCCAGACACCCACATATTGGAACATCGACACTTCTTTCAAGAGCTCTCCATCGAGGTAAAATTCCTGAGGTGTGCTGGGTTTAATTCCCATGGCTCCCCAGAGACATTTCATTGTCTGGATCTCGCACCCGAGTTCGACATAATCATCAGGTCGTCAGCATGCTCCAGCTTCGGGACTGCTTTCCCGTTTATTTTGACATCGCCCGGTAACGGATACAGCTTGAAGCTTGCGAGGAATAGGTTCCAAAATTTGTTATAGATCTTCGGGTGTGAAGTCGGTATAATGGATGATTTTTCAAGAAATCTAAAAGCACAAAATATCTGTCACAGAGTGTGGTCAGCAATATGGAAAGGAGGTAGAGATGAAACCCACCTATTTGAATTGGCCTGGATCGAGAAATAGCATTGCCACTGAGCGGCATGAAATTGCCACTCAGATGCAGGTTTGGGCTGAAAGAACTGGATACCAGAAGAGATGGAGCCCAGAGTGTATAGAATCCACAGAAATCAGAACACCAAAAGCACACATGGGAGCAGAGAACATAGAGGAAGGAAGAAAAGATGTGTGGCATGAGGTGATCAGTGTCAACCATCTGTCATCGGCTACATAGCGGCTGTGATGCCGTAAACTGTGATAACGAGTATATATACCCGTTCTGGCCTGATTTTTAACCCCACCATCCCCAAAACTGCGACTTTGCTTTCTTTCTGCTCCGATAGCTTCTCAGGTACATGGAGAGATTAATGAAATGCATGGGGCTAACCGTGCCCTTATAGGCACCGCCCTCTTCCCAGCTCGTTACTCTGAGGATGCGCAACAAATCTATAACACTAGCAACCCTCTTATAGATAGCTTCTCCGCCTCATGTGCTCAATATGCGAGGGGATTTTGCCACTACCAGAATTCTTGAGTCAATTGGTGTTGCGATCAATACTGAACTGAACATGTGTATGTGGCTCCGCTTATATCCGCTCTCATGATTTCTCCCATAAGGTTCTCAACCATCTTCAACATGAATACAGCGGTGCAAACTCATCTGTGTGTGTGCCCATATTGTCGAGTGCCACTTATATGGCTTCTCAATTCTGGAGGAGTATCCCAGCATCAAGTCAACAACGGTGGCTCGGCTTGCATTCAGTAGTGCCTATGTTACTCAGGACCAGTTTAGTTGTCTGCACTCCCCGTATGGCGCCTCGCGAAAAGACATTCAAAGGTACATGCGGGAAACACCAGGATCAAAGCTAGCTCCGGGTTGTCCACCCAGATTCTTAATAACAGGGTGTCCGATGCCAACCAGTTGGATTTAGATGATTAGCCTCCATCTCCTATGGCCATCGAGTCCATCGAGACCAGGACCACCGTCAACACAGCGCCTGACTCCAGCTCGGCATCTGTTCCGTCCGATGAGGAATTCCCCGCTTTGCATAAAGCTGTTGCGTCTTATTTTATCACGGCAACCAACCTTATTGAGCACACAAGTGAGGTAGTACTTCATCGCCTGAACAGTGCAGACCCAATCGAAAAGTGCGTGTTTGTCATCTATAAGCCCACTCAGGTGGTAATAGACTTTTCGTAGTGGAATTAACAACACACCGCTGCACAACGACTACCTCGTAGTCAGTGTGGCACCACCCTCAACTTGAATCCTAGGGCTACAACCCGTCCGTTAAACGGGATGGCCTTCGAAAAAAAGGGTGTTTTTTTCAACGCGGCATACCCGGTCGTTTTGAGGTTGACGGGCCGTTGCAGAGGCAAATTGTGACAATGCGGTCCGTGGAGATGGTAGAGGACAAAGTAAAACACACCTGTTCAAAGTATGCACACAGGATTCAGATAAGCGGCCTGGCGCGCAGGTCCGCATTATGGTGTTTCAAATGGTAGCGGTGAGATCTCCCCTTCGTATTTCCTAGCGCAGTGCGTGTCAGACGCGGATTCACACACTGAGGCGACGTCGTGCACGCTGCTTATTTTTCGGTGTCGCACGTCGACACTGAGGACGTTTGTCCCCGCCGCGGTGGGTACGCAGTGCGGCAGTAGGAGGAGTGGCCGCCGGCGGCGGGTCCCAGTTCGGCACTGTTACCTATTTACTCTCTGATTAATTACAATACGGACACAGTTCCTTCAAATTGCGCATCATCGGTTCAGACCTTTGTACTTCAAGTTCGGAGTAACACTATTTAGGCCAGCCTGTCATCGCGAGTTGGGTTTGAGCCCTTCGAAACCTCATAGATACATACCATCCCCGACATGCATTGCTACCCTATCCCTTGGGTCCTTTGCAGTAACCAGAATGAATAAATGAAATGAAATGAAATGAAATGAACCCTACGTCTTTGACAAGAACATGTGTTGGTCAATGTTTCCGATAAGGATAGTGGGCGCCTATGGCGGTGCTTAATTCTTGGCCCATCCGCCCACCTCTAGTTCGGCCCACATTTTGAACCAAACAAATATTTAAACCCCAATACGTGTTGGCAAAAAAACTCTACCGGCCGCACATCACTCTACGCTGTGCCCCAACCAATAAATACATCGCCTGAATGGGGCCACGTGAACCATGCCTTCACTGTCGGTGCTACACCTCCCCGATAGAAGCAAAGTTGGCTCGATGCACTCTTATCTTTGAGTCCTCGCCTCACCTATTCAAAAAGTACTCCCGCTGTGCCGACGCGGCCCCGGGACGGATCTCCAACAGTGATATTCCACTGAACGCTTGTATTCCCGTGCTCTGGAATTTATGCGCACACTCGGTTGGTGGGGCCGCTACAGAGAAAATGATCGCACCGCGCGGTGCGGGATCTCGTACTCAGAGATCCTCTGAATATATTACATGTGCCCGTTGCATGTCTGTGTATGTGGCCTCGTATCGCTTTATCAAAAGATTACTTGAGAGCCGGACATACTCTCGGGCATCTGGCTAGAAGATAAACTTGCTCAAGGTCCGTTTTTGTCGGTTGTATATCATTCGGGTGTACATTAAGTTCTTGGCTCTAGGGACAACCAAACCTAACGCGTCAAGTTCCTTGTATTTTCGATACCATTCAACGTTCAACTAACGATTCCCTATCAAGATGCGGAACTCTACTCTCCCCTACAACATAACGAGGTACGAGGTAGAGACTAACCCTCCCCCTCGTTCGAAGTCCCGCACACTTTTCCTTGCTTCCTTCCCGCATCGCCTTGCTCTCCCTCGATTTGTTTCTGTTTGATCAGCCATTACGCTAACGTCAAGACGACCTCGACGACAATCCTCCCCAGACTGCCGGTCCCGCCCGTTACCGCCGCTGGCAGTATCCGTAGCCCCGGTATCCACCCTCGCGTCCCCCACGTCCCCGCCAGCCTCCTAACGGTATCGGCGTCCGTAGCCACTGTTATCCCCGCCGCCGCCCAGCCGCGGCTACCCTTCCCCGTTGCACCCAACGGTGCCCCGTCACCATAGGCAGACATTAACCGTTTTTTAACGAGATGCCTCGCATTCGTTTACATTTCTTTGGTTCAATGTAGACAATTCCCTTTCATCCCCCTCTCCTCTCGCGCTGGATTTTGGCCGTCACTTTCCCCACGGGCATTCAAAACCAATCAAGACACCTGTGCACCATTCAAATAGAAATGAAATTCCTCACACTCAGCCCGGAGTTCCACCATCGCGCCAGACTGCGCCGCTCAAGAATCAACATTCACATCTCACTTCGGCTAAAAGCTGTTGAACCGAGCTATTGAATTCTTGCATAGGAACCCTCGAGGCAATATATTCATGACCTCACGCAGTTCATAGCCTAGGAACCTGCGAGATTTTTACCGCACTGGCCACAGCCGCACGATATAAGTCCTCCATAGAACCACCCATCCTTCGTCCTTTCCCCCCTCTCTCTCCGCTTCTTCCCTCAACGACTTTGTCACGGTCCTGGATCAAGACCCTCAATTCATCGCGCAAATTGCACCTAGAACTCTCGTGCCCGCCAACCTCGCTATTCGTCGTAAATCGGAGTATTTGTACTCGGCCACTGTGCCCCCGCAATCGCTTCAAAGTCTCGTGCTGCCCCAGTGTTCAAGCTTTCTTGACCATCCCCTCTTCGCGACCTCGTGGTTCGGTTCAAGTTTCGGCTTCAATTTTTCCAATTGCTAGTCTTAAATATGCCACCTACTCCCCGTCTGGATTCACCAATTCCGGCTCCACATGGCTGCCTACGCCAACCGACTGCGTACGGATCAAGAGCGCCCGCAGATTGCACTCCTGAACTATCATTTACACCATCCCTCAGATACTCTCTCTCGCGGATTCGGAGACATGGTATATACCTTCCCTCGCTCAAAATGTTCTGAGTTGAGCTCAGAGCAGGCTAGTGCATTTTCGTGCTGTTTTCAGATACTCTGCTGCCTGAATTTTCGTTGTCCTGTTATATGTGTCACACAATGTCTGTATCGACCAGCAATCGCAATCTGCTGCGCCATCTCACCTTCAGTAGCGCCGACGGTCAGGGAGTTGATTGAGGTCTCTAAATGAAGCTGACGTTTTGAGTACAAAACGGGGAACCGGTCAAAGCAAAGACCGCACCGGGAGCACACGGCGTGCCTCTGGGCATGATAGGTCCCTGGGATTCCTAGCAGACCTCCCATTCGGCTCGGGCTGGGTGCGTTCGGGTTCGGGAGAATCATTATTTTGGTTGATTTCAGTTCTGTTGTGTTTCAACATACGCGGGGAATCACTTATCGAAGTATCAGGGAGTCAAGAGAAGAACGAAAAACTCACCAGAGACAAGAGGAGGACGAAACACTCACCAAGAAAGAAAAAAACAAGTCCGGTGGCGTCGATAAAACTCCGAGGTGCGTTGAGGACAAAACGGGGGGACGGGCAAGTAAATACCGCACCTGGATCACATGGCGTGCCTCTGGGCATGCTAGGTCCCTGGGATTCCTAGCAGACTTCCCGTTCGACTCGGGCTGGGTGCGTTCGGGTTCGGGAGAATCATTACTTTGGTTGATTTCAGTTCTGTTGTGTTTCAACATACGCAGGGAATCACTTATCGAAGTATCAGGGAGTCAAGAGAAGAACGAAAACTCACCAGAGACAAGAGGAGGACGAAACACTCACCAAGAAAGAAAAACAAGTCCGGTGGCATCGATAAGACTCCGAGGTGCGTTGAGGACAAAACGGGGGGACAGGCAAGTAAATACCGCACCTGGAGCACATGGCGTGCCTCTGGGCATGATAGGTCCCTGGGATTCCTAGTAGACTTCCCGTTCGACTCGGGCTGGGTGCGTTCGGGTTGGGGAGAATTTTTTTTTTGATTGATCTCGGTTCTGTTGTGTTTCACCATACGCGAGGAATTACTGCATCGAATTACCATGGAGTCAAGAGGAGAACGAAGAACTCACCAACAGAAAAAGTGGCATGTGGGCTGTCAGGCCTGAGACCCACCTGTTACTCCGAGCGGCGTTAATTTCGCACACAAACGAGGAACGGGTCAAGGTAAAAGACGGCACCTGGAGGACACGGCGTGTCTCTGCGCACGATAGAATGTGGGGAAAGGACTTAGGAGAGCTTCCCGTTCGACTCTGGGTGCGTACGCCAGTTCGGCGAAAAGCCGACACCTTTTTGGTTGCCGATTTCCGCCGGGGGAGACTAAAAAAGGAGAATCGGCTGGAACACCGATCGAGTCCACCAGGGAGACAAAAATTTCCTGCGTCGACGAGATGTTGTTGGTTGCGTTGCCACGTGCGCCTCTCCGGAAAGTTGTCGACAGCATCATATTTTAGGAAAATAAGGCGCGGAGGTGTCGTGCAAGGGCCATGAAGGATAGAAAACAGAGAGCGGCGTAGTCGCCCGAGTGGTGTTAGGCGGAATTTCGGTGTTAGCGTAGCGGTGCAGAGTTACTGAACGCGCGATTGACTCTAGTTCCGGAGCCCGGAATGAAAAGAAGCCCCGGAGTGATTAGTCGAAAGTAAACTGGAGCCTGCAGAGTCGGAAACTCGTTGGCAAAAACTAACTGCAATTCCAAGGGCGAGCATTTCCTTGAACCATCGTACACACGAACCGCAGAGAGAGCTTTCAAACGTAAAAAGAGGTCAAAGACACTTGTTTTGGGGCGATAGGTTCAGAGGACGGCCAGTGTAGGATGGTGAGGGCGGGAGGCAAGAGCGGTTGATCCGCGATCAACATAGCGACCAGTGCTGTACTACTTTTGTTCCCTCCTGCCACCATCCGACGCTGCTGCCCTGCGCCGCGCTTGCCCGTCGTCCGCTTGCACCAAGACTCTGGCATGTTCTTTTCCAGCCTTCCCGGTATAGGCGTCGTATTCTCAAAACTCCCCCAAGGGCCGTGGAATGGGTGCCTCCGACGCGGGGGGGCGGTATTATGTATACGATCTTGTCCCAACGACACAAAGCTAGTTGATACTCTGCAGGGAAGGTGGGTAAATCCGATATTGCGCGACATTCTACGCATTTCTCCAGCCTGTCGAACATTCTATCTCCACAGAGCCTCCCCATTGCACATCTCGGGGTACGCGTCATCCGCACGCATTGCACTTCATTCCCGCCACCGCGCATTTGACGGCACAGTCATAGGTCACGACTCCAGGTGCGCATACTCTCCTCAATGTTTCGGGCCTCGCTCACCTGAATCCTCTCTCGTTTTCTTGCAGGCCTCGGACTTTCTGTCCGAGTCGTACTGCTGAGAAGGTGGGGTAGGGGAACGAAGCCAGTGTGTTTAAAGTGCGTCGCGGGTTGGCGCTTGTCCTTTTCTTGCGCTTATTCCGCGTGCATCCCGCCGTTCCAGTCCAAACTACACCGCGTCGCTTCCAGGTGCTACAGTGTCGGTTCTCGCGCTCCCGGCAACCTTTTTTCGTCCGAGGCGCCTGCACGTGTACATCCCGTCTTGCTAGTTTCAATCTTTGCTAATGACCCTGTAGGCATTTCGTTCTCCTTTTGAACGTTTCCCAAACGGGATAAACGAGAGCAGACTCGCAGTCATCCCCGTCGTTTCCCATACCGGCGCGGTCTCGACTCGTGGCCTCCGTCCGCGCAGTAGGTATGTACGCGTTCGCATCTCACTTTCTCTCTATCTCGTTTTATGCGTCCTCATTGGCCATCTCTGCACCGCCGCCCGTCCTGCTGCTCTCGCCCCTCCGGAATACTATCGCCGCCGACGTACTGACTCGTAGCACGCGAGGTGCGCAGCGCTGCTTACTCCCCGCGCGCTCGCTAGCGTCCGGGATCCTGGCACGACTCGGATGTCACTACACGCCGTAGCGGGCACGCTAAGGGGCGCGAATTCCGCCCACTCGACACCCCTGAGCGGAGACTCTCCTCCCCGCTCCATCGGGCGCACGCGCAGCCCGCGACGCTGCCCAGCTTCTACACCGCGCCTTATGCGCGCAATCCCGCCCAGCCCTCCGGGTGGACCGTATTCCCCCAGGGCGCTGCATTATTCTTTACGCTCTACCTTTTCCCTTCTGCGCAGTTTTGGACCGGGTTGGGAGGGCGGTTTCATGCCGCATACCTTCTTTCACACAGAAGTTATGGCGCGTCCGGGCATTTGCGTCTACATCCGCGCCCTTGTCGACGCGATCACCTTCGAGTGGTTTATCTCAACAGAGTAACACGATGATATCGATCCTCGTTTTTTTGTGCACTCGTTCTTGCCTTACTCGCCCCCTTCCTCTTCCGCTCTTCCCGTCGGCGCCAGGCCTTACCTTTGCACGGTGCGAGGATTAACGTCCTCTTCCATCGTCTCATCCCTCCTGGGACGTTGAGAAATCCCACTGGAGGTATGTTGAACGTTGAACCGTGAACTGTTGTAAATTACTATTTCTTACCATCATTAGGGCTCAAAGCGCTGCAAGATCGAGTCCTTACGCTCATCCGGGTCCGGATAGTCTTTGGATCAACTTTGGATCGCTCCCAGTCGTTTTGGACCTGTCTCAAAATGCAAACTGGATGCCTCCGCTCCACGAGGACGCCTTTGGCGCTGCTCAAAACCCCGTTGGCACGCCCCTTTTGCCCTCCCAGAGCGTACATTAAACGCGACTCCCTCTTTTCGCGACGACACCGGAATTCGCTCTAAAGCCCTACGCCTCGAATTCGACGCACCGGTCCTGAATTTTGGACATACACGCTACTGCATAGCCCCGCCTCGTATTCAACTCGAATCAAACATCAAACATCAGTTCGGTGCCGGTGGCATGATTTCTTATAACTGTGGAGGATGATTTAGTCCCATCCCTTTCTTTGCTGAGGAATCAAAGTATTCGGGATGGTAACAGATATCGTGTTTTATTTTTTTCGGTCATGTATGTGTTGTTTTTTCGCGCAGTCTCCAACTCAACCACAGATCAAATCATAGATTCAGAAACAATCCTCATTTCACGGCTCTATAATCCTTCAAGTTGTTCGTCGTCTCCTGTCCCCGGGTGAGCTCCCGGCACGATGCTGAGCGCCCAACGAGCAACTCGCTCCACCAAACGCCCAGTTTTGGATCTCCGCCTACTTGCGCAGGGGGTACCCCAGTGGGACTAGCGCCAAGTCCCACCCCTTTTTCGCAAAATCCTTCGCTTTTTGCTTGAAGCTGTTCGCCTTTTTCAGCACATCAAGCTTGCGCTTCAGCTCTGCTACATTCTCCTCGAGCCGTCTCATCTGGTCGCTGTCAATGTTCGACTCGTACGACAAAGCGAGGTGCGTCTCCAAGAGCGTGATACCGCGCTCAAGGTGTGCCGAAAAACTCCCGGAGAGCGACATCTGGCTATATTCCTCTGCGAGGTCGGCGAGTTCCACCATGTTATTTTCCACGATCCGGTCGATATCAGTCAAGGTTTGGCGCATAGCCTTCAGGGCGGCCTCGTCCTTCGCCCTGCCCTGCTTTGCGCCCTCCCATTTCGCCTTCATTCCCTCGTCGATGCTGATCTGTGTCTCGTCACGCTCCTTCCAGACTGCGCGCCAATGGGCGTGCTGTTCCACCGGATGGCTGCATTTTATGCATTTGCTCCCGCCCGTCATGATCAAGAATATGTTCTGGCCCCTCATTGCTGCGCAGTACCGCAATTGTTCAGGGTTCAAGCTAAAGTCGAGGCTGCAATGCTGGTGGCATACCGAATGGCATCTGCCACAACTCGTGAGCGAACACACCATGATGGGACCGGGTTCAACTCACCCTGGTGCCGCGCAAAGAGTATTATGATAATCGGTAGGTTCGTGCCCCCAAATTCTCGTTTGAACCGTCTGTTCAAACTTGGAGTATACGTCGATATCCTGCTCCGTTGAGTAAGGACGCGAGTTATTAGACCCAAAGAGGACCCACCGCCTTCCCATGCTCAATCTGACGAATGAGCTTTTTGATTTCTGTACTTTTCTCTTCAGTCTGAGTCCACCGAGAAATAGTGTTGCTGATTCTTTGTTGGATGGTCTGCGACTTCTCAAAGAGGTTCAATATATCCGCGGTCGGTTGGGGCTTGAGAGTGTCGAGCCAGTCAAAAAATCTGACCATCGTCTGCAGCGCAGCTGTCTCGCCGCTAACGACGTGGTCATGTAACTGGCGGTTGTGCCGGCCCTTGGCCTTCATCTCGCGATATTTGTGATGAAGAGAGAGCGGGTTGTCAATGTAGAACTGTGGCGCTGTTAACAGACTCGAAGGAATCGCCTCAAATTGATGCTGAGGGGGTTGGAGCACATAGTAAAAAAGAGGGAGATGTTGTCCGCGAGAGAGACGGGAAGATGGAGGATAGCGTGGTGAGGGCATACTCGGTGCTGACGCTGAGCCGTGGTTGCGTCCCGTTCGCGAGAATGAGGACTGCATGAACGACAGTGACCTGTTTCTCGATCTCGGTGGCGATCCCCTTCTTGTGAAGCTCGTCCTGCTGGATACCACGAGTATCGGCGAGCCCGGGCGTGTCTAGGACCTTCACCTAAACGAGGTAAACAGTCGATTATGACGGGAAAAGGGCGGCGCACCTCGATGCCATTTTGACTCGTGAATTCATACAGCTTCGCATATTTGGTCTGACTCTCCTTCTGAGATCCACCGTGCTCGTTCTGTTGATCAAGAATGCTAAAATTGTACTTGGCAGAGGAGTTTCCAGCCAGAACGTTCGCGATGAACGCGAGGAGGGAGGACTTGCCGGTGCCAGTCTCACCGACAAGCAGGATCGTATATTCAGAGTGGCCTTCGTCCTTCGTCCGGACAATGCCCTTCTTGAGGTCTTCGATGGTGCTGCCGCGGGCATGAGCATTACACGTCTACAAGGCAAGAATGCGACGACGAACTTCAGCACTGGTCTCGCCTCGTCAAAATCCAATTCGTCGGCAAAATCGTCCAGTTCGTCGTCGTCGAACGTGGAGGTGGGCTGCGGGTCGGCGACACTAGGGCTTATTTGGGGAGCCAGCGCTTCAACAGTCGGAGTTGTCTGAAGCGTCGAAAGCCGCATTGTGATACCGTTGGACACTGGGGTTTCAAGCGCAGAGGGCAGAACTGCGAGGTGCATGATGGCAGAGCTTCAAGGGCGACGCATTCTCAGGGTCCAGGGACTCGTATATAGCCTCCGCGTCAGATCGTGTCCCAGATTGCGCGTGGGCGCAACTGAGTTAAACATAACTTGTACTGCCTGTTCTTGGCCTCTGCGCGCATAACGAGCGCCGGCCTCACGCCACTGAGAGCTTTTACCCTCTAGTCTGGCAAGCCTGATTCCATTCCAGCTCTAGATGCACCTGATCCTGTGGTCGAAGGGACATTGACTTTGGCGCCGGGGTGGCATCCGAGTCTTTGGCACCTCGTGTCCGCTACCGCCCCCAGTCGTTGTTGCAAAGAGTGCCCGTGTATGGGAGAATAGAAAGGTGGCACCTTGTGGCCGCCACCGCCTTAAGTCTCCCTCTTTGTAGAATTCCGTGTGTCGGTTCAAGCATTTTGAGCTCCATTGATGGGACAACATCGGCTCCGCGATACCGAGGGATGCCGAGAGAGGGCCGAGAGTTGGCCGATGGAACATTGGAACTTAACAGCTTTATTCGGGTCTGAACAGCATCTTCTCTCTCTTTATAAGATTATACATGTCTGTGCGCAGAGGCCGTTAGCTGAGCCTTCCATTTTTGTCGAGCTCAACTCAACAGCTCTATTTCAGCCGTAACAACTTTATTTAAGGGTCTCAACACCTCTCATGTTTCATTGAGCATTTAATACCAAGTGGGTGCGAAGCCCACCCCGGCGCTCTTGTCACTGTTATTTTCTCACAGAGCCAGGTTGCAGGGGAGTGGGACCGTGACACTGACTTCTGGCGCCGGGGTGGTTCGGTTGCACCTCGTGTTCGGCACCGCCTCGAGCTATTCTTCTGAAGAGCACCCGTGTCAGTCCATGAACTTGGGAGAGTGGGGTTACGGAGGCAGAAGCGCGAATATAACTACCACTGGACGCCCGATAACCCGTCTGCCGTCACCATGCAAGACACTCTCGAGGTTAACGCTCTGAGTCGCCCCTGCGAGCTCGGACAGCTCTACGACAGTCGGAATGGGCAGTTCCTCCCCGGGCTCTTCCTATTTCGCTCAGACGTCATTCAACCCTGTGTGGCAGTCGCAAAGAGTACCAAGGCAGCCATTCTTGAGGTCAAAAACTTCTCTGACCGTGCGGCTACCCTCGACGTCTCGGCGTCCCTCTCCCTCAGCATCCTCTGCGGCATGGTCACGGTCAATGGCACTGCCTCATACCTCAGTGCTTCGCAGGACACCGCTGAGTCTGCCACCCTTGCTGCGGTGGCTAAATTTCGGACCTGCACCAAGTCGTTTGATATTTTGGAGCTCATGGACAACACCAGCATCACCCCCGAGAAGGCTGCTTTAGAGTTGAATGCCACCCACGTCGTCACTAGCATCACATACGGTGGCAACGTGGTAGCCACAGTGGCGTCCAAGTCGTCCCACAATGAGAAGGAAGACAAGGTTTCCGGGGGCAAATTGAGCCTCGGGATCATGGAGGGTTTCAAAGCTCTCTTCTCAGCCGGTGCCAGCGCCAGTCTCAATTCCCTGGAACGGGAGAAACTCACGTCTTCCAACCTGGAGGTGATACTCGAGGCCGACATCCGTCTGGGTGAGGAGGACGAAATACCGACAGACCCGCTCGCCATGATCCAGTTGGTGAAGCGCAGTCACACGCTTGTGGGCGAAGGCGTCCCCTGCGAGGTCCGCCTCGTCCCGCTCCAAAAACTTGGCCACTGCCTCCTGACGTTCCGCGAGCTCGCTGAGGCAGATCTGAATAGCTTCCGCGACACGTACGATCGCATCTTCGTACTCGACAACAACCGCAGGTGGCTGCGTGACGCGGCCGAGACCCAGCGCGCGTTCTTTCCTACGTTTGCGGCCAGTGCAAGTACACGCTCGGTTGGGGTGACCGGCCTGGTGCATGCAGCACGCGATCATTTGCGCCGATATATGCACCGGTATCGCAGCGCAGATGTTACGGTGGAGGAACCGGCAGACTTCATCGAGAGGACCGAGGCGCGATTTGCAGACGTTACGAGGGAGTACATGGAGGATAGGGAAATCTGGCGAATGCTCCAAGCTCGTCTGTCTATCGCAGAGGACCGCGAACTCCCGTTCATCCAGGTGTGCGATATTCCCCACAAAATGAGCCGCGTTGGGTTGCATAGGAGCGTGATCGCCATGGTGCTCGTCCCGGAGGAGGTGCAGTGGGCAGCGATGGTGAATTTATATGGTGATTTGGCGGTCGAGATTCGCAAATGGCGACAGTCCGTCGAGGAAAGTGCGGCCCGCGAAGCGCGGACTGCCAATGCTGTCGGAATAACGGAGTGGATTTCTGTTTACTTGGACGCACTTTGCGATAAAGCCCTCCTGCGTCTTGACGACCAGGTGGGAACCGTCAAGAAGGCTGTCCAACTAGCACGGCACGTCCTGCAAATTCGATTTCAGAATACGAGGCTCATCATGACTCCCACATCTAGGACAAAACACGAGCCAACCTTTCTCACCTACGGCAGGTCGCAAGGCCATCTCGGCGGCTTCAACTGGCACATCATGGACCAGGATGGCCCCTGGGGTGTCATCACCGATTCTTGGCGCTACATTGGTGAGATCCGCAACTCGAAGCCACACGGGACCGGGATCGCCACCTACGTCGACGGCACCCAGCATCACGGCTCCTTCTTCTTTGGCCTACCCGGAGGACCAGGCAAAATTCTGGGGCGGGATGGTCAGGAACTCGAAGCCGGTGTGTTTTACCACGGGAAGCACAACTCGCGTGCCATCGTGGTGGAAGTTACGGCAGTGAACCAAGACGAAGTTCCTCTTCAGCACGAGGTGGTTACTCTGTGCAGAGGAGACTCTCTTGCTTCGTACGTTTCCCAAATTTCGCGGGCGATGGGATGGAGCTATAAGCAGCGCGCAAGGATCGTGTTTGGTGGCGGCAAGGAGATAGCTGTTGTGGGTGACATGATTGACTCATGCGAGGATATGTTGGTCCAGCGGGAGACGCGCGCGCTTGTGAACTCCCTGACTGGAAAATCCGTCAAGATTATAGCACGGTTGCAGAAATAGCCAGTTTTATTAGAAATTGACGTCTCTGCGCTCCTAAGAATGTTGAGAGCCTGACAGGGGAGGTCAAGTGTCTCTCCATCCTGCCTTTTGTTCTTTGGCTACAGAAAAGCTCGTCGCCTGGGGCGAAAGGCTTACAGCCACCTCCGCAGCGCCGCGTCGCTCCCATTTGAGCGTGCGCAGATCGTTCGAATGATATCACGAGAGCGACGTCTAGAGTCTTGACGATATTGACCGCATCGCTAACACTCGAGGCCGAAAGCGCAGCTGCTTGTGGTGGTCGTGGTGGTTCTGAAGCAAGGGAGGATCACGGCCCGAGATCCACATCAACGCCGTAGCCAAACACGGGCACACCGCGCCTTCTGCCTTCTTCTGACTCATCACCACCGCAATGCGTGTTCTCCCTTCCCAATCCCTTCCTTTCAACACGCGGTCTAGGACGCGTTTTTTTCTCGGATGCTTCGTCCTTCACCCTGTGACTACGACCTCCGCGCTAGGCTCCCGCAGACGACTCCTCCGCTTTGGCTCCGCAAATCCCTTTTAAATCAAGCTTTGAATCCCCTCGAACCGCCGTATTCCGTACCACCCCAGCGGCATCAAGCACATCCGCCGCTTTGTTGCTGTCGTCATTGCCACCGCCTTTGTCCTTTGAAGTTCTTTCCGAACGCGCTGCGGCACCCGTCCTCCCACTGCAGCACATCGCTTGATTCAAACGCCTAGCGACCAAGGAGCTCCTACTGCGCTTCTCCCCGACAAACTCACTCCTCTCTGGTTTCCCTCCTGCGGAGATTGGCCCTACTGGGATAATTCGAAACGCTGGACATTTGACACGGTTTTGCGACGTACATTGAGGATATGGCGGAGTTTCCGCGGGTGAGTGCGGGTGCGTGCGCATTCTTTACTCACCCTCATTGTTGCTTCCTTCTACGCGTTCCGCCTTCTGTGTTCCTTAACTTCCTTTGGCGGAGTTTCTTTTGGGATGGCGCGCATACGGACGGGCGTATGTATCTTCCAGACGGAACACAACGTCCAGCCTGCCTCTTTCGCGCCTTTCCAGTCCTTCTTCTTTTGCTGCGTCTCTGCCTTCCGCGCTGCCCCCGTAGTGAATCTGCGCTCGGCCTGTTTTTTTCATCCATCCTCCGACCCATTTACCGCCACGGCAACTGTTGCGGACCAGCTCCGGGGAGATTCAGCGCGCTCGTCGCGATGCCTCATGCCGGGGTTTGTGCATTGCACGTGCGAGAGATTGTGACGGGGATCGGGCGTGCGGGTCATCTGGGCGCTTTTTCTTTTTTAGTCTTCTGCTACGCCCTAAATGTTCCCTTCTTTCCCCATCGCTGCCCTTTCTTTCCTCCTATTGCTTCGGGTTTAAACATTGTTGCTGGCGGACTTCGCTTCTGGAATCTAATCTGGTGCATACACTCTAGAATCTAATTCTGTTGCACACGACTACAGACCGTGTGGAGGACGGGGGATCCGAATCCGGGGAAGTGGAGGAGTGGGTGGTAGGTTGGTTCGTTGGTACTTACCTGTTCTTCATTTTCTCGTCAGGCTTCCTTCCATCGTTTTAGATGTCCTTTCTATTCCTTTAAGAGGATTCGAACGGGTATATATTGCGCGGCGACCACGTTGTTGAATTATAGCAGCAGAGGTACACAGGTGGAAAGCACCTAATAGCATAGCCGATCGTGGACCGCATTGCCTGTTCGATCCGGGCGTGATGCATGGTGTTGTAACGCCCACGATTTTTTTCCCTTGAAAAGTTCAGGGTCAGAGTCATAGTTCGTTATGGTTGATTCCGTTGCGAAATCAGCGTTGGAGTGGACAGTACTGTGGCTTGACCCTGTGGAGGAGTTTTGTTTTCAAAGATTCTGAGCGACCGCTAGCGGATGAGTCCTTTAGCTTGGCGAACCGCGGACTCAACTCAGGTCATTGTACATGCTCCGCAGCTGGTGGTAATAACTAATACACTGTCATTGGTTCGTTGTTGGTACATACTTACTGATGCAACATGGTTGTTCAAATCAGGCATAGGCTACAGTGGAAGTTGAGAATTGTTTTTTACTTTGTTTTGGCAGGACGTCCGGTTTGGTAAGAGTAGCCACCAGCACTCAGTGGCGCTGGTTCCGCCGCCGTACTCTATTGTCTATACGTAGCTGGTTTGCCCTCTACGAAGCTGTCACACAACGGACTGTTTTTCGTGACGCCACCCACTGCTGATTGGAAGGATGCCTCACATTCAGACCGCCCAAGATTCAATATTCTGCCCGGCCCGCATCGGCATCACGGCTCCTCACGTTCCGCAATCGCAATCACTCCGGGCGAACCGTGTCCGTCCCCAAAAATTACTTCCTCGCCCAAACTTGCAATCAAACCGTCAAGCTGAAAGATTCAAAGTCTGATCAAATTATCCAGCAGATAAGGAAGACCGGGTAGCGGTGGTCCGCGCCCGCACTCTATGATTGTTTCCCAGGTGAACTCTGCGGGTATGCTCGTTCGATTCGAGCTTAGGTCATTACCCCGTGAGCCGTCTTTTATTGGTATATTTCTTTGGATCCTGGCAGGAGAGAGCAAGCGAAAGCGATAATGATAAAGCATGAGTTAGCAAATTTTGGTCGAGGACACAGAGACTTGTGTTGTGCTTGGGCGGAGTATGTGGGCACACGGGGGTTGGTAACGAGCACGAGTACAAATTGAGGCCAACTGGAGGAGCTTTAGATCTCAGTTTGTTGCGGACTGTGATTCCTGTGAATCCGAGTCTTTGAGAGGCTCAAGTGTGAAATATGAAACTCACGTTCGGGTCATCGTGGAATACAGCAAGTTAGAAAGCCCCGGTAGCGGTAGTCCGCACGTGTAGCAATACATAGAATAAGTCGTACTTGCGAGCTGTTCGTTCGATTCGAACCTGGGTCGTGCGGTGGGAATGAGCCGACATTTTGTTTCCGAACCTGCGAGTCTGGTAAGAGAGGGCTCAACACCGCCAGATCGATAAACCCACAGAAAGCTCGCCGGGGAGATAAATTTATACAGTGAGGAAGAAAGGTCCAGTAGCGGTGGGCCGCACTCGCCCCAAATTAAGGATTAACCGATTATAATTGCGAGTTCTTTGAAGGACATCACCAAGTTGAGAAAGAGCGCCGCAGAAAGGTCCCACAGAAAGATCGTTCATGTGATCCAGTTCTCCAGTAAGTAAGGGAGACCCAGTAGCGGTGGTCCGAGCCCGCATTCCGTATTAGCCATCCTTCGGCAAGTGTACTTGGCGGGACGAGAATGAGCAGGAGTGGACGAATGGGATCGATGCCACTGATTGAAAGATTTCTGTTAAGACGGTACGTGTGACGGTTCAACAACAAGGAACTCTCTAAAAGACATAAATGTGTAGATGAACTACGACGTCAATCGTTTGCAGTAATCCGGATTGCCAACAGGGTTCCTGAGCAAGTATGAATAAAAATGGAGGAAGGAAGAAAGTTCGACGCACAAAGCCCAGTTAGGGAACGGTATGGTCTTGCCGCTTCCGCCGCCGACCGCGAAGGTATAGACGAAGATCATGACCTATCATCGCCGGATAAGCTGGACGTTACAAGCATGAGACTCAGAAAGGCGTACCGAAGTTCCACCATCCAACGCTGCAGATAGCAGGAAGCTATGAATGGATTGCATTAGTCTCGACACAGAGTGACGAACGCGGGCTTAACGCACTTGTATTTTCTGAACCATGTTGGCCGGTACCTTGAATATGTTAGTACCAGGGCAACAGCAGCAATGTCACGGTTACATACTTGCGCAGGTAGTATTGCGAGAAGATCGCCACCAAAAACGAGGTGAATGTACTCGAGTTGATTCCCACAGAGAGGAAACCAAGTTCGGCTGCAAGATATCAGCACTCAGGACAAGGATCAACCGACGACGAATAGCTCACCGCACAACACAGGGGTGAACACTTTGTTGAAGCCAATGTCTGGGTACTTTTTGTGCAGGAGCCAGAAGGGAATGGGGAAGAGGAGCCCAACAAGCAGCATGTACGGAACAAACTTCACGGGTTGAGCAAGGAAGCAGTAAGGAATGGAGAATAAATCTTACGCCGTAACGCGTCCCCGTCGCAAAGAGGGGTTTACCGAGCGCACCCCATGCGATGGCGGCACTGTTGAACGACTGGACTTGTTGACCACTCCAGATGTTGGTGCCCTGAACGTCGCGAAGGACTGGGTAGGACGGTCAGCGGCCAAGGCGAGAAGTTGGTTGCCAGGGTGTACTCACCGTCGAAATGCGACGCGATGATAACCTTCATCAACACGAAGTTGAGGAGACCGCCAACGACGGCGCCGACCATTTGGACTGTCGCGGTCGCACGAGGCGGCAATTTCGTGTATTGGCCCTGAGAACGGAGTGAGTAGGAGGGAAGAGTTTGGCTTTAGCTTTCGTACAATCTTGAGATCGCCGGTCAGACTGTAGGCCTGAACCACAGACTGATACCCGTACATGGTGAAGTACCTGATAATCCTAGTAAGAACGGCTCTCGGTGAGGACGGTCCCAACTCACATGTTGGCGACGGGCTTTCCGGGAACGAGTGCTCCGCCGAGCATCTGGATGAGATTCTCGATGGACGGCGCATATCCGACCGTGGCGTAGAGGGTCCCAATAACCGGAACAAAAATCCAGCCAAAGAGCAGCGCAATAATAGTCGCCCACGCGGGAAGCTGCGACTTGGCGCCGTAAGTGGTACCGATAGCCATGCCGAAACACAAGACACTGTCCAGGTGATTTCAATCAAAGGTCTTCGTTTTGAGCGGGACGGGACGTACAACATTCCGAGGTACCACCAGTTGGACACCTCCGGGTAGGCGCGCATTTTCTTGAAGTGGGGATCTTGAATTCCGTCTCGCCCACCACGTACGGTGTTCCACACAGTTTTGCCGTGCCAAATGAGGAAGTGGGTGAGAGCGGCTAGGCATGGCGTCAAATCGAGTCAGGCGGTACAGCGGTCTGCGGGCTCACCTCCGATGTAGATCGTGCGACTGATCTTGTAAAGTAACTGGGAGGCGGCATACTGTCGGACGAATCAGGCGCGGTTTCAGGGAAATAAAATGCGGTTATGCGCACCCAAGGGAGGCCCTGAGTCGCGAGTTTGTCGGCGTTGAGCGTAAAGTCGTCTGAACCGAAGGTTAGTATTTGTCGGCTCAGTGAAAAGAGGAAGCAGCGCACCGTTGAGAATGGCCAGCTGATCGTACTCGGTGCCGTTTTCATAGAAGAGCAGTTGCGTGAGCTAAGGTCAGGAAGGTTGGTGCGAGGGGTAGCGTTCTGGAGTATCAGCACGTACGAAGGGGAAATTCTGGGTGTTCCAGGTGTTTAGCTGGGGTGAGGTAGGTTCAGTTTTGACATCGGGACATCTGCGATGTGATTCACCTTGAAACATGCACAGAATGCAATCATACAAACGGCGACACCGCCGTAGAGGGACAGTTGGGTGGCAAGAGGTGTGAACATCGACCCAATGGATCCTCCCCCAGAACCGACCTGAACGGGAGAATTATTAGTACTGGGGAGAGCTCATTGGCAAAAAGCGGATTCACATAAACCCAGTCCAAGCATAACGAGAACGCGCCGAGACCTTGGCGTTCGTGTCAATAAGAGTCAAGATGCATGGCGTTATCAGGCTCACCTTCGTTACCCGCTGCACCACCGAAGACGCGAGTGAACCATGCGCTGTTTTTGTTGGCGAGGCAGAAAATTGAGATGCCGGTCAGAGTAGGTGCGATGTATTCCTAACGAACACCGGTCGGTTTTGTGAGGGTTGGCACAATAAAAAGAAAACGCACCGGGAACCATTCCCAAACGAAGATAGCGATAAAAATATACCAGAAGAACTTTTTCCGCTTGGACTGAGCCATCATTCCCTCTCCGCGGTGAAGGGCTTCGAAAAGTTGGACGGTGGGCATGACCTGGGGATACACCGCCCATGTCGGGTATACGAGGAAGATTCGCATGATACCTGCCCAGAGCAATCGGTGAGCGAGGCGTTGAAGAGGAAGTAAAGTAATGGACACGAACCTGCCATCCCATATCCAATCAACTGCGACGCAATCAGACTGCCGACATTGATTAGTTCAAGAAAAGGGAGTTGAACGAAGAATGCTTGCGTGAAGATGCCGACGGCGACGTTGGTTTCTACATGGTAATAGAGCTCTTGCGAGGCGAAAATGGAGATTGCAAGGGCGCTCGAAGACGCGGTCGAGGCCATGATCACGACGGCAACGTGCTCCTTCAAGTCTGAACTCTATGTTGAGAGTTGACAGATAAGAAACTGGTAACACATACTGAAGGGCCCATGGTTCATGAATCTAGGAACAAAGTCAGTATAGTTCGTTCACCAAAGATTGAGGACCTCACCTCCAGAACCAATTATCAGCGGTACGAATCAACGCCGTCTCCGAGGGACCGGGGACAATACGCTCCATGATCTGAATTGGATCTCAGCACGACATAAGGCGGCAAGATGGCGCAAAACTCACTCTTCCCAGGATGAAGCCTAGAATCTGGATGAACAGCTGGCTGACAGTGATCTTGCGGAATTCAGGATACGTCATATAACGCTCGGGATTCACCATACCGTCTGCGGGCGGAAGTACTGCAGGGCAAAGAATTAGCACGATGACCTTTAATGAATATTGAGAATGAGCGCACAAAGATCTGGCCCAGAACGGCGCTATAATAGCATGGAAGTCCTTCAGCAATATTCAAGCTGGACGGTTCAATGTAACGCACGAGAAGCAACTGAGCCCAAGGCCCAAAAACCACATCCGAAACGTAAACACACGCAGGGTAGGGTCATCGTCGAGGGAGACCAGGCGGGTGGCATAGTCAGCGTCGGTGTCTGCCGACCGTCAGCACTGGATGAACCAATCGAGTCGTCGAACGCACCGATAGGGCGTTCATGCCCATCCTCGCCCAGGTCGATGAGGCGAGGCCCGTCAGTGTACACCTCGCCGATCTCATCGACGTCGGCAGTAGTGATGTCGACCTTCTCGGACGAGTGGGGCCCCTTCTCATCTGCGAAGGAGCCCGAGGAGCGTTTCTCGTCTTGGAAGCTAAGGGTAGGCTCTTCGACTGCTGTCATCGTTGAAGACCAAGTCGCCAAGGCCTAGGAAGGGATGTGGAATGCACTTCAAAGGGGACGCTCCTTCCGTTGCCTCTTTTAAGAAGGCCCGGGACCTGCCGTGTGGTTTACCTACCACATGGTCAGGTACGATAGCTGCAGCGATAAGCCCAAAATTTGAAACCGTGCGCTGCAGATAAAATAGAAACGTCAGCTTACAGAGGCAACGCCCACAGAGGGGATGCGGGTGGTGCCCCCTGTTTACCAATAACGGGCAACCTACGCAGCTCGACAAGTAAAAGACTCTGAAGGTGCCCAGTTGGTGCCCAGAGTTTCAGCCAAGAGCGCGATAAGCGAACCCATATCGGTGTCGTGATGGGGACGAATGAAACACACACCGCATGCGTCGTTCGTGCGGACGCAAAAAAAACGTTTGTTTGTGAATTACCACCAGCTCCGCTGTTGATGGGTTTGGTTCAACTTGACCTTCACTCCGAATCAAAGGGGTGTTCCTTGGAAATTGTGAAATGACGGTGCGGGATAAGGGCTGATAAGGACGTCATCGCATAATATTACACCTTATCGAATCGCACCTCGAGATTTGCCGCCATCATGGTCGCGTTCTAGGCTTGGATTTACGTGTACAGGCGAGTACGAACTGCCTCGGAGTTCGAAATCTTTGATGGGTGATGTGTTGCGCCCGCAGAAACTTGGATCCAAGCCGTTTTCGCGCAGACTTCGTATTTGGATCGATGTCAGGCACCTAGAACTTTCTCATCCATTTTACTGCAAGTACTGAAGGAGTTCTGGGTTTTCAAAATTGATGGATCGACATGTTGGTGATGGCTCGGCGTTTCCATGGCGTTCAAATTCAAACTCCGAGGCAGTTCGTACTCGCTTGTATTCGTAAGTTCCAGCCTCTATAGTATACGTGATCTGAACGACTGTCTTCAGAAAACCACGCAGATTATACTATAGAGGCTGGTAACGAGCCTAGTCGCGTTCCACGATTGCTCGCAGCGACGCCGCTGCACAGTTTTTAAATGGACGGACGGCCCCACGCGCTAAAACATCAAGGAACGCGGACCTGTTAGTTGCTGGCGAAAGCAATTGCCTATCTCGCAGCCGAGAGGAAATAAGCTAGGATAGCGGCCCGCACACGTAGATAGTTGAAGCCCGCGGGAGAAAGAATGTGCCTAAGTTGAGCGGGCCGGGGAAGAATTCGGAAGAACAAAGCATCAGTAGCGGGTGGCGGATGTACATCGGCCTCATTAGTGAGCCGAGCTTTATCCTGTACATACTACAAGTGAAGAACGCGGCAGGCGCTTCACGCCCCACTATGATGCCGTGGGATGAAAATAGAGCGGGTACGAAGAGGGATATAAACGCCGATCACGAGACGGAGAGAAACGCGGTCATTTGTACGACGTCCGAGGCGCATTCCCGGAATGCTCAGAAACCTTCTGGAGAGATATCGATCCAATTTTTTCGGAAAAGAAAAAACAGGTGAAAACCAACCAAAAGAAATCGACCCAAGCTGCTTGCCACTTTGAGCGCAGGGAGCCCGGGGAGGCTTCACATTCGTCTGAGACCGCACGGTGTGCCTAGCAGGACCTGAGTGGCAGCAAGGGGGAATCGGCATTAAAATTTCGGATGGGGGGAGGGGGGGGGTCTGGGGAAGGCCGAAAAAAGCTTCTCCCTATAAGGTATGGGAGGGAGGAAAAAGGCTGGGAGAGGCATGGGAGAGCCCCTAGTAAGTGGTAAACAGAAAAATCTGCTTCCCACTCACCTCAGAAGGTGTTGAAGTAATAATTTTAGCCAAGTTCAACCCGAAGTGGTTCGTGGGTGGTCTTGAGTGGGGCCAAAAAAAATCTGCAGGTTTACTTGAGGCCTTTATAGCACCTCAGATGGTTCTGTGGAAGATTATATGTTCCTTAAACATTGAAATTGAGTGGTTAGTAGTTGGCCGAGGCGGCTTTAATAGGCGGCGGGAAGCCCGGGAGAACGGCCCGGCGCTAGGGGCGGGAAATACCTTCCCTATATGGAAGGAGGGGGGGGGGGGGGGGAGTCCAGCTAAGGCTGAAATTTTTTTATCGACCCCACGTCTTATTTTCGAATCCCAATTCCCCCTTCAGTGGCAGGTTGTGGTGTGTAGGCAAGCGAGTAACGCGTGACGGTTGACGGCAAGTGCGTGATTTATTTGGCATTGACACCACCGATGGGATCATTACACGTCTTTGCCTAGTTGCGTGCATGGATGACCCCTTGTTCTCTGACGCTTCCCAAGATGAATTTTTCTCACTCACTCACTGCCCTCTGCCTTGGCCGGCGAATAGCTTGGCCGCCGCAAATGTACTTGTCTATTTCAACCGGCGAAACACAGTACCACTCATTGTCCTCGCTTCTAGAATTTTACATTCATGCACTCCCGACAGCGGATCGACTCGCTATGTTGAATGGGATGCAAGCGGTGGGCATAAAGGTTCGATTCTTCCCGCACGTACGCACCTTGACTAATTGCAAAGCTCTCTGCGCCTGGGTAACTGGTCATGGAGGTCTGATTCTTCCTGATCCCGCAAGTACTTGCCTCCAATAATTCCCAAGGTTCTCTGCACTTGGATGACGGTGTGAATCCGGGCCAGGAGGCCAACGACAACATTCTTGGTCTGTTCTAATTAAAATGAAGCATCTCGCATAAAGGTAGTCCACAGTCCCTGATCTTGAGGCAAATGGCATTGGGAACGACGACGATACTGTTCTGAATCTCATTGAGCAACTGATGGCGTGGCTCTTCCCCTACACGTCCCATTCGCTGTTTGTTAACTTGCCAACCGGTGTTCAGGTCGCGGTAATGTCGCTGTCTCTCTCCCCATGATCTTTTGAACTTCTCATTTGTACGTCGAATCCGTTTATGAAATTTCGATCCGTCTAGGAGTCTTGCCTCCGTATCTATGTTTCAACTTTGGATCGTGGAGCGCGCCATACAAATCGTGCGTGATACAAAACCCTACTTCCCATTCCAGAGCGGGAAAAGCGTACAGATGCCGTGTGTAATACAGAGTGGGAGTGGTGGTTATACAGGTATTAATGCAGATAGCAGCAGGCAGAAAGGTATGTGCCTGATATCGTGACGAGCGAATTGCCATTGACTACCACCCGAGCGCCTCGCCCATCCGATTCATCGTAAGCGTGGTCATAATCTCCGTGACGATGGCAAGCCCAGCGTGTTTGATCGTGAGCCTCGCGTCGAAGTCGTCCGTCGGTGCGCCGAGTTCCCAGACGGCAAGGGTGGAACGACGGTCGGCGAGCTGGTAGGGAGAGGTCAGTTGCCGAAGAACTAAATATGCTGGGGGCGGAGAAAACGGAAAACCGTGGCGTGACTCTCACAGGTGATTCTCAGGCGATATATGTTATCCGGGGCGTCACGGATTTTGCCTGAGAACCGTCGGAGGAGAAGCAGCCACTGCCAGCCACGCGGCTTGACCATATTTTTAAAGACGGGCCTCCGGCTCCGGGTAGCCCCATACGTAAGAAGCCCATGTCCTCGGTTGCGTTAGTAGCTCAGGGCACACGGAAGTTCTCCTCGCGTGGCCCAGGGCCGTCAACGTGGAGGCGGTGTTGCAAAGCGATAACGGGGAAAGAAAGGGGCGCACCTCCATGCGATTTGGTGTTATTTTCCATTTGTAGTCCCTGCCGCTTTGGGCTGTGAAGTAACGCGACCTGCGAAATAATATCAGCAGGGTCGTGTGATGCATCCGTGCCAGCGCATGGACAGTGCGCTGACGTCCAGAAAGAGAGAGAAAATCGACTTACTGGCTCCCTTCCTTACTTTGCCGTCGCAGATGTGCCATCGGAATTGAGTGTCGGTTATTCCCATACACGATAAATCCAGACGTTGGCGTGGGGGTGCCTACGCCGTAGACCGACGAGTAAGATGGACGAGAGGGTCCGAAATAGAAATAAGCTGCATCTGGCCCCATCGTGCCAGGATGATGTTGCGACCAACCTGGCTCGCGCGATAGTTTGACTATCAGGTTGGGGTTGTGAGAGGCCTGTAATCGTTCAGCGGTGGGGAGAAGGAAAAGGTATAGGAACGCACTGGGGACCTGGAAAACAACGGAATATTTTAATACGAAAAAAGTTATAACGAGGACTTGTGGGCTTACACAGCGAACGCTGCGCGCCCCTTGAGGTCTTGAAACCGGGCATTGAACGCGTCGGCGCCATATTGCAGGAGGACGTATTCTGACATGGGACGCGGAGGGACTGTGTAGGAAAGTAGTGGGGAGAGAAGTAAGAGACAAGAGCGCCAAAATGGAAGATGCCGTTTCCCATGTGGCGGAGCGCGGAAGTGTTCCCAAACACGCGGCGCAGATCTGAGTTGATGTGGCGGGTCTAGGCCAGGTCTAGACTTGGCAAAGCACTTTGGTTCAACTTCGGTTCAAGTTGACGTGTTTCTTCGCTGTTTTCCGCGCAACTGTCTCAGCGACTCCACCTTCAATTCTAATTCGACGGCCTCAGTGAAGGATTGATACTGCCAAAGCTGTCAACCTTTCGATCATGGTGATGGCGCATGATTCTACGGCTCCCACAGTGATTCTCCACCAATCTCCGCTCAATTGTTCCGACTCCGAGGTGGTCGGCAACGTTGCTCCGACTTTTCAACAGATGCCAGCGAGGAATCTCAAACAGCTTCCGCAATGTCCCCCCATCTGAGCTGCTGCTTGGTTCAGATAAGCAGATTTTGCTGATCTAACGAGAGCTGTAAAATTTGGCGAGCGTGGTGTTCCTTCAAAAACAAAGAGGCAAAGCAAAAAACAGCAACCATACAGTTGTCGTGTTCAGAGATTTCGTCACTTCGGAGCGCTTGCTCCTCGTAGGAGCCACCGTTCACGCATCGGCGCACACGAAGGCCCGAGATAATCCCTCAGACTGTCATCCCCAACGCGCCACTGTTGGGAGTTCGCATGTGACTGCTACGCCTCGAACTGACGCATTCTCTCCCCCCGCGCGTGCCCGCTTATTGTCGAGATAATAAAGCCATGGCGCGTCTGGATCAACTGAGCGCGATCACGTGGCCGCGACGCGTCATTGTGTCGAATCCAGAAATCTGATATGATAGTACTTTTCTCCCGCTCGCGCAGCGGCGCTCACACGGTGATAAGATAGTAATCCCGTGGCACCTAGGCTGCTGGTGAGAACCGAGTTGCGCGGAGGTCGCTGTTACGAAGTACTTACTTCGCCTCATTCCCGGACTTAACAGCTTCTCGCGATCGGTCAATCATCGGTTTGATAAGAAATCCATGCGCCGTGCCTCAATGGGAAGATTCCTTTTAATTTTGTGTATTGGGTAAGAGGCTTAGCAATGGCATGAGCATGCACCTACCCTGTCGCAAAGTAGCCTACCAGTACTAGGCGAGGCGCGGAGTGCGGAGGATGTTCGTTCAATCAAGGAAGGCAGACTGACACGGTGTATTTTCGAGGACTGTGGCTGAATGTGATGATCTTGTAACATAGCCTGCATCTTATACCTCTCTGCACCACCGTACCGCGGGAGCGAGAGTTCGACAACGTCCGTAGGCCCCCAGACACTACGATCCCGGAACCGCAGGATGTATTTCGCCATGAACCACCCACCGCTGGACGATTGAGCCGCAGTCTCTTTGGCGAGTCCAGAGATTAGAAAAAATTCTTGGCCGACGCTCTTTACCAGCGCAACTGCCGCTGGGTTATAACCAATCAGTAAGGTCATCCGCCGAATATGCTATTCAGACCCTTCTAGTGAATGCAGAGTCCCAGATCAATCAGCGATTCTCCTCGTTGCGCAGGACATCATCCTGAATATGTGTCCTTCTCGACTAAATGTTCGTATGCACCGATGGGCGAGAGCCCATCGGCTTCTCCGTGGTCCACGCACATATTCGCTACCAGCAGTCATCAGTTGCAGATGCGTAAATTCAACATCATTCACTTACCACCCGGCGAGCGTCTCTTCACAACCGCTGCCGCCACCGCCAGGAAAGCGGCCCATCCGGACGAGAATACGCTCAGCGTCGCCGCGACAACCGCAATGAACGCCGCCCCGGGCGAGCGCGCCACGAGGAAGCGACATAGATACACCCCGTCTAGAACCGCGGGGCCAGGCAACGTCAATGGTAACAAGCCAGTGAGATCGTACACGCTCGAAGTCCCGGGGGTGGATGCATAGTAGCCGTCATCGACGAGGAGCGAATACAGGAGCGACCTGTTCGCTACATTCGGGAACGTCGAAGGGAAGGTCGCGTTGATAGCCTCGGGTATCCGCGAGGTGTTGAGTAGGAAGTTGTTTGGACTACGGTTCCCCAGGTCCATGCGCACCGTGGCGTATATGCCCTGTACGAGGTTGGAAATGATGGCGGAGGTGTTATCGGTGACCAGTGGCTGGTTGAACGATGCAGCGGGTTGGCTGGCGAAATATTGCTGGGGCGCTTGGCCCGCCGTGTACTAAAACATGCTGGTGATGTTCACTGGCGGGATCTGGCTTGCACACGGGGCGTCAGCTAGAGATGCCGGACACCACGGGAAGTCGGCTTGGAAGGAGATGATGGATGGGAAGGAGGTGACCGCGTCCAGGTTGAGGACCCGTATGGCGAAGTCCGTGCTCGCAACCGCTGTGATGGCGTCCAGAACCGTCCCTCTGGCGTCCTTAGTTTTATTAAACGTCCCACCCTGTCGATCCTTCAAGGCCTTTTGGGCTCCCAACAACGAAGTATATTTGCCCGACAGTGTCGACTCTTGCCAATCCGTGCGCGCAGTGATCTGATAGTCATTGCCTGTGAGTATCTGGGCCTCGTCTGCCCGGCATGATACTAGCGCAGTGAAGTCCATAACAAATGTGTTTGCATCGGCGTTCACAAAAAGGGATGTGATGTCGCAATTGTCGAGTGTCCACCCTCTATACGAAAGCCCGGATCCATCGATGTTGGGTAGGTCGATGGAGGCTATGGTGTATTGAAACAATGTGTAGTTGGTCGTGATGGTATCTCCGAGTCCCAGAAGACGGGGGTCGCAGAGCGTTCCGGGTTTTGGAACGAGAAAGGGGAGGTGCTGATTGAACCAGTGCGTTCTCGTCACGTTGAAGTCCGCATTAAACTCGGAGACTGTTTCGTAGCCCGCAGAAGCCGCTGAAAAACGCCTTAGAAAAAGCGAAATTCTGCGTCGACGGGCGCGAGCCTTACCATTTATTATGACTAGGAACACGAGGGCAATGATAGCACCAGTGAAGGCGGCGGGGGCGAAGACTTGTCCTGGAAAGTCTCTTGTTACCGGATATCCGAGGCTAGGCATGCGGGGCATGGTGGGCGAAGACAAGAGAGGAGCTACTAGAGAGGTCGGCGACTGTCAATCATCGACGCGGCTATTAACAGCGCAATATATATCCCTGATGGTGAGCGAAACGATCAAGGGTCGTGTCAGTTATGACTCTGAGCGGTGACGACGATTCAGTCCCACGAGCTAGAGAGAGGCTCAACCTGAAAGCAAGCAGATCTATTGAGCTCGATCGCCTGGTCGTGCACAGTTCTGCAAGAAAAGAGAGAACCAGATATCATCGGACAACGTACGCAGTGTTGACCGTTAAATAAATGCGAGGATTTGAAACCATCGGCGAGGTGTTAGTCCGAGTTGGCGGCAACGATAAAAACAGACCTCCCGGATTCCAAGAATAAGAGCGACGAAATCCAGTGAAGAAAAGACTGAAAAGTAGGGAGGCTTCAATCAGAGTTCGGCCAGGCCCTTTCTCAGACACTCCCATGGACCTTCAGAAGAACTCAAAAAGCTACCACCCCAGCATAAACTGAATTCCAGTAGTTGGTCGGAGTGACAAAAAGATGGGCGATCTGAGGATTCGGGAGTCGCGACTCGCGATTCGCTGAATTGGCATCTAAGGAATTGGAGCTTCAAGCTTCAATCCTGGAACTTCCAAATCACTGGCCGCGTCGAGTCCAAGCTCTGAGCTTCGAGCTTCAAGCAAGCCGCGAATCGAGATGATTGCAGAAGCCAAGGAGAACCGGACCGGCCGTCCCGATGAAGTTCGACACATACGCAAACATCGTCCGCCAATCGGGTGCTAGCCTCGAGGCTCGCTTGTCCCTTACGTTGATTCTCTTCCACGCTTTGCTTGAAAACCGCCGCAGCTGGCGTGCGTCGTCCGAAGAGGTCCTTGCGCCGCTTTGCATCCGGGCAACACTCTTCCTCGAGCTGAGAAGCTCAGGTCATCTTGTCTCCAAAATTGCTGAAAAACTCAAAATCCGTCTTGTCGACCTTCTTTCTCTGTGGACCTTTCTTTCATTCCTCGTTCAATTCGCAAGCCATCGATCTGTGACATCTAGGCGCCACTCTTTCCGTGGTCGATGCACCCAATAACAGATTTTGTTTGATACCGGAATTATGTACCTAACTCTCTGGGCAACTGGCAGAGTGTCGCGTTCCCACCATCGGAGGATAGATATATCATGCCCAGGGCCACGCAAATGTGGATTCAACCGGATTCGGTTCGCTCTCATACGCTCCGCAATTTTTTCTTTCTGTAGCGAGCTCTCTTCCTCCTATTTGGAACCACCCCCCGATTCCTCACAATCCTTCAGCTGAATTTGTGATCTGAGGGCCAAGGCGTCGGCGTGAGTTTCGGATCCAACGTTCCCAGGGCGGCGCCAGTATATCTCACGAAATCCTCGGCTGAGATTGGATGCCGCGATATATTTTATTTTATTCACTGCACGTCGAAGACATATGTCTCCGCGGCACATTACATGAATCTCACCTGCAAGGTGTGCCCACCTAACGCCTGTATCACGTACGGTCTTGTCGAATGCGCGTGATTTTCCCTCCCCTTCATCGTTGCATGTACCTAATAAGACTTTCAGGCTGCGCGGGCATGTGCGATTCGGTTGCCCGCTGTATATATGCCAGCTATGCGTTGCGCCGGTATTTCGAAAACCCAGCGCCTTGCTAACGTGCTCACTCTTCAACATCAAGCTCGCTCGTGTGAACGGGACCAACTGCGGTGGCCAGCAGCTGCTGCTCCTCCCTGGCCCAAAGAATTCTATCGCGACAGCTGCGCGGTTTACAAGCCCAAAGCGACGGTGGCCCACTGAGGACTCCCACATTTCTTCTTACCCGTATTTTTTGTGCATGGCAACTTATGGTGGGTGTGTTTCCTACGGAATGGCCAGGGACCGGCAGTCACCCTCTCCAAGTCAGAAATTCAATTCCCTTCTAAACAGGACGCAGGCATTATTGTCATCCTCACGTCGTCAAGTACTCCCGGACACCTGGTGCATTCAAAAATCAACAGCGGCGTCATCCACAACACGGAAATATTCTCTCCGAAACTTCACAATCACACAAAGGTCCGAGGGGAAAAACATTGGGATTTAACAATGTTAATGTTGATCCGTACGTCTCATTTGAACGTTGACGCCTAAGGTCTTCGACACCTCAACCTGCTGATCGACACTCTTGGCCCTCTGAGGAAAAGCAACTAGCACAGTAAGTCTGCTTGTACTGTGACGTGATGTCTCGTTTAATTTTTTAGGTGATAGTCGTGATAGTCAACGTCATGTTGAATGCTCAAGTGCAGACTCGAGAGTACCCCAAGCACGCTTTGCTCTGTAGCCTCATTCGGAGGGTCGCGGACACCGCGCTGCCGCCGGATGTCAATGACGGTGAAGTATGGCTTCCACTGTACCTGGGCCTTGACACTCGGATGAAGTGTGCAAGACGAATGGAACCCTCGGAAGACGGTACGCCGAACGGCTCACGACGGCCAAAGGTATGCGACCTGGGCCAAATTTGTTTTTTTGCCGTAAATGCGGCGGTTAATCAACGTTGTTGGACTTTTTCATCCACCGATGGTCCTCAACACCTTGTTTCACCCGCGGTGCCGGATATATGTCAGCCCACAAAGATTTCTCATGATCGGAGGGCCGACGCTGAACACTTATATAAAAGGAACGCTGGGAGCCGTTGAAAATTGTGCGTCCCTTCCACAGCGACTCACACACTCTCGCTTAACACCACACCAAAATGCGGTTCAGCGCTGTTTTCTCCGCTCTTGCCGTCGTTGCTACTGGCGTGTCGGCCGCCAACTTCTCCGCGGACTTCATCACCTCTGTGCTAACTCTCACCGCGAGCAACTACTACGGGGCGCCCATTCCCCCGTGGCAGGTTGGTCACTATCCCGGCTGGTACTACGGCAATTCTGCACTTTCGGGAATTATCTCCCTCGCGGACACCGTACGTTTGAGTTCAACCGCTGCGAAAAGTGCCATTAAAACACCATCATCAGATCATCTGCGAGCTTTTAGAGCTCTTCCCTTTCTGCCTCCAGTGCCCGAAGGCCCCGCAGACTCCATCGCCGCCGGAGTACACCCAGACCTTCTCCAATCTCACCTGCGCGGCCCAGGACGACAGTTACCAAACCTACGGTCTCGTTGATACAATTGCGGGTAATTGTTATTATTATTATTGTTCTTGTGGGTGTCTCATTCTTTTGCAGATTGTCAGACCATGTGCGACTCGGTCGCTGGATGCACCTTCTTCAACAGTACGTATCAATCATTATCTCGACCCCGACTCGACGACTCACGACTCAAATTTCAATAGCCTACCACGACGTCAACGGCAAGGTGCGTCAAAGGCTTTTATAACGTACCACCAAAGTGCTCATGTGTTGGTAGGATGGGAGCACCCAGCTCACTTGCGCGCTCTTCGAAAAATGCCTTGACGCGTCATCTGGGGATAACTGTGGTGGACAGACGCAGCCCGACGGCAGTGTCGACTCCGTCATCCAAAGCGATGGATACTGCAAGGGGACGCCCACTGCGTAACATGTGTGCACGCTGATTACCGCGGAAAAATTCCTACACAGAGTTTGAAGTCTGTTAAATAGTTTCTATTTGGGTTTCTGGAAGATTTTCTTTTGATCAACTTTTGATCTATAAATTTGGTTCTCCTTTGAGGTCCCTCTGATGTATGCAAATTGCATTGAACAGTGAATGTTTCTACATCCAGAGTTACCTGCGACTGGCCGGCACGGTGCGATACGACCTGCAATATATCCTTTGTTTGCGCTGTGCGAGAACAATGGGTGTATGGCTGTGTTTGGCCCGTTACGCGACGCGACTAGATCATGTGACTACCATATGCGCTTATTTTTATTTTATTTTATTTTTTTATTTTTATTTTTTGGAGCGTTTGGGATAATGATTTATCTTTGTCTGCAGAAGCATTCAAAGTCATCCGCTTGTGGTTTTGACGCCAGATGCCGAGCTGAGGTGTCCAGGAGGAAATGCCATTATGCACATATTAATACCAGTGTGGGACTCCGACCGTTTCAGCTTATCCTATTCCAATTGTATTTTTCTTGGGTCGTATACCCACTAAAACCCCCTTTTCATGAATCCAGTCATCTGGCAATGAGTCTTCATCCATCAAGAGACCACTCCATGTGTCTAAGACTAATTGTTTTTTGAATGATAGTGGTCCGAAACGAGTTTCGTCGGTCAATATCCGATCCTTTGTCAGGGCAGCATTCACCATTTTCAACCATCGGTTGTGAACATTGTCTTTGTTCAGATTCATTTCTGGGTTGGTGATAACACGATTTACTCGCAAATTCCATATCAAATGCCATGCCAGTGACACAAGGATGGCAAACAATCGTCCTTTTTCGTGGACAACATGGTCATTACATTTAAATTTTACGAGGTTGCACCCCAAAATTAATCCCCAAGACATGTTTGGCCAGTGATCATATTTCTTCAGCCATAGCTCACGTGTGAGGTCCCAGATTATCCGTTGACCATGTGCCTCACACTCCAATGCAATATGTTCCAATGTCTCTGGGACATCGCAGAAGTGGCAGCGGCCATACATTTTCATTATATCAATGTGTTCCCAGAATTCACCGACTCGGAATGTGTTGTGCATACATTTCCAAAAAAACTCACGTGTGAGACGCTGTATGGTTGTGGACCGAATTGAGTTCCAAATCGTAGCATCGGTAGGTGTCTAGCCCGAGATGCTCTCGATTGCACATCGCGTGCGGTCTAAGTTGACGAAGGTAGATTTTCGATGTGGCTTTGGCCTCATTGCCTTGATAGCTCGAGTGAAAAGTCTCTGTGACCCACTCATTAGACGGATACCTGGTAGTTCAAACATGACATCAATCTGAGTATCGATTTCAATAGCTTGTGGATCTATCATCATTTCAATCTTTGCGGGATTCACTTTGACTTTTTTGAACTTGATCCGGGCCAACCTCTCGTTTAGTCCCGCGATTACTGCCCTGGTGAGTTTGAATGTTGGGTCTAGGATGTCATTCTCGTATTTGAGCCTATCCTTGACAAGTACACGCTGTAGTACATCCGATGAGGAGCAGATGAGCAGCGGGGTCGATTATATCCTGAGGCATTTCCTCGAAAACAGCTACCTCAATATTCGCCCTGGCCAAATGTTTAATGTTTTTTTGCAAGACATACACATCCCGATCTCAGATCGAACACCACTGCCAGCTGACATCAAGTCCATGATTCTTACTGCCCGCAAATACAACTTGAAGTTCACCGGACTCTCTATAAGTAAAGAAATTGCTTTGGCAATACCGATGTGGAAACACCCCGCTACGGACAAGGTTCAATACCAGCGCGCCTGCCGGCGAAAGGCCGCAACTTGCCTTCGTTTAAACCACGGAGCCACTACTGTGAACGACGTGCTTCTCATTGCTACACGCCGAACCTTGGTTGCACGAAAACCACACCAAGTAAACCCGTCCGGAATTGGACGGAAGAATTGTGGCTGTCAGTTATGCCACCGGGATCGAGTCGAGCTTGACTGCGAACACCCTGGAGAATGTATTGAGGTTGCGAAAATATTAATAGACAGCATCTATCCCAAATGGAATCCAAAAGCACCTAACCTTGATCTCTGCGATGAGTTGGTGCTAACGGCCGAGGAGCTTGAATTAAATAGAACCCAAATTGAAGCAGATGATATAACCTCAACCTTCGACCCTGACTTCCGCCTTGCCAGCATCGAGGAAGGCTTCAGGATTTTTGCAACTGAGGAATCATTGAACCAGATAGGTTCAAGGAGATACAAGGTACCTGGGCATGAACCTGAGCTGATAACGGTGTTCCTCCATCCTGAAATAATTCGGGCTGATGAATTTGAGCCACAGATCTTACTTAACATCACACTCCAGAGTGAAGGAGACGAACTCAACCAGAAAATGGTGGTCACATTTGATCGACCGGAAATTCCATTGAACTTCAAATCCGCGTTATTGGCTGGAGTCCTACACATTTTAATGGTCTCGCCATATGCGCTTATTTTCGTTCCTTCTTCCGCTCATTGTCCTGGGAGGACGACTGGCGTACCTCGAGTGTACAGACGAGAAAGTGACAACCTCAAGTCTTCCTGAGTGGCTTCCCAGTACTAGTGCCTTACCGAACCTGAGCTGATAACGGTGTTCCTCCATCCTGAAATAATTCGGGCTGATGAATTTGAGCCACAGATCTTACTTAACATCACACTCCAGAGTGAAGGAGACGAACTCAACCAGAAAATGGTGGTCACATTTGATCGACCGGAAATTCCATTGAACTTCAAATCCGCGTTATTGGCTGGAGTCCTACACATTTTAATGGTCTCGCCATATGCGCTTATTTTCGTTCCTTCTTCCGCTCATTGTCCTGGGAGGACGACTGGCGTACCTCGAGTGTACAGACGAGAAAGTGACAACCTCAAGTCTTCCTGAGTGGCTTCCCAGTACTAGTGCCTTACCAAGTCTCTATCCCGACGAACGCCGATACACTGTAACACCTGAAACTCTTCAACCCGCCCTGCAATCGTCGTCTACTCTTCAATCAGATGCTGCTAGAATTTATACACCTCGTCCAATTCTAGTTCTTGGGAACGGTCTCCGGGATCCTTTTACCCAAGAATTACAACACGCGAGGCACGAGCAAGATATGTTGTAGCGTCTGTCTACGAGAAACTACGCACAGCGGCTCCCATCGATATCCTTCCCCCAGGTTCCAATACTTTTCCCTGTGGCACCATCTTCCTCACCTCCTCGTATTGCATCCTCAATTGCATCTCCTCGTATCCTTTGTCAACGCCCGGATCGCGCGCCGAGAAAGAAAAAGTGACGACCCAGATACCTCTCCCAGACGACCTCCAGCACTGATCGTGCAACTACATCATACATAGGCAGTTTCGCTGCGCGTCATTCAGCGGCTAACGTTAACCCGCAGGAGGATTCAGTCGAGATAATCTGAGCCCGCGGCAATTCATGGTGATCGTTGGTGTTGCATCCAGTGGCGTGGAACGGGGAGGGAAGAACATTCGGACGGTCTTTTATAGTGGAACGGGCAGAGCCGCATGCTCGTGGTATTTTCCATGTCTTCATCGGCCGCTTCATCGCACGGGTTCCGCTCGGTTCTCCGCCAAACCAACAGTTAACCGCTGTAAACTATACTTGCAGTCTCCCCATGTCTCTCCCTCGACCCCTGCCAGTGATCCTCGCATGCGTTCCAAAAAAAAAAGGGATGTGGGCGGCACGAAGTAACAGATTCCGATGGCATCCAAACTCAACAAATTTAGATCCTTCTCACGTTCTAGGGGCAGATAGAGCTAGATACGATGGATGCACTGCCGCCCTCATAACGCCGTTCGCGCCCCCGCGGGCGTTGTGCTCCTTATTTCGCACCCATCCCCCGTTCTACCAGCCGGCTGTAAATGGGTTTTATATTATTGTGCGTCCCTCGTCTCCCCTCCGAGACATTTCTATTAACCGAGTCGCAAGTGTTATTCTTTCCTTCACACATGTTTCGTTCGCGTTCACCCTCTCTTTACCGGCCACAATCGACATCGGGGCGGCCGTATCTGTTCAATGGGTTCGGGATATCGGGGATCCGACCTCGTTTGGGCTCATGCAACGTGGGTTGCAGGGAGCGAGGGCATCCTCGCTGTAACGCCCGTTCCAAACTCTGGCGGCGCGAGTAGCGGCACGACTAGCGTGGTCTTCCAAACGGTTGGGTGCGTCTTCACCTGCCTTTCATTCTAGGTGTGACTTCAACAAACACCCACCAATCAAGTCCTATTGGCTGGCATTCTGCAGCAATCGTGAGCCTCGTCTACTTCAGCTTACCTACCTACCAACTGCTGAGAGCTTCTTCACCTTTGGCAGTTTGAAAGCCGGGGAGACGCCTAATCAACTAGCTGCGGGCAGGTCATCGCCCGCAACGGAATACCACTCTGGAGCGCGAGATGGCCTCTTTGGCGCCATTACCATTTTCGGCGCCGCTCGTGCAAGAACCGCCGCCAGTGTACGCCGAAGTTGTTGATTCTGTCGTTGTGCGCGCAACAAGATTAAATCTCAACAAGAGGGTTGGTGAGATGTAGCATGCTTCTACTTGTAGCGGCGTCCTTCACAGAACTATGCAATCAAGGTGACACGTCAATATTGCGATGGTTTACCTGGGACTGACTCGGAATACACATCCAGTTTCATGTCCATACCGTTGTTGTTGACTCAATCCATACATTTACGCGGGGCCGCAAACATTACGCCCGATCTCCGAGAGCCCGTACTTGCTTTCGCTGTATCTTCCAGAGCGCGTTGTAACGCTCGTGCGCCGTCCGTATTACCCAGCGGGCTTGTAGGGGGGCTGCAACCTGAAGTATTTACATCTTTTCTTGAGAGACAGACTACTAAGATCTGTGCGCCTATTGATTCAACGGATGCAGTTTTTTAGGTCAATGATCAGCCGATCCTCTTCTCGAGGCAGCGAGCCTCGTTCCGTTCCCATGGACCTAAATACCCTGGAGGGGAACTAGCCTATACTCTCCGTTACTGCGCTTCCGAACCCTGGCGGGGCCAGTAGTGGGAGGTCAGTATGGTTTTGACATGGCCGGGTGCGTTACAGGTTATTGAATCCCCCCCCCCTCCCCCCCCCCCGCGGTACTGAAGCATTCAAATTGGCCAAGTCCTGGTGGCCGTTATCCAACAGCAATCGTGAGTTTTACTCTCCCTCACTCCATCCATGGCTGAACGGAGGGCTCCTTCTGCAGTCGGGCATGCGGCGAAACACCGAACACAGCTAACAGTCATTGCCTCCGACAATAACAACGCCCCCTTCGTTCCGAATCCTATGTCGTGCGTTTGAAACTTGATATCAGCGGTATAAAATCTTCAGATCAATCACTGCATTCAAGGGGGACCTATGCTGAGTCGGTGAATGTAGGTGTATGTAGGTCAGTGTAGTCGGCTACAATAGGTCAGCGTAGGTCACCTACGTCCACCTTGACGGCGATCAATAAAGGTGGATGTAGCTCACGTAGGTGTACACAACTCACCTGAACTGGGTATACTTAGGTCGGTGTAAGCGCCTACGCCCACCTTCATTGACCTCAGGCAAGGACTACAGTGATTTGCCCAACTCAAACATGGCCCCAAACCAAGTTCAACGGTAACAGCAAAAATCTCACTGATCTGGCATCGGTTATATATTTTGGACTTGAAAATCGGGACCATTTGTTGTCGATACTAGTACTTGACTGTTGTTGGAGGTAATAATTAGTCTCAGTATAGGTCACTACGTGGATCTACATTCACCTTAGCTGACCTTGACTGACCTACACTGACCTACACTGACCTACATTGACCTACACAGATTGTACGTAGGTGGGTCTCAGTGTAGGCCCATGTAGGCCCCTGAACTCAGGCTGAGTCTAGGAGGTCCTGGAACGCAGTGAATCACCACCGCCACTACTGGCACCGCTTCCGAGGCTGATTCGGCCCCGACACCCCCCACAAATACAGGGGGACGCTCCGCAGACGACACGACACTGTGAACCGGCTTGATATAATCGCAAACTATGTGGTACTTAGGATTTTTGTTTTACGGGGATTTGATGTGATCGGCGGTCGGCTCCCCCTTTGGGCTCGATCAATCTGCCGCGGCGAGCGGGACCTGTTGCGTTTGATGTCCGAGATTGATTGACGTAATGCTTAAACAAATACAAATAAACAATGCGCCGCGCGCCGGCTCCTCGATTTGTGCAAAACAGGAGAATGAAGGGAGAACACCAAAGTTACTTCCGGGGGTACATTACTTTCTGATCTCAGAATTAAAACTTTTTTCTTTCCAGTGAAAATTTCATTCCCTTCTTGACCCTGACCGGAACATAAAAAATGTCCTTTTTACTCAGTTGGCCAATTTCCTTTTATCCGGTTGGACATTTTTCAGTTTTGTCCAGTTGGCCATTTTTTTCTGTCCAACTGGACACCATCTTTTTTGTCCACTCAAAAATGTCCGTTTGGCTACCCTTTTTTATCCAGTTGGCATGTTTTCTATTATTGGCCAGTTGGACATTTTCTTTTGTCCAACCTGGTTACTCTAATTCATCCGACTGAAGAGACTGGACAAAATTGATTGGTAGGAAGGTCCAAATTCAGTTATACCTAGTCAGAGTCCACCCCCAAGTCAACCCCACGCTTGCTTCGACGACCCGTTATAACTCCTCGGCTCTTGTTGGTCTCGCGTATCGCCAGAATGAGGGAACTGATACGCCTGTGAGCCACGGGATACAGCTTGACAAATTCCGCCTCGCTGCGCTGCAACCTGGAAGAAAATAAAATAAGGTCAGGTTGGCCGGCGGTTGACAATAGATGATACAGACCTTTCATATTCATCGAAAATCAACTTGCGCTGCGAACGTTTGGAGCCTGTAACTTTTCGCATGCCCCCACTATACCATTCACACGGCCAATCTCGGAGTGGGGTCAGTCCTTTGGCTGGGTCTCCATACTCCCATTGCCGCACTGCATCAAGCCAAGCTTTGTCCCCCTTCTTGAGGTTGGGAATAACAACGCCAGGGATGATCTCCACACGCTCGGAAAGCTGAGTCGGGTTCGAAATTGGTGATTCGTCCCGGGCTGGCGGTGTGGGTGTGCGGTTTGGTTGGGCAGTGGACGGTAGTCTAAGAATGGCCCCTGTGTTTCTTCCAGTGGTGGCTGATGCCGGAAATTGGTGATGTCCAGAAGATGCCATGGAATTGGGAACATCCTGTGAGCCATGGACACAGACACAAGCGGGAGGAGTCAAACTGAGCTTGGTAAGGTGGGTAATGATTTGGGATGTAACAGTGCGGAATTCCTCCGTTGCAACGGGCCGGACCAGGAGATGGTCCCCCATGAAGCTTTTGTCAGCCTCGAGAGGAACTGGGCACAATGCATCACCGTGACCTGTCTCATAACTCTGCAAGGAATCAAGAAGATATTTCATCAACGTGTCCACCTGAAATTTATTAATCCAGATGCCCAGACTAATGCACGGCACTTACATGCTCGCCAGTTGCCCAGCCACCCCACCATCGAACAATGCTCAAGGACCAGCGCTTTCCGAGCGGTGCAAACATGAAACGATATTGAGCACCACCCCGACGGAAGCTGTGAGTGGTGTACGTTTTCTGCAGTCCGGCGCCTTCCGTAAACTCTGTGATAAGGTTCTGGCACATTTGTAGTGTCATCTCGCGGTCCGGGTGGATCACTCCGTTCGATGCAATGTACGGGAAGATGTAGTCCTCCGGCAGAAGTTTGCGTCCAATGCAGAGCTCATAGAAGGGTATCCACGTAAGCAAGAAGTTGTACATGTCGAGAGCGGGGAGGTCTGCCTGAGGATACATGTTGTATTCACAGCCTGAGATTAAAATCAAGTCAGAAAGACACGCTGCCTTGATTGACATGGCATACGCACTCTCGCGTTTGCTTTCGAAACCTTGCTTGTGCTGCCAGCCTTTCCGGCCCTCCAAGAGGACCTTGAAGTACGGATGATTGAACGGTAGCGGCCCGACACAATTCAAGGTCAAATCGCGCATTTGTAGTCCGCACAACTCGAAGTTCCTGGGACCAACTATCAATGTCAAATATCTTGCGCTGAGACCCAGCCACGTACCTGGTCCATAAATTGAAACCGCTCGACCCAAAGGCTCGCATTTGGCCATGTTTCAAGAGCAGCAGACGCTCAGCTAGGTCCTGAGGAGCCACACCCATCTTCACCGCTTCAATGAGTTTGGAGGCAGGACAGACAGACTCCGACCAATCCATCATGACCTTCATATCCTCCGCCGAAATCGCCTCAGCATGGTTTCGCGTCGCAGCAGCACCTTTCTCGTTGTCACGAATTTTGATTATTTTGACCAAGCTCGCGACAATCCCCGCCCGCGCCGGACAGCCAGACACCTTGTCAAGCTCCTCGTCGTAGTGGTACTCCCCGGCATATTTATCACCGTCCCTGGTCAAAGTTCAGACATATGCTGGTGAATAAATCCCTCGCAACTTACATTGTATCCCAATACTTCGCATAAGCCCCATGGATTCCCTCGGCGGTACTTTTCTTCAGGTTTTCAACAAGGCATTTCTGGGTAATGAACAGCTCCAGGGCCGTGGCCGAGTACTTGTTGGGCGGTTTCGAAAAAGCTTTGGCCAACAAATCAGTGTCAATGTGGCCTTCGGGGTGAACCCAGCCCTCTCGAGCCTCCTCCTTCCGACGCTGAGCCACACAGGACTTCAGGAAAGCGTTCCCTCGGGCAAGGTAGCCATCATACGCCTCGGTCGTCTTTTTGGCATTGGTGTATGTGGCGCGAGCTTCTCGAGTACTCCTGCTCAAGTCAGCAGTGGATGCTGCTGCCTGTTTCTTCTTCTTTCCCTTCGTTCCCTTCTTCTGCACGCGAGCCATTAAAAAAGGAAATAGAGTAGACGAGCCGAGCCAAGATAATAGTAGCGGTGAAACGGGAAATTTGATTAGGGGGCTTAGTCACCATCACAGCGACGACGTCGAAACAAAGTATATAATTGAGGTACCTACAGGATACATAGAACTACATGAACCACAAGTTGGTCTATCATCCCACAGACATAGAAAATCCCGTCGCCGCCGCCTTACAATCTGCGATGCGGACATTGCCAAATTCGGCTGACAGCACACTTCGCCAATGAAGAACAGCGGCAACGCCGGCCTTGAAAACCAGGGAGGGGGTGCGGTAGACACAAGGCAACGTTCTGCAAAGAAATTAGGTCAATTGAATTAACTGTAGCGGTGGACATGCATTCGGGATGGCATAAATGCCACCGCACGGCGGCGTTTGCCAACGAAGGATGGTGGTGATGCCAGCCTTACAACTCACGGAGGGTGTGTGCTGGACACCAGGCAAAAGGTCTGTAAAAGAATTAGGTCAACTGAATCGAAAGTGTGGTTGCTGACTTATCTTTTGGGATGGGGACACAAGACCACGCAGCTGGCGTTGCCGACGAGGAATGGCGGCGACGCCGGCCTTGCAGCGTACAGAGTGGGTGTGGTAGACGCCAAGGAAGCGGTCTGCGAAGGAATTAGTGGAGTCAATTCAAAATTGCGGCCGTGAACATACTTCCTCTAAGGGAGACATTGCCATTGACAGCACCACGTGGCGGGGTTTGCTAACGAAGAACAGCGGCGACGCCGACCTTTCTGCGCGCGGAGGGGGTGCGGGGGACGTAGTGCAAGAGGTATGTGAAGGAATTAGGTGAGTCCGCCGAAAACTGCAGTTGCGGGCTTACTTTTTCCACAGGGGGGCATTCCTAAAATATGACCAGACGGCGGTGTTTGCCGACAAAGAACAGCGGTGACGCCGACCTTCCTGCGCACGGAGGGGGTGCGGGGGACGTGGTGCAAGAGGTATGTGAAGGGATTAGGTGAGTCCACTGAAAACTGCAGTTGCGGGCTTACTTTTTTCACAGGGGGGCATTCCTAAAAGACGGCGGTGTTTGCTGACAAGGAACGGCGGTGACGCCGACCTTCCTGCGCACGGAGGAGGTGCGCGGGATCCTAGGGAAGAGATATATCAAGTAATTAGCCCAATGGGATCGAAAGTGCGGTTGTAGACTTACGTTCTTGATGAAGGGACATTTCTATAAAGATGACCGTGCAGCGGTGTTTGCCGACGAAGAACGGCGCCGACGCGGGGCTTTCTGTACACGGAGGGTATATGCGGGAGTGTATGGAAGGGGGACGTAAAAGAATTAGGGGAGTCCGTTCAAAACTGCAGTTGCGGACTTACTTTTTCCACAGCGGGATTCCTATAATTATAAGCAGGGAAGGCGGGGCGTTGCCGACGGCATGGGCCCAGGTTCGACGCGGCGGGCGTACCTGGCCAGTATTGGGACGTTAGGCTTGTGGTTGAGGCCCAGTGGACAAGACCTACCAGGGTATTTGAGGTGGCAGAAGAGATAATGAGAAAAATCGCACTTTAATCCTTGCAGGGGGGAGGCAGGGTGGTGGCGACGATTTGGGCCTGGGGTCGATGCGGCGGGCGTAGCTGGTCAATGGTAGGATGTTAGGCGAGAAGTGGACACCCATTGTACAGAACCTACCGAGGTATTCGAAGTGGCACAAGAAATAATGGGGAAAATCGCATTTTAATCCTCCCAGGGGCGGAGGCAGAGCATTGCCGACGATGTAGGCCCAGGGTCGACGTGGCCAGTGCATATAGGCGAGGGGGAGGTGTTAGGACCCTAATAAATGGCACAGAGAATGGACTGACCGAGTTACCTGAGGTGGTACAAAAGAAAATCACAAAGTCCGCATTTTTGTGCTTTCAGCGGGGAAAACAGGGTGTTGCAGATGGTGTCGGCCCAGGGTCGACGCGGCGAGTGTATAAAGGCAAAGGAGGGATGTTAGCACTGAGATAGACGTCAGAAAGACACGACCTACCGAGGCATTTGAGGTGGTACGGAAAATAAACCGGAAATTCGCATTTTAATACTTGCAGCGGGGAAGCAGGGTGTTGCTGACGAAGTAGGCCCGGGGTCGACGCAGCGGGCGTACCCGGTCAATAGTAGGGTGTTAGCCTTGGGTTAGAGGGCAGAAATACCGGACTTACTGAGGGAAGGCTCACCTGAGTGTCAGTGCACATTTTACCTGTGTATGCCACCCATAGCTTGTGTTTCCGACGATGAAGACAACCGATGTAATGAAAGCGGAGCTCGCAGGGGTAGTATAGGACGCTATACGAGACGCCTATGAAGATATTAGATGCATGTGAACGAAACTAGATTTACAAAGCTGACCTCAGTCCAAATGTGCATTTTGGCTGTATGTGACCTGCGGCGCGTGGTGCCGACAACGAAGGCATGCCACACGAGCCTAAGCGTGCGGGGAGGAGGTGTATAGGACCCTATGGAAGAAGCCTACAAACCAATTAGGTCGTTTGAAGCAAAACTGGATTCAACAGGCTCACCCGAGTCTAAGAGTCCATTTTTGGGTGCACATTCATTTAATGCTCGACTCGGTGGGCCTTTTTGTCATATTTGAGGAGAGTGGGGTCACAGGGTAGGGGGGAGTTGGTTTGCAATGCAATCCACCCAACAGGAGGGGGTGAGCATTGCGGTGCGTCGAACCCCAATAAATATGTGCCAAGCAGAGGTGCCAGCACAAAGAGAAAACCGACCCCGAGTTCCCGACACGCTCCCAAGGCGAGGGCAGTGCTGGGTTCTCCGGGAGTAAAGTGGAAGCTGCCTGGTTGACCGTTGAGCGCGTCGTGGTGGTGGTAAACAAAGTCGTGAGCGTGCCCCATCACTTCTCGATCACGTGGCGGGAACACGTCGGCACGTCAGATTTAAACTTCAAGAACTCCGACTGTTCAGTGCGTAGAAAATTGTCCACTGTTCTTATAACATTCTATGTTCCATCTTCAGTATCCAGACAATGCTCAGATGAAGGACAGAAGCCTGTTGAGCATGTAGCAGCAGGAAACTCGGCATCAGCCAGAATCGGCAGCTGGATAAAAGTGCCTACATACCGCAGAGAGGCCTTACCTTTGGGTATACTACGCTCAGCAGTCAGGAGAACAGTTGACAAGCGAAAGACCGGTGAAAAACTGGATGAATAGTCATGATACTGTGTGAAAAGGTCGAAATAAGGTGTCTTAAGGCCCCTAAGTACTTAATTCCAATCATTTTACCGTAAAGTGATGGTGTTTTACGGTAAAATGCGGACACGTGATCACGTCCCGCCAGAACAAATATGCAGTTCTTGCGTGCACTGGCCATATTTAGCCTTTCACACTGCTGGAATTGTTCCTATACTACATTATGGTGAGGGCCTGCTGCAGTGATTATTTTATTTGGACCTGAATTGGTACCTATGAGCAAATTAAGCACAGAAAGTCAGTGACCCAAAAGACAAAGAATTCTTGCCTCGTTGGAATTTAAGTGGGTGGTAGAATATGTATTTGGATGTAAGGGACAAGGTTGCAGTGCATTAGAGACATCAAACTTGTTCAATGGTCTCTCTTACATGAATTAGATGCATGCCTCAAGGCGTGAGATAAAAAATTCATGATGGGTGGTGGGCCCCGATATTGGCATCACTGAAATGAAGAAACATATTGGATGTACAAAAAAACAAGTTCTAGCTGTTGTCCTTCTCCCACTCAACCAAGAAGGGGTATAAAACTTTAGCGCCCTCTGGTTTCTCCAACCGAATCTCGGTCTCGGCTATCACCTCTTGTGCCGGTTTGGAGCCACCTTCACCGTAGATGTTGAGAATACGCACAGCGTTCTCTGCTTGAGTGAAGGCAGATGAGCTCAGTCCCAACGCCTTGTGCATACTGGACTTCTTGATTTTCCTCGGACGGCCGCTGCGACCCTAGCGGAAGAATTAAAATCATATGGGTTCGAAAATGAAATGATGCTTACGGGAACGTGGGACAATTTTCCACTGTACGTCTTAGACACAAGTGCAATGAATCGCCAAGACTCTATGACACCCACATTTTGCTGGACCTTGTGACGATGCTGGGTAAAGTGAGCATATCCCTCCAAAGTTTTAATCTCTTCCTTCAACCACTCGATGTCGGCGTTTGCACTGGGGATCGAGGGTCCAGATACATCCGATGTGTTGGCGCGATGGCGTGCGACTTCAAGAGGCTTGATGGTGGGCTCGCAGGAATTGAAAGTGCCAGGATCAGTCTCCGCCTGAATTTGAGTTGGTTATTGTTTAGTAGATTGAAAGAAAATATGGGCGCGAACGGGTTCAACAAAAATCTTGAGAGTATTTGTGGCGGGAATCGTAACACATGGAACAGAAGCCACAGTCTCATTCCAGGGTGTTTCGGTGGTGACTTTGATGAAATAAATTCGATAGTCAGGATGAACACTGGATTGATATCCCAGTTTAAATGATCCTAAATTGAGTTCAGTCAATGATTTACCTCGCACAGGGGACAACATACCTGCAAGTGGAGAAATGCTTGTTTGCAATTCCAACAGTAGGTCCTTTGAATCTGCGCGCCATTCCCCTTCTTTGCAGCCAAGATTGTCACACACCCAGAGACATACGGGTTGGATCGTCTTGGATGATGTTCGAGTATCTTCTATGAGCAATTCGACCCATTTCTCCTCGAATTCGGGGTCCTGAAAGTTTTTGTATAAGGAGTAGACCAGAATAAAACAAACATCAATTACCGGTGAACGATGAGCTGAGCCCTGCATCGATCCTAAGGACAGTTAGCACGCAGTCTAAGAAGGAAGAATTGATTGATACCATCCCGAGAGTCATCTGGCTGTGGTGACAGTGGCGGCGAAGACTCCGTAACTTGCTTAGTAAAGCCATAGCTAGGATTCAGCAGAACCTCTTGAAGTATGGCCACAGTCAATTTCTTGTCTCTCGGCTTAAAGTCTCCACCCGGCCATTTGCTGACTTGACGCTGCACGAGGGCAATCAGTTTGGGCTTGAGTACATTTCTAGAGTCTGGTTAGGCAGAAGACTCGGGGGGGACTCAGCACTTACACATCTTCTGCAGTATACGACACTTCAATTGTCGGAGACATCGAGGCAGAGGACAGACAATGTAACCCCTAACTTGCGACTGATGATATCGGATCAATTGAGGAATCAAAAGCGCGCGAATGGACAAAATGATCACAGACATTTTGTCCGGTTGTACAAAAGTAGCAGGTACAACCAATCGGACAAAATGGATATGGCCGAATGGCCAAAAATTACTCTTGTCCAACTGGCCAAAACTCACCTGTCCAACTGGCCAAACTCACCTGTCCAACTGGCCACAACAAACCCTTCAACTGTTCAAAAGGATCACTTCCTCGAGGCTATAGGCAAATTGTTTAAAAGCTGAATATGAGTTCACGCTAACGTCTCTTTCCTGTGTAATACTTGACGTCGAGTACGACCAAAGTGGATTGACCGATGTGGATTAACCGATGTTCGACCGGTGATCAAACCTGTTGATTGCTCAATTCGGATGCCGCACGGAATCCGGAGCTTTCCGCATTTTACATCATTTTACCGTGATCTTGGTAAATTAACACGGATAAAGGTACATAAGACGTACATACACTTTGCATACACTCGCACAATTTTAGGCGATGCCTCTTGCCCCCGTCACCTCCCCCTGCGCCGTACCATCGACAGCTTGAACCGCAGGTCGCATCGTGGAGAAAATGCGAAGACGACTACGCGTGATGTGAGGCTCAGTCGGGTTCCTGATTCTGGTGAGCTGATGGGTCTTCTGGTCACTGCAGCACGAGCACGACGGCCTCGACGAATCCTTGAATATGGAGCTCGACGATTTGGACTCGGCGTCGACGTCTATCCATGGGAAGACTCAGTTACAGCTGGAGCAGGATTGACGTGGATCGATGTCTGCCAGGGGAATAGATGGTCAACATAATTATTAATATCCTAGGCAAACTACCCTTCGTTTATTGTACTTGGACCCACCGATAACTTATGTCTTCGACCTAGAGCTCGGCATAGTTCCACTCCTTCGACAGTGCTTACGCTGGAAACCCAGCGCGAGTTCAACAATCCCTGTCTCAGATTTTCGAGTTGCTGGTTTCCTCGTCAATATCGGTTCAACAACGGCTCCCATTCTTGTATCCTGCCATCCTCCTCTTCTACTTCGAACATTTATAATAAGACCAAGAACTCGATCCAAAGTCGCCCAAATAAACACCTCCCCCCCGAGCTCTCCCTGATTCATTTCCGTGTCTCAGACATAAACTTCCGCACCCGATCACTCCCGCCGCTCAGGTCTCGGTCTCACTCTCTTTTGCTATAAAGCCCGGCGGAGATGCAGATGAGTGAATCTGCTTACTCCCCCTCTCATCTCGGCACCCAATTCGTTCTTCCCCACCCATCGCAGCGTAATTCCAATGTTGAACACCACTGGCACCCTCCCCCAATCAACGTTCGAATTTGACCTCTGCTCGCACATCACGACCGGAGCGGACTCGGGCTCAAATTCAGGGTTTGACATGGGTCCCACGCTCGGCGCGCTCTTCCTATCCCGCTTGGCGGGCGATGTGGCGCAGGCCCGGCGGAGTCGCAGCGGGGCGCAACGGCAGAGGCGTGCACCGACGGAACCGGTGCGTCGGCAGCGTGACGTCGAGGCCGGGAAATAATAAAAAGAGGTGTGCAGGGTTTTTTCTTTTTGCGAAGTTGGCCGAGCTGAGGAGGGGTTGAACTTTAGCCGTCCGTTTAGAAGAGGATAGCTGGGCGGGAGATCGAGAGGGCTCGGCGAAGGACCCGGTGAAGAGAGTGAAGTCGGAGTGGTGTACCAAACGATGCTGATTAATTCGAAAGGAAGACGGTTTGGAAAGGGGGCGATCGTGAGACCATCTGCCGCCCAGATTATACTCCAGCAAAAGGGTTCTTATAATAATAAATGTTTTCGGTGTCGATCCAGATGTGGACAGTACTCGTGGCTATCCAAATGTTGTCCCGGGGCTCGCCGCCGGCTGTGCGCTGGCATTTTGCGGCACGAGCGTTTTGGGTCTTGGCTGAGATGCTGGGCCAGAAGAAGCCTCATTGCGACATGATATCTTTTCGGTCGAGAAATGGGTGGTAAATGGAACTCGGCTCACAACACCAAGCGGCCCCGGACTCTAGGCACGAATCTGGGGTTTACGACGTGAGGATTTCGTGAGCATGGAGAGGGATAGAAGTGAGACCAACCTAGCCGGCCACAATCCGCACACGCTGGATCACAGCAGCAAAATAAGAGCTCGACGCAGCCAGGATCGCAGCCATCGCACATTTCAACGTGTGGGGTTTGAGGGAGGGTGAGGAACGAGGAACCCTCGGAAGGTTTCATCAGTCATTTAAGAGGGACGGTAGCGATGGCGGTGACGCGGGTTGTGGCGCGCCTTGATGCAAAGGTGGGAAAAACTGGTGTGTTTCCCGCCAGTACCGCCTCGGATAGCCTCGGACCAGACGTAGAGAGCAAGGGATTGAGAATCAACTGGACGTCTCGGGAGCGATATAGATGACATCTAAGTGACCTCTCGACGTTTCAGTAAATGTCCCTGCCCCACTGACAAAGGAAAACTTGGCAGTTCAAGCAAGGGTCATCAATTGAAAGACCAGATTACGTCGTCGTATGCCTTTCGACATGCGAGATGCGACGCGGCAAAGGTGGGACGCGCCCATTCGCGTAATCAGTGCTTTCTTATCGTGGGAGTTTCCAGTTCACGTGATCGCGACTAGGCGCTAAAAGAGTACGTAACGCGAGTCGCGACGCCGCCTCTCACACCCAATAAGGCAAAATCTCCCCATATGGGAAAAGACTTTCCAAAAGTTGTCAAATCAGTAGTGGAAAAAGGTCTCGAAGATTCTCTTTCTTTCTGCTGGGGTGAAAAGCGGCTCTGAAAGAACTAAAATTAGAGCCCACTTTCACCTTGTCCTTTTGTTTCATAATCACCTGAATGAGGATTTCAACATTGAAAGGCGGAGATTAAGGTGTGCTTTCCCACACGCCGAAACAAAGCCTTTTCAAGATTGCCGCTGAAATATTGCCGCATTAGGGAATATTTCAGCGGCAATCTTGAAAGGGATTTGTTTTAACACATCCAAAAGCATTCCTGAATGCTTACCATTCAGAACTGCTTTCAAAATTCTTTGTTTGAAGACAAATTTGGGGTGTCCAAAATGTGCCTTGATTTCAGCTCATTCAACTTCCCTTTCCATACAAGCTAAAAGACCAAGAATTCCACTCACACCGGCAATCACGAAATTTCGGGCGGCCCGAGCCGCAAATCAAAACTCGAAGTGTTGAGTTAACAATAGTTGGGCGTGAAATCCAAGCTGATTCTCTAAGTTTCATAAAAGAATTCATGCGTGCTGAAAGCCAAAGAAAAATCTTTGTATTCGACTTAACTGAAAGGTTAATGGTACTCAAAGTTTCAGTTTACAAAAAAGGCGAGCCGAAATTATATTGCGAAACTAGAGGTATCGACATGCAAAAAGCTGGAGCTGAAACTAATATAAAATTTAGTGTCTCAGGTGTGCTTTCAGCAGTGCTGAAAGCAAAGTCGAAACTTTGCATTTCGAACGAGGTGAAATTAAACCACATTCGATTTCACCTGGTTCGAAATGCAAAGTTTCGGCTTTAATTTCAGGTGAGGTGAAAGCACACCTGAAATGCTAGAATCCGTATTGGTTTCAGCTACATTGTTTTGCATGTTGATGCCTATGGTTTCGCAACACAATTTCAGCCTGCACTATTTGTAAACTGAAACTTTGAGTACCATTAAAGTTTCACTGAAGTTGAATACAAAGACTTTTCTTTGGCTTTCAGTGCACACAAATTCTTTTACAAAACTCAGAGAATCAGCTTAGATTTCAGGCCCAACTATTGTCAATTTGACGCTTTGAATTTCGACTTGCGGCTCGGCTCATCCAAAATTTCGTGATTGCCGGTGTGACTCTTTTCATTGTCCAACTGACTTGTGTATTTTCAGATAGCCTTTTCCCATATGGGGAGATTTTCCCTTATTGGGTGTGTCTTGTCCGCCACCATCACCTTCCTCGCCTTGGTGGTATCGTCCCCGCCGATCGCCCTGCCCTTACTCAGTTACTCTGTCGCCCTTTCCCTCGGTCCCTCTTAATTCAATCGTCTGGCGTCAAAGGGGCCGGAAAATTTCCTCTGAAATTGATTCCCAAAGTCGCTCGCCGGCGGACGCTCGGACTTTCAGACTCATCTCTCGGAAATGATCGAAGCAAGATTTACATGGAACCTTCCCTCGAATCGCGGACGCTGTCTCATGGAGTCCAGTCGTGTGGTGTCCTCGAATTTTTCAGTCTCTCGTGCGGGCGGCCAGGGCTCCGACAGACGTCTCCGAACGCGTCCCAAACCCTCTGTGTCGTGTGTGAATTCTAATCTAACGACTTGTCGTTTCCGGACTCATTTTTCAAACCTTGAACGATCCGCGCGACACAAGTGCACGTACCACCATGATCCATCCTATGAATGAATTTCCGAGATCGGCGGGCGAACTCGGAACACCTGCCTGTGCGGCAGTGCCAAGATCGTGCGCTAGCAACTACACCCCCAGCCTTCATGATCATGGTGATTCAAGACAATCGGTTCCGCGCATTGTGTCAATGTCTCGCCATCACCTTGGGACTCGGTCATGTTGCAAGCAGTTATTGGTACTTTCGTGGTGTGCCGGTAAGCTGTCGTCGTCTCTTCTTCATCTTCTTCGTTGATTTTGCCAGTGCATGTCAGCCAGTCGCGCGACACTCGACGATCGACAGTGAACATGTAGCAATTTCTTCTGAACTCTTTTCCTCCGGGGATCCTTCGTTCGTTGCACCAGTATGCACTCGGCCGGGCTTGGATTTCAATTTTCCCGACGCCTTACTTACGGGCCACGGCTTCTCGATAACGTTCCCGCATCCTCCGGACTCGCAGCTTCTTTGGATCTTTCCTCGTCTTGGTGTGTAGATAAGTCCTCGTTGCAATCACCTTCCCGTTGTTCATCGCTCTAACTGGTCATAACTCGTGAAGGCCTCCATCTTCAATCATTGCGTGCACCGATTCAGACCTGACAACCTCTAGCATATGGCGTGGTGAGTGTACTTTCATTTCCCTCAGATTCCTTAATTTGGCCCTCAAGTGTATCAGGTTATTTCTTTGTCTATTTTTTCAAAAACTAAGCTGATCGTTTAGTCTGACTATGACTAGGGAGACTACCTCAAGTGAGTGTCTTTATCTGATTGACTCGGACCCTCACTAATCGTTCTTTCGCCTCGGCCTATGCGATAATGCGGGATACATAGGGGTTCACGGCCATCGACGCGTTGCGGAGTACAACGCGGTCACGTGTTCGCTCCACGCTCCACGGGAACAGTAAACAGCCGAATCGTCACCACTGTGTCACTTCCTCGTCAGCGCTCCTCAAATAAATCTGCGAGGTGGGTCCGCCTTCAGGTTAAATAGTTGGGTCCAACGCCTTTCTTGTCTCATCAACCATCCACAGCTACTTTCACTCTCAACCAAACTCCCCTTTTACTACAATGCCCTTGTTCGGATCCTCCCACAAGAATGATAACAAGGTACGTTGCTTCGTGCCATTCCTTTCATTCTGCGTGCTCACGGCGACCTTTAGCTCGAGAAGCACAACCGCGCCGCTGAAGCGCACGGGCACGGCTACGCCACCGCTCAGAGCGCCAACATCGACGACACCCTGAACCAAGTCGGCGGCGTCGGCGTTGGGCCGGGCGCTGGCGGTGCCAGTGGCCCTGGCGTCGCTGGTGTTGGCAGCGGGCACGGGCATGGGCACCACAACGCCGGGATGCAGCAGCCCGGCATGCAGCCCGGCATGAACGACCCGATGATGCAACAACAACAACCCGGCATGGGGGCGGGCATGGGCGGAGGCATGGGCGCTGGCAATGCGGCAGGGATCCCCCCGAGCGGCACCCTCGCTGGCAACCAACAACACGGCGGCGGTGGAGCTATGACTGGCAAGATCGAGCAGAAGGTTGGCGCGTTGGTGGGGAGTAACGTGCGTTATTTCCTCTTCTTTCCCTCTTTGCAACTCCCTCTTTGCAACACCTATCTAACTCGTTTTTCAGGCCCTCAAAGCCAAGGGCATGCAGAAAGAACAAGAAGCGCACGCGATCAAGGTTCAGAGCCAAGAGCTCGCCGAGGCGGAGCGGCTAGAGCGCGAGGCCGGGTTACGCCGCGAACGCGCTGTCGCGCACGGCGCGCACCCGGATAACCGGCATGTGGGCGGGATGGGGGGCGCCACTGGCGGTGGGGTTGGTGGGGGGCAGGGATTTTAAGTGAATCAATGGACTAATGCGCGACGAAATGCAATGTATTACTAGCTTCATTCAATTGCCCTGTACGATAGCCACGTTTAATGCAGCCTGTCGAGTTGATTACTTCTCGGTTTCCCGGTACAGCCAGTCTTTCACGGCTTTGAGACATTTTCCTTGCAAAAGATGCTTTAACCAAGAGCACAAAATCAACTTGGCTACTGGGGTATATGTTCCAGTATCATCGGTACAAGGAATATTACTGTATTCCACGTGGAGCCGCCTTCAGTATTCAATGATCACTTCAGGTTCGTCTTGGCCCCAACCACTGATGGGAAAGCCTCTGCGTATCCCGGTGGTAGTTCCTCCAAAAATTCCATCTCCCGCTCATGGCCATAATCGAGGGTCGCGAGTTGCTCTTGCTGCTGCATCTCCAGGGGCGGCACCCCGGCCTCAGCGTCATCGGGATTTGCATTCCCAAACGACGAGATTGTGCCGGTCCCGCGCCTTCGAGCCCAAACTGCAGTAAACTGGTCAATACGATGCCTCATCCGCCGTCTGCGCACGATGCAAAGCGCCACCAGTCCGAGGAAGAGCAGCAGGAGGAGGGGGAGGAGGACGGCGGCTGTTATAACGCCGGCATGGGATGCTGTCTGGTGTGCCCCGGGAACTTCCGTTGGGGAGGGGGATGGGGATTTAGAGCGCAGCGCGAAGGAGGACGTGCTGAATGCGGCGGTGAGCGGGGACTGAAGGCAGAGGGGGAGGGAAAGCAGGCATAGAAACCTACGTGGGTGTTTGTGTGGGATCCGTAGAACTGGCAGGTATTGCGGCAGAACCAGTCATGGGAGCAGAATGAGACGAAGGTGCCGCGCTACAGAACGGGCATGAATGGGTGATCGTGGAGCAACAAGGTTGAATGAATCACACCTCGCAGATTTACTGCTACTCTGGGAGCTCGACGTCGTGCCAGTGGGCGGGTTGAATTTACCTTCGAGCCCAGTCCTATGGTGCGTTCTCATAAGATCTCTCCCTCCCGCACGATACACGTCAATCCGACTCACAGTGTCGTCTGCAAAGCGCCGGTTGTAGTTGTGGGGGCCTTCGGAGTCGAATCAGCCTCGGAGGTGATGACAACAGTGGTGGTGGTGGTGGTACTTGATCTGAAGGCGGTTCAAAAATACTTTGAGCGGAAATCAAAGTTTCAAACCCATCTCTGGACGCACGATATGGGATTCGGAACGACGGGGGCGTTGTTGTTGGTGGATGCGATGACGGTTACTTGTGTTCCCGCCGCCAGCTGATTAGGTGTTTCTCCGGACGCCAGACTGCAGAAGGAAGCCCTCCGTTCAGCCACGAGGGTTCGATTCTACGCAGACGGAGTGGAGGAGGGGAAAACTCACGATTGCTGTTGGATAACGGCCACAAGAACTTGGCTAGTTCGCGTGAATATGTCAGTGCCGCGGGAAAAATAAAATAAAAATAAACGAAACCTGTAACGCACCCGGCTGTCTCAAAAATCATGCTGATCTCTCCGGTACTCGCCCCCGCAGAGTTCGGAACCGCAGTAACAGAGAGTATAGGCTGGTTCCCTTCCAAACTCCGCTGCATAAGACCAAAGGAGGTCGGATCGCCGTGGTCGAGGAGCCATTGAACGGTCGTGGGTGTGCCGGTGTCGATTCGAGCTGGTAAGGAAAGGGCGAATGCGGACGAGGGGTGGATGAAGGAGAGGACGAGGCTGAGTGCGTGGGTAATTTGGTTAATTGGGTAGGGTATGATGTGGAGGAGATGCAGGACTCACAGTAATATCAGCCTCATTTAGGAGGACGAAACCCCTCTGGTATGAATGATGCGAGTGCAGGGACACAATGAGCGGGCGCCAGCGAGGGCGTTATGTAGGGTATTTAGGCCCTATGGGAACGGAACCAGGCTCGCTGCCTCGAGAAGATGATCGACGGTTGATCATTGACCTAAAAAAACTGCATCCGTTGAATCATGTTTACCAGGCGCACAGATGTTGTCGTCAGTCTCAAGAAGAGATGTGAATACTTGAATGATTGCAGCTATCGCTATAAGCTAGTTGGTATGGATATGAACGGGGCACGAGCGTTACAGCGTGCTGTGGAGGATGCGTCGAAGGGAAGTACGGCGTCTTGGAGACCGAGCGTAATGTTTGCGGCCCCGCGTAAATGTATGGGTATGTGGATTGAGTTACCAACAACGGTACGTATGGACATGAGAACTAGATGTGTATGCTGAGTCAGTCCCAGGTAAATCATTGCAACGTAAAATTCACGCGTCACCTTAATTGCACATTAAAGTCCTGTGAATGACACTACTGCAAATTGAAGCACGCTACATCTCACCATATTTAATCGTGCTGCGCGCCCAACGATCGAATTAACAGCTTCCGCGTACACTGGCGGCGGTTCCTGCACGGGCGGCGCGGGAAACCGTACCGGCACCGATGTCGACACCATCTCGCGCTCCATGGTCGCATTCCGTTGCGTGAGGATCCGCAGTTTGTGCTGAGGCCGGGGCGCGACCGGGATTACCTGCACCCCATCTTCATGCGAGGCGTGTGCGCGGGCATGAAGTTGAAATGTGCGAGCGCGGAGGCTCTCCGCCTGCGCGTCCACGCTTGCGAGAAGCGATCGATGCGGTACCGCATGACTTTTCGCTGGCGGCGCACGATCCACCCTACCGCAAGGAGTAGGAGGAGAGGAGTTAGTATGGCGACGATAATGATTGCGCCAGACACTGGATGCGGGGAGGCGGAGGGAGACGAGGCTGTTGTTGTCGTGGGTAGCGGGGATGAATCCGCCGGTCCATTTGTTCTAAATCATACACAGAGCTCAAAAATAACGGTAGGATCAGAACCATGTAACGCACGATGTGGGGACGACAGGTGCGGTATCATCAACCGCGGCGATAACCGTTACCTGCTTGCCCGCAGATAGCTGATTAGGCGTCTCCCCGGCTTTCAAACTGCCAAAGGCGAAGAAGCTCTCAGCAGCTGGTAGGTAAGCTCAGGTAGACGAGGGTCACGATTGCTGTTGAATGCCCGCCAATAAGACTTGACTAGTGGGTGTTTGTTTGAGTAGCACCTAGAATGAAAGGTAGGTACACACGCACCCAGCCGTTTCGAACACCACTAGCCGTCCCGCTGCTCGCCCCAGCATAGTTTGGAACAGGAGTTACGGAGAGGATGCCCTCGCTCCCTTCCAAACCTCGTTGCATGGGTCCAAACGAGGTCGGATCCCCGATATCCCGAACCCATTCAACAGACACGGGCACCCCAGTTTCGATTGTGGCTGGTAAAGAGAGGGTGAACGCACGCGAGAAAGGAGTGAGGGAAAGAACGACGCTTGCGCGTTGGTCAATAAGATAGCTCTGAGGGGAAGACGACGGACGCACAATAATATAAAACCCATTCGCAGAATGGAAAGGGGATGCGAAGGAGGGAGCACACAACGCAGCCCGAGCTGCGAACGGCCGTTATGACGGCGGCAGTGCCATCGTATCGCAACTTCCTGGTTATATCCGCCCTGGAACATGATTGTCAAGCAAAGAAGAACTTGAATCCGTCGAATTTGGATGCCATTGGACACCCGGATTTTGATCATCTGTTACTAAACGCCAAATCAGTTTTATTTGGAACGCGAGGAATATTAGCAACGAACAGAGCTCGAGGGAAAGTAAGGGGAGGCTGCAGGCGGAATTTGAAGTAGTTAGATGTTTACTCCAAGTTTACTCCAGCAATCACTAGTGGTGGCCCGACCTATATAAAGAACGGCGAAGCATACCGGGTGGGGCGCCCGGTGAAGTCACCCCGGGAGTGGGAAAATGCTGCCGTTGACTGTCATAGATATGTTCTTCCCTCCCCGTTCCACGCCACTGGAACTAGCGCGTGTGCGGCTTCCCTCCCGGAGTCCCGCTGAACCCTCGGAACGAGACGGATCATGTAGTCGGACGATCAACGGGCGAGGTCGTCCGGGAGATGCTGGGATGCGATGAATTTTCGGACAGTCCCATCCTCGCCCTGAGGATATAAGTAGTAGCGTTTGGGATTCTCTCCGGGTATGACTTCTGGTGAGGTGCCCCCCCAGATCCAAGTGGTGACGAGGATCTGAGCAGACGCGATTGGTGCAGTATCTCGAGGGTGCCGCGAGAAAGGCTATTGGAGTCGACGGTGAGGAGCCGTTGCGCGGGTTGTTAGAAAGAATGATCCTGGGGGCGGGGTTTCCGAGAACTAGGTTGGACGAGGCGTAGCGATCAGCTGAGATTATCAGGGAGCGTTGAAGGGCTACTGGCAGTAGTCTAGAATCTTGAGAAAAGATATCTCGGAGAGGCGTTCCCAGCTTGAACTAGGCAAGACGAGGTGTAACGATCTCGGCGAAGCTTGCTTGGAGAGCAGACAAATATTGGCAAGGAGGTTTGAGGAAATGGTCGTAGTGGTTGTAGGTTTATCGCGTTCGTCGGGATTGGGGATTACTTAAAGAGAGCGGCACTGGCACTGAGATCGCTTCTCGTCTTGGTGGGCGCTGTATAGGTATCGACCTCTGAGAACATGAGCGGAAGAAGAAAGACTCTGAGAAAGAACACGCGGCGGTCACATGGCAATCACATGATCCAGTCGCGTCGCGTAGGGGGCCAAGCACGACCACACAGCTGTCTCACACACCCCAAGCAAAGTCGTATCGCGCCACGCCGAGGACTCTAAATGCGTAGATATTTATTATTCAAAGCGTCCTTTATTGCTACAGATACAATAGTTTGTTGTCGTTTCTTCTACTCTACTCAAGCTGCAAGCGTGGCTGTAGCGCTGCCGATGCTTTCGATGCTTTCCGTCGCGGTTGCTGTCGCCGAGAGGCTCCCAATTGGCGGGGGTACGATGGTCCCAGTCACGCTCGGGGTGGGCAAGAAGACCAGGCAGGTGGTGAACACCGCAACGTCCGGGGTTTGCTGTATCGTGGAAATGCTCGTGAGTTTAGAGGGAGTAGGAGAAGAGTAGGAGACGCACGGTAATTGTCCCGGTTGGTAAAGTGCTGACTGAGACAGTAACGGAACCAGTTGGGATGATGACCTCACTGCCGGTGAACGATGTTACGACCTATGCATTAGGGAGGATGAGCGCGGCTCGATTTCGAAACTGGGGAACGTACGGGGGTCGTTGTTCCAGCAGGAAGAGAGCTTTCGAGTGTGAAGCTCCCCGAAGCTGACGGGCTCAAAGTTGCCTGGACTTGCACTCAGCATGGCAGATACCGGAGAACCAAATGTACTCACCGTTGTCGTCGCAGCGTTAAATGTGACCGCCAAACAGGTTGTGTACACGCCCGCTATCGAGGGTGTGAGATAATATTCGCGGCGGCCAGAACCTGACCTACCTATCGTGAATCCGCCAGTGGGGGTCGGGATAATAGGAATGCTCGTCGATGCAATTCCGGAAGACGTGGCTGTGGCGTTTATAGCAACGCTGGAAGCAGAAAGCACAGAGACGGGATTCTGGTCATCGTTGATCAGCACCATTCCATGAATGTAACAACACGGCGCTCACACTGAGCGCTGCAGCATTGACAAACGTCGCACCCAGACCGACAGCAGCAGAGAGAAAAGTCGTGAACGATTTCATAGTGAGTGAAATAGAAATGCAATGCAAAAAGTATGTCGTGAGATAAATGTGTGAGGGGAGGGAGGAATGCGTGAGGTTGAATCGCTACGCAGCAGTGTTTTTATACTGGGGGTGCCATCTAACGTAAGGTGGACCGCCCCACCTTGAGCATCGGATATGCCTTGGATTTGTGTAACAGTGGTGTCATTACTCCACAATCGAACGGAGAAAAAAGCGGATGGCTGCGGAAATCGGTTTCACTTCCAGTGCAGCGGGGGTCAAGTTCAGACCGAGTGGCCGTGGCCAGGTTGGGACCTACCCAAGGAATGAGCGCCTCATATTTGCTGCACAATTAACTTCCGGTCAAAGGAATACTTGCGGATAGTTCAACTTTGCACTGCCACTGTGGAGTCCGCATGTCTTCGAGCCCCATGGACGGCGACGGACGGCCGTTCTTGCCCGATGCCGTGAATTGCGCAGCAGGAGGAGCCCAGTTGAGTGCTGAGCCCGCGGATCGAAGGAAGACGAGGGGCGAAGGGTGATACTGTATTATTTCATTCAAATCGACCAGGGGGGTGACGCGTGACACGTCTTACCTATTCGACATTTCGACAGGCGCCGAATTTTTGCGTGACACCCCGAAATTTCGACATTTTGAACGGAAAATTTCGTCTTTTTTGCACTTTTTGGTGGTTTGCGGACCTGCGTGACCACTTGCCGGTTCGACAGAGGCCCGAGTGACGTGTGACCTCGACCGAAATTCGACATCGACAGGGGGGTGCGTGACGCGTGACTGTCGATTTGAACGAAATAGTACAGTAATTGCCCGTGTCGTGAATAGGTCCTAGTGACGTTCAAAAAGTCCGTTTAGCCGAATTTCTCTATGTAATACTACATACCTACCGCTCCGGCTGAAGATGGATCAACAGTCATTTACACTGAGCGAAGCGCCCTATGAACTCATGGACGCTCCAACGGCGCTTCGCCGATTGAACCAAAGACGATTCGGGAATCCCCGTCGGCATGATGGCCGATCAGTTTCTACAAATAATTCCAACCAAAGGATAAATCAGGTCCGGAGTGAATGGAAATTCTACGGGGGGAGGGTGTTATTATACAGGAGCCGTTGACACCGTAGGGATTGGCGAGGAAATGCAGAGTAACTGCGCTGTTGCCAGACCCGCAGCGTGATGAAGGCGGGGGAACCCGTGCGTTCTAGAGACAAATTTTAAGTTTTGGCTGAGATCTAGTTGGAACTCAGGTCGATAGTGGGATGATTTTGGAATAATTCGCTTATTAGCCCAATCCCATTCCCATGAGTCTCGTTGTTACTCCTCGGACATCGGCCACAAACACGAAAAAGGGTTAAGCACGGCGGGCGGTCATTGTGTTGAAAACTGACGGAGTGAGATACATAAACCCGCTGCGGGAGACTCAATTTGTCGCTTTGCGTCCTTAGTCGTTTGGACTCCCCTTCGCCTTCACCGCTCCCTTAAAGCCTCACCTCCGCATCCGCAAACCGGTCCATCGGATGCTCCAACGCCGCACGGTGCGAGAACCGCAACAACCCCTCATTCGCCGTCCTTGCCAAATTCTCCGAGAAATACGCCACGAACACCGCGTATCTCAGCAAGTCCGGTACAAAGTACCTCAGCTCCAAATGCGCCTGGTGAAGATCGAGCTCGTCAACGAGCAGGGCGTCGAGGTCCACGAAGGTCCACGGGCGCGCGCCAATCCAGCGAGAGGGCGCGGGGTGGGGGCGGTCAACAATGGCGAGCGTGAGGGAGGAGAGGTGGGGGGTGGAGGAGGTAGTGGAGGAGACGATGGCGGCGAGGGGATCGGGCGTTTTGGTGAGCTCTGCGTCGAGCCAGAGGACGAGGACGTTCACTTGCGGAAGCACCGGTAAAGCCACGTCCGCGATTGCTTCTGTTGTCATTGTTTCGGTGAATTAGGATGTGGAGGTGGGAGAATTAGACATTACATACCGAGCTCGAGTTCGAGGTGCTTGAGCGTGGGGGAACAGGCACGGAGGAGGGTGCTGAAGGGCCCGGCCCAGGTGAGTTGCGGGACGGGGGGGAATACGACTGACAGGCGCGTGAGGTGCTGGAGGGATACGGTGCGCGTTGGATCCAATGTGAAGGTGAGAATGGAGAATGCAGAATCAGTGGTAATGTTCAGTTGACGAATGGCGGCACGCGGGGGTGCGTGTGATTCTTCGACTGGGAGATCATCCGCTGCCTCGACCTCCCGGCTCGAAAGGGTCAGGGAAGACAGGGCGGCGGTATCTGTGGCGTCGGGGTCCTCCTCAACTTGTATGATGTTGAGGTTGGACAGGACCACTTCCTCGAGATACTTGAACGCGCCGGAGAGCAAGGAGGATGATACATCCAGCAGAGCATCCAGGGCTAAGCATTTAATCGACAGTCGCGCGAAGAAATCCAGCACGCTGAGTTGGCTGGTGATTGCTGTGTTCGTGCCGCTAATCGAGATGCGTTCGACGGAATAGAGACGGTCCAAAATGCGACTGAGGGTCCCATAATCGTGTGGTATACCACCGATATTGAGTGCGACATAGCGCATATACCCCGCTAGGTGGGGGGAATCCTCGAAAAGACGGTCAGTGCGCTCATACTGAGCGGTACCAACGAGCGACATCCAGTGGAAAAGGCGGCGTTGGCTGGTGACCACAAAGGCGCGGGCGGTCATTGAGCATGCCCCGAGACTGGAGTCGGGGACATCCTCGAGTATCGCGTCGATGAGCTCTTGAGGCAACTGCGGCATGGTGGTGAGACACAAGAACAAAAGAGAGATCGCCCGGTGATCGCCGAACCGGCAAATTCCGCCAACAGTTGAAACCCGGGGAATTGTGGCCGATAGTGGAGAGCGGAGCCTCAGGGGAGGTTGGGGGTTCTTGCAATTGGTTACTTCGAGAAGCAGAGGGATAATTTTAAATTTATCGAGTTAGAAGTCTATTCGCAGAAAAGACGATGCGTCCTCCATGGTTTTCTGAACCCATAGGCTTCGGAGAAGATAAGTACCTTTATCCGTGTTAATTTACCAAGATCACGGTAAAATGATGTAAAATGCGGAAAGCTCCGGATTCCGTGCGGCATCCGAATTGAGCAATCAACAGGTTTGATCACCGGTCGAACATCGGTTAATCCACATCGGTCAATCCACTTTGGTCGTACTCGACGTCAAGTATTACACAGGAAAGAGACGTTAGCGTGAACTCATATTCAGCTTTTAAACAATTTGCCTATAGCCTCGAGGAAGTGATCCTTTTGAACAGTTGAAGGGTTTGTTGTGGCCAGTTGGACAGGTGAGTTTGGCCAGTTGGACAGGTGAGTTTTGGCCAGTTGGACAAGAGTAATTTTTGGCCATTCGGCCATATCCATTTTGTCCGATTGGTTGTACCTGCTACTTTTGTACAACCGGACAAAATGTCTGTGATCATTTTGTCCATTCGCGCGCTTTTGATTCCTCAATTGATCCGATATCATCAGTCGCAAGTTAGGGGTTACATTGTCTGTCCTCTGCCTCGATGTCTCCGACAATTGAAGTGTCGTATACTGCAGAAGATGTGTAAGTGCTGAGTCCCCCCCGAGTCTTCTGCCTAACCAGACTCTAGAAATGTACTCAAGCCCAAACTGATTGCCCTCGTGCAGCGTCAAGTCAGCAAATGGCCGGGTGGAGACTTTAAGCCGAGAGACAAGAAATTGACTGTGGCCATACTTCAAGAGGTTCTGCTGAATCCTAGCTATGGCTTTACTAAGCAAGTTACGGAGTCTTCGCCGCCACTGTCACCACAGCCAGATGACTCTCGGGATGGTATCAATCAATTCTTCCTTCTTAGACTGCGTGCTAACTGTCCTTAGGATCGATGCAGGGCTCAGCTCATCGTTCACCGGTAATTGATGTTTGTTTTATTCTGGTCTACTCCTTATACAAAAACTTTCAGGACCCCGAATTCGAGGAGAAATGGGTCGAATTGCTCATAGAAGATACTCGAACATCATCCAAGACGATCCAACCCGTATGTCTCTGGGTGTGTGACAATCTTGGCTGCAAAGAAGGGGAATGGCGCGCAGATTCAAAGGACCTACTGTTGGAATTGCAAACAAGCATTTCTCCACTTGCAGGTATGTTGTCCCCTGTGCGAGGTAAATCATTGACTGAACTCAATTTAGGATCATTTAAACTGGGATATCAATCCAGTGTTCATCCTGACTATCGAATTTATTTCATCAAAGTCACCACCGAAACACCCTGGAATGAGACTGTGGCTTCTGTTCCATGTGTTACGATTCCCGCCACAAATACTCTCAAGATTTTTGTTGAACCCGTTCGCGCCCATATTTTCTTTCAATCTACTAAACAATAACCAACTCAAATTCAGGCGGAGACTGATCCTGGCACTTTCAATTCCTGCGAGCCCACCATCAAGCCTCTTGAAGTCGCACGCCATCGCGCCAACACATCGGATGTATCTGGACCCTCGATCCCCAGTGCAAACGCCGACATCGAGTGGTTGAAGGAAGAGATTAAAACTTTGGAGGGATATGCTCACTTTACCCAGCATCGTCACAAGGTCCAGCAAAATGTGGGTGTCATAGAGTCTTGGCGATTCATTGCACTTGTGTCTAAGACGTACAGTGGAAAATTGTCCCACGTTCCCGTAAGCATCATTTCATTTTCGAACCCATATGATTTTAATTCTTCCGCTAGGGTCGCAGCGGCCGTCCGAGGAAAATCAAGAAGTCCAGTATGCACAAGGCGTTGGGACTGAGCTCATCTGCCTTCACTCAAGCAGAGAACGCTGTGCGTATTCTCAACATCTACGGTGAAGGTGGCTCCAAACCGGCACAAGAGGTGATAGCCGAGACCGAGATTCGGTTGGAGAAACCAGAGGGCGCTAAAGTTTTATACCCCTTCTTGGTTGAGTGGGAGAAGGACAACAGCTAGAACTTGTTTTTTTGTACATCCAATATGTTTCTTCATTTCAGTGATGCCAATATCGGGGCCCACCACCCATCATGAATTTTTTATCTCACGCCTTGAGGCATGCATCTAATTCATGTAAGAGAGACCATTGAACAAGTTTGATGTCTCTAATGCACTGCAACCTTGTCCCTTACATCCAAATACATATTCTACCACCCACTTAAATTCCAACGAGGCAAGAATTCTTTGTCTTTTGGGTCACTGACTTTCTGTGCTTAATTTGCTCATAGGTACCAATTCAGGTCCAAATAAAATAATCACTGCAGCAGGCCCTCACCATAATGTAGTATAGGAACAATTCCAGCAGTGTGAAAGGCTAAATATGGCCAGTGCACGCAAGAACTGCATATTTGTTCTGGCGGGACGTGATCACGTGTCCGCATTTTACCGTAAAACACCATCACTTTACGGTAAAATGATTGGAATTAAGTACTTAGGGGCCTTAAGACACCTTATTTCGACCTTTTCACACAGTATCATGACTATTCATCCAGTTTTTCACCGGTCTTTCGCTTGTCAACTGTTCTCCTGACTGCTGAGCGTAGTATACCCAAAGGTAAGGCCTCTCTGCGGTATGTAGGCACTTTTATCCAGCTGCCGATTCTGGCTGATGCCGAGTTTCCTGCTGCTACATGCTCAACAGGCTTCTGTCCTTCATCTGAGCATTGTCTGGATACTGAAGATGGAACATAGAATGTTATAAGAACAGTGGACAATTTTCTACGCACTGAACAGTCGGAGTTCTTGAAGTTTAAATCTGACGTGCCGACGTGTTCCCGCCACGTGATCGAGAAGTGATGGGGCACGCTCACGACTTTGTTTACCACCACCACGACGCGCTCAACGGTCAACCAGGCAGCTTCCACTTTACTCCCGGAGAACCCAGCACTGCCCTCGCCTTGGGAGCGTGTCGGGAACTCGGGGTCGGTTTTCTCTTTGTGCTGGCACCTCTGCTTGGCACATATTTATTGGGGTTCGACGCACCGCAATGCTCACCCCCTCCTGTTGGGTGGATTGCATTGCAAACCAACTCCCCCCTACCCTGTGACCCCACTCTCCTCAAATATGACAAAAAGGCCCACCGAGTCGAGCATTAAATGAATGTGCACCCAAAAATGGACTCTTAGACTCGGGTGAGCCTGTTGAATCCAGTTTTGCTTCAAACGACCTAATTGGTTTGTAGGCTTCTTCCATAGGGTCCTATACACCTCCTCCCCGCACGCTTAGGCTCGTGTGGCATGCCTTCGTTGTCGGCACCACGCGCCGCAGGTCACATACAGCCAAAATGCACATTTGGACTGAGGTCAGCTTTGTAAATCTAGTTTCGTTCACATGCATCTAATATCTTCATAGGCGTCTCGTATAGCGTCCTATACTACCCCTGCGAGCTCCGCTTTCATTACATCGGTTGTCTTCATCGTCGGAAACACAAGCTATGGGTGGCATACACAGGTAAAATGTGCACTGACACTCAGGTGAGCCTTCCCTCAGTAAGTCCGGTATTTCTGCCCTCTAACCCAAGGCTAACACCCTACTATTGACCGGGTACGCCCGCTGCGTCGACCCCGGGCCTACTTCGTCAGCAACACCCTGCTTCCCCGCTGCAAGTATTAAAATGCGAATTTCCGGTTTATTTTCCGTACCACCTCAAATGCCTCGGTAGGTCGTGTCTTTCTGACGTCTATCTCAGTGCTAACATCCCTCCTTTGCCTTTATACACTCGCCGCGTCGACCCTGGGCCGACACCATCTGCAACACCCTGTTTTCCCCGCTGAAAGCACAAAAATGCGGACTTTGTGATTTTCTTTTGTACCACCTCAGGTAACTCGGTCAGTCCATTCTCTGTGCCATTTATTAGGGTCCTAACACCTCCCCCTCGCCTATATGCACTGGCCACGTCGACCCTGGGCCTACATCGTCGGCAATGCTCTGCCTCCGCCCCTGGGAGGATTAAAATGCGATTTTCCCCATTATTTCTTGTGCCACTTCGAATACCTCGGTAGGTTCTGTACAATGGGTGTCCACTTCTCGCCTAACATCCTACCATTGACCAGCTACGCCCGCCGCATCGACCCCAGGCCCAAATCGTCGCCACCACCCTGCCTCCCCCCTGCAAGGATTAAAGTGCGATTTTTCTCATTATCTCTTCTGCCACCTCAAATACCCTGGTAGGTCTTGTCCACTGGGCCTCAACCACAAGCCTAACGTCCCAATACTGGCCAGGTACGCCCGCCGCGTCGAACCTGGGCCCATGCCGTCGGCAACGCCCCGCCTTCCCTGCTTATAATTATAGGAATCCCGCTGTGGAAAAAGTAAGTCCGCAACTGCAGTTTTGAACGGACTCCCCTAATTCTTTTACGTCCCCCTTCCATACACTCCCGCATATACCCTCCGTGTACAGAAAGCCCCGCGTCGGCGCCGTTCTTCGTCGGCAAACACCGCTGCACGGTCATCTTTATAGAAATGTCCCTTCATCAAGAACGTAAGTCTACAACCGCACTTTCGATCCCATTGGGCTAATTACTTGATATATCTCTTCCCTAGGATCCCGCGCACCTCCTCCGTGCGCAGGAAGGTCGGCGTCACCGCCGTTCCTTGTCAGCAAACACCGCCGTCTTTTAGGAATGCCCCCCTGTGAAAAAAGTAAGCCCGCAACTGCAGTTTTCAGTGGACTCACCTAATCCCTTCACATACCTCTTGCACCACGTCCCCCGCACCCCCTCCGTGCGCAGGAAGGTCGGCGTCACCGCTGTTCTTTGTCGGCAAACACCGCCGTCTGGTCATATTTTAGGAATGCCCCCCTGTGGAAAAAGTAAGCCCGCAACTGCAGTTTTCGGCGGACTCACCTAATTCCTTCACATACCTCTTGCACTACGTCCCCCGCACCCCCTCCGCGCGCAGAAAGGTCGGCGTCGCCGCTGTTCTTCGTTAGCAAACCCCGCCACGTGGTGCTGTCAATGGCAATGTCTCCCTTAGAGGAAGTATGTTCACGGCCGCAATTTTGAATTGACTCCACTAATTCCTTCGCAGACCGCTTCCTTGGCGTCTACCACACCCACTCTGTACGCTGCAAGGCCGGCGTCGCCGCCATTCCTCGTCGGCAACGCCAGCTGCGTGGTCTTGTGTCCCCATCCCAAAAGATAAGTCAGCAACCACACTTTCGATTCAGTTGACCTAATTCTTTTACAGACCTTTTGCCTGGTGTCCAGCACACACCCTCCGTGAGTTGTAAGGCTGGCATCACCACCATCCTTCGTTGGCAAACGCCGCCGTGCGGTGGCATTTATGCCATCCCGAATGCATGTCCACCGCTACAGTTAATTCAATTGACCTAATTTCTTTGCAGAACGTTGCCTTGTGTCTACCGCACCCCCTCCCTGGTTTTCAAGGCCGGCGTTGCCGCTGTTCTTCATTGGCGAAGTGTGCTGTCAGCCGAATTTGGCAATGTCCGCATCGCAGATTGTAAGGCGGCGGCGACGGGATTTTCTATGTCTGTGGGATGATAGACCAACTTGTGGTTCATGTAGTTCTATGTATCCTGTAGGTACCTCAATTATATACTTTGTTTCGACGTCGTCGCTGTGATGGTGACTAAGCCCCCTAATCAAATTTCCCGTTTCACCGCTACTATTATCTTGGCTCGGCTCGTCTACTCTATTTCCTTTTTTAATGGCTCGCGTGCAGAAGAAGGGAACGAAGGGAAAGAAGAAGAAACAGGCAGCAGCATCCACTGCTGACTTGAGCAGGAGTACTCGAGAAGCTCGCGCCACATACACCAATGCCAAAAAGACGACCGAGGCGTATGATGGCTACCTTGCCCGAGGGAACGCTTTCCTGAAGTCCTGTGTGGCTCAGCGTCGGAAGGAGGAGGCTCGAGAGGGCTGGGTTCACCCCGAAGGCCACATTGACACTGATTTGTTGGCCAAAGCTTTTTCGAAACCGCCCAACAAGTACTCGGCCACGGCCCTGGAGCTGTTCATTACCCAGAAATGCCTTGTTGAAAACCTGAAGAAAAGTACCGCCGAGGGAATCCATGGGGCTTATGCGAAGTATTGGGATACAATGTAAGTTGCGAGGGATTTATTCACCAGCATATGTCTGAACTTTGACCAGGGACGGTGATAAATATGCCGGGGAGTACCACTACGACGAGGAGCTTGACAAGGTGTCTGGCTGTCCGGCGCGGGCGGGGATTGTCGCGAGCTTGGTCAAAATAATCAAAATTCGTGACAACGAGAAAGGTGCTGCTGCGACGCGAAACCATGCTGAGGCGATTTCGGCGGAGGATATGAAGGTCATGATGGATTGGTCGGAGTCTGTCTGTCCTGCCTCCAAACTCATTGAAGCGGTGAAGATGGGTGTGGCTCCTCAGGACCTAGCTGAGCGTCTGCTGCTCTTGAAACATGGCCAAATGCGAGCCTTTGGGTCGAGCGGTTTCAATTTATGGACCAGGTACGTGGCTGGGTCTCAGCGCAAGATATTTGACATTGATAGTTGGTCCCAGGAACTTCGAGTTGTGCGGACTACAAATGCGCGATTTGACCTTGAATTGTGTCGGGCCGCTACCGTTCAATCATCCGTACTTCAAGGTCCTCTTGGAGGGCCGGAAAGGCTGGCAGCACAAGCAAGGTTTCGAAAGCAAACGCGAGAGTGCGTATGCCATGTCAATCAAGGCAGCGTGTCTTTCTGACTTGATTTTAATCTCAGGCTGTGAATACAACATGTATCCTCAGGCAGACCTCCCCGCTCTCGACATGTACAACTTCTTGCTTACGTGGATACCCTTCTATGAGCTCTGCATTGGACGCAAACTTCTGCCGGAGGACTACATCTTCCCGTACATTGCATCGAACGGAGTGATCCACCCGGACCGCGAGATGACACTACAAATGTGCCAGAACCTTATCACAGAGTTTACGGAAGGCGCCGGACTGCAGAAAACGTACACCACTCACAGCTTCCGTCGGGGTGGTGCTCAATATCGTTTCATGTTTGCACCGCTCGGAAAGCGCTGGTCCTTGAGCATTGTTCGATGGTGGGGTGGCTGGGCAACTGGCGAGCATGTAAGTGCCGTGCATTAGTCTGGGCATCTGGATTAATAAATTTCAGGTGGACACGTTGATGAAATATCTTCTTGATTCCTTGCAGAGTTATGAGACAGGTCACGGTGATGCATTGTGCCCAGTTCCTCTCGAGGCTGACAAAAGCTTCATGGGGGACCATCTCCTGGTCCGGCCCGTTGCAACGGAGGAATTCCGCACTGTTACATCCCAAATCATTACCCACCTTACCAAGCTCAGTTTGACTCCTCCCGCTTGTGTCTGTGTCCATGGCTCACAGGATGTTCCCAATTCCATGGCATCTTCTGGACATCACCAATTTCCGGCATCAGCCACCACTGGAAGAAACACAGGGGCCATTCTTAGACTACCGTCCACTGCCCAACCAAACCGCACACCCACACCGCCAGCCCGGGACGAATCACCAATTTCGAACCCGACTCAGCTTTCCGAGCGTGTGGAGATCATCCCTGGCGTTGTTATTCCCAACCTCAAGAAGGGGGACAAAGCTTGGCTTGATGCAGTGCGGCAATGGGAGTATGGAGACCCAGCCAAAGGACTGACCCCACTCCGAGATTGGCCGTGTGAATGGTATAGTGGGGGCATGCGAAAAGTTACAGGCTCCAAACGTTCGCAGCGCAAGTTGATTTTCGATGAATATGAAAGGTCTGTATCATCTATTGTCAACCGCCGGCCAACCTGACCTTATTTTATTTTCTTCCAGGTTGCAGCGCAGCGAGGCGGAATTTGTCAAGCTGTATCCCGTGGCTCACAGGCGTATCAGTTCCCTCATTCTGGCGATACGCGAGACCAACAAGAGCCGAGGAGTTATAACGGGTCGTCGAAGCAAGCGTGGGGTTGACTTGGGGGTGGACTCTGACTAGGTATAACTGAATTTGGACCTTCCTACCAATCAATTTTGTCCAGTCTCTTCAGTCGGATGAATTAGAGTAACCAGGTTGGACAAAAGAAAATGTCCAACTGGCCAATAATAGAAAACATGCCAACTGGATAAAAAAGGGTAGCCAAACGGACATTTTTGAGTGGACAAAAAAGATGGTGTCCAGTTGGACAGAAAAAAATGGCCAACTGGACAAAACTGAAAAATGTCCAACCGGATAAAAGGAAATTGGCCAACTGAGTAAAAAGGACATTTTTTATGTTCCGGTCAGGGTCAAGAAGGGAATGAAATTTTCACTGGAAAGAAAAAAGTTTTAATTCTGAGATCAGAAAGTAATGTACCCCCGGAAGTAACTTTGGTGTTCTCCCTTCATTCTCCTGTTTTGCACAAATCGAGGAGCCGGCGCGCGGCGCATTGTTTATTTGTATTTGTTTAAGCATTACGTCAATCAATCTCGGACATCAAACGCAACAGGTCCCGCTCGCCGCGGCAGATTGATCGAGCCCAAAGGGGGAGCCGACCGCCGATCACATCAAATCCCCGTAAAACAAAAATCCTAAGTATCGAATAATCAACCCTTGTCGACCTGTCACAACGGCGGCCGACGACCAGACTCGGCAGCAGTAAAATTGCTTGATCGGGGATGCCAAGTACCTCTTGCACGAGGTACCCGCCGAAGAATGCCGAAGAATGCCAAGACATCGACTAGGTGGGTCCCCCGGCCGACCCCCTTAACTCACTTTTTGTAAAAGGTGCGGAACAGTTCAAAAGCGTGTTTGCAAGGGTCAGAAAAAAATTGGGTGTTTTGGGGGTCATGAAACTAAATTCCTGAGCCTCTGGCTACAGCCTCAACTTACTCGAGGCGAATTAAAACTTACCACAGTCTCAGCAATCGAGTAGGAATTGACAGAAAATTCCGTGTTTTTGAACGTTTTCCCAGGCCAGATTACCATATGAGGCAGGCGCGTGGCCATTACGACAAGGTGTCTGTCCCCAGCCATCTACCCTTAATTAACCCTTAACCACAACACTGGCCGGGGACCATCAGGAACGAGAATTTCCAGCTTGGAGAAAATTTGGGGAAATACTTACGTGAACGCTGGATGGGTCGGAATGTTGACGATTATAGAGGAATTGAGCGGGTGCAATCATATTGACGTGGAAGCAGGCCAGAACCGGGAAGACCGAAAGAGAAAGGGCCAGACGTACTGGGTGATTTAAGATCGCAGATTCGGGATGCAGATATTCTAGGATTGCGTCGTTCCAAGGGTTTGCGTAGCACTGAGCCCCTGCGATGAGCCCAGACCGAGGAGCTTGAGGCCCGAGGGGATGCATGGGGCTTGTGGTGGGTCGCAACACATTGAGTTGACATGAAGGGGTGATTTTCCCACAGTTCCCGACAAGGTCGGGACATAGCGACAACTTCACTGCATTCCGGGCCTTCCTATGCTGACTCAGTTCAACCGGATGTAGCTCAGTATGGGTCAGTGTAGGGGGCCACAACAGGTCAGTTTAGGTACCTATGCTCAGCTGCCCACTTCCACGGGAACTGCTTTTAATTATAAGCCCCAATAACTGCCTGTAAACACTATAACCTGCGCCACATCGCCCGCCAAGCGGGATAGGAAGAGCGCGCCGAGAGTGGAGTCCATGTCAAAGCCTGAATCCGAGTTTGAGCCCGCTCCGGTCGTGATGTGCGACTCGGAGCAGAGGTCGAATTCGCACGTCGACGGGGGAGGAGTGCCAGTGGTGTTCGACATCGGAATTACGATGCGATGCGGAGAGAAAGAACGAACGGGGTGTCGAGATGAGGGGAGAGGGAGGCAAGCAGATTCATTCATCTCCATCTCCGCCGGGGCTTCACAGAAAAACAAAGTGAGACCGAGACCTGGAGCGGCGGGAGTGATCGGGTGCGGAAGTTTATGTCTGAGACACGGAAATGAATCAGGGAGATCTCGGGGGGGAGGCGTTTATTTGTGCGACTTTGGATTGGGTTCTTGGTCATAAATGCTCGAAGTAGAAGAAGAGGATGGAAGGATGCGAGAATGGGAGCCGTCGTTGAACCGATCTTGACGAGGAACCAGCAACTCGAAACTCTGAGACAGGTGTTCTTGTTGGACTCGCGCTGGTAGTGCTGCGTTTCCAGCGTAAGCACCCTCGAATGAGTGGAACTATCCCGAGCTCTAGGTCGAAGACATAAGTCATTGGTGGGTCCAAGTGCAATGAACGAGCGGCAGTTTGCCTAGGATATCAATAATGCTTTGTCCATCTATTCCCCTGTCGCTGGCAGACGCCAGACGGCGATCCGAGTCAGTCCTGCTCCAGCTGTAACTGAGTCTTCCCATGGATAGACGTCGACGCCGAGTCAAAATCGTCGAGCTCCACATTCAAGGATCCGTCGAGCCCGTCGTGCTCGTGCTACAGTGACCAGAAGACCCATCAGCTCACCAGAATCAGGAACTCGACTGAGTCTCACATCACGCGTGGTCGTCCTCGTATTTTCTCGATGCGACCTCCGGTTCAAGTTATCGACCGTAACCGGATCGTCACCGTCGTAGAAGACGACGGGTCCAGTCCACACGCTGGTGTCGTACCGCCGACTCGACGCCGTCTCAGTCCAGTCTCGCTCGGGAATCCCGACCAAAAAGTTGCCCAGAATCGTGAGCGCGTATACGCGCCCCTGGCAGGCGAAGAAAAAATCGTAGACTGCAAAAGAAATGCTTGTTAGTTCACGCGGCCGCATGTCAGTCGTGGTGAGTACCTGGACTTCCTTTCAACAACAGCATCATCATTACGAAAGCTATGCGTTGCAGAATTAGAAGCCGCTGCGAGCCTGAAGACTAGAAACGTCGCTTACTATTCGCCGCGCAGATTAAACCCGAGCTGACGGTGATGAGCAACAGGCGACGGAGTAAACTATTTTTGTTCAGTACATTGAATGAATCGATGGCAGAAAGGAGGGGGAACGGGGTCGTATTCACCTCCAGGTTGAATTTTGCGGTCTCGTTCCTGCCATCATGCGCGAAAACTTCCAGGCCAAGGAGACGGAGATGATGATGTCGGTCGCCGCGCACGTAATGGCGCCGACGCTGCGATATCATTCAGTTCACCTTCGCAGATTGAATTCGGCAGCCAGAAACGACGTACGTGGTTTCCGTAAGAACAATGCCGGCGACCTGCAGCAGGATCACAATTGAGAGGCCGGACGCCCACGAGAACGCCACCTGGCATGGATTTGAGGTCAGCGAGGCTCCGCCGTGCGTGGGCAACGGAGGGACTCACGTGGACGAGAATTAGTACCACCAGGCCTACAGTAAGGAATATATTCCTGGTCCTACGCAGGTTTGAGTGGGGGCACACGGTTGGTGGTGCGAGGACTCACAGAATGTAGAACAGATTACACAGGAATAGTTGAGCTATCGCTGCTGAGATGTATGTGGCTACGATTGCAACGGCAACCGGGGTGAACAGCAGGCGAAGATTCGTCGTTATATACACCGGAGGCAGGAGGAGGAAGGCCGTCTGGAAGGCTATGGCCACCGTACAGACGGTATCGGCTGAAATGAGGATTCCAACGGCGATTTTGTGGGACAAGGGACGAGAGGGTCGTGAAAAATAACGAAAACAAAGAAGGATTTCTGCCGTGTACAGCGAGAAATTCACCCATGATGAGACCAATGCTAAACTGCCGCAAGGGAATGAATGAGTCAAGTCAGGCGTGGATTGAGGAGGGAACGCACATAATCGTCACCAATAAGTCGGGAGACAGGCTAAGCGCAGGGGAGGACATAAGGTCGTTTTCCAGCGGCGCAGGGGGAGGCCACGGGGGCAAGAGGCATCGCCTAAAATTGTGCGAGTGTGTGTACGTCTGCTTATGTATCGAACAATCGACCCTTATCGACCTGTCACAACGGCGGCGACGACAAGACTCGGCTAGGAAAATAATTTTACCAGCCGACTCTAATTGCTTGATCGGGGATCCACCGTCGGTTCGCTGGGAGACGGCGCTTCAAGACCGGAGAACCAACGGCTCCATACATTCGAGGGCACCAGGGAATAGGCCAGGGATCGATTTTGGTATGAAAGTGCCAGCCAGGGACTTTGAAGGAACGGAATTGAAAGGGAAAACCGAAAGAAAACAGGCATCGGGGAGGTTCGGATCTTTCTACATCGTAATGAAAAGTCATTTCGCGATCGAAGATGGCCGGCGGAACCTGCGGAACCCAAAGCTTACATTTAGACTTGCCTAGTTTGGCCTGTGAGAAGAATTACACACCCGACTAGTTTGCCGTCTTTTTAGTTCTTTCTACCATAGCGCACTGGGAGTCGCCCATTCAAATATTGAGCTCGGCGGTCATGGGAAGAAATGCGGCCAGTGCTCTCTTAGGCTGTCTCGCTCGATACTGATTGCCCGAGCCTCTGTTGTGAAGTTGATTAACCAGAGACATCAACGGACAAGAAGAGAGGGAACAACCACGTACGGTTCTGTTGGTCTGCGGACAATCAGGAACAATCTTGCGTGGGCTGCCGATAAAAAGCCGCGGCTGCATTCACTAGCCGACCAGAGCGACGAAGTTGGCAAAAAGGAGATTAAACGCTGACACTGACATCACACCGGTCCCGCGCGCGACCGGACGAACAACCGAATTGAGCGCCACGTGGAACGGGCGCTCAGACGAGGAAAAATGCAGGTTAAGCTAGAGCAAAGTGTATCATTACAGTAGGGCCGTGGACCATTAGGAACGAGAATTTCTAGCTCGGAGAAAATTTGGGGAAGTACTGACGTGAACGCTGAATGGGTCGGAATGTTGACGATTATGGAGTAATTGAGCGGGTGCAATCTGCAAGTGCAAGGATATTGAGGTGGAAGCAGGGTGGAAGACTAAAAGAGAAAGGGCCAGACGTACAGGATGATTTGATGGTCGTAGATTCGGGATGCAGATATTCTAGGATCGTTCCAATCAGGATGTCGGAGATGGAAGCAGGGCGGCGCTCTAGCGCCGATTCCGCGCATCCCATGCGGAGGCGGTCAGCGAAAATAGACGAGAATGGCCGAGTTGCAAAGCCCGCAGATTCTGAATCATTTGGGAAAGGAGAGTATTCCAGATTTCCATCGCACCGACTTGAGGGTTTGGACGCCACACCCATCTTGTCTGACCGGTGACATGTAAGCAGTCCTTCGAAGGTTGCGATTCAATCTTGTTTCGAAAAAGTCGAGACCAGGCGTCGGTCAGCGAAAAATGCCCACCTGCGCCGAGGAATACTCATGAAAAGAACCCCGTTCAAGGGGAGCAGTCTCGATAAAAACCAGGCGCGTTCAGCGGCGTCCGACTCCAAGCAGAAAAGACTGGTGATGGGCTAAGCCAAGGTGTAGCGCAGTATAGGTAGTTGGGAATGTATGCCTGAGGGCGTTGATATAGGCAGAAAATGTTGACTACAGTGGTGCCGCAAAGGGAACTGTGGTTGAATTTGAAGCGGGAGTCAAAATTGAGAGGGAGGACGGGGAGCGGAGGTAGATGCAAGGAAGAGGCCGGTTCACAGAGATGCACTTGGAGCGGTCGTTGGTTGGGCGATCGGAGGGATCGGGAGAGCCGGAAATCGGGTTCGTTACGGGAAAGTGGGTGGTGGAGGAGCGCGAAGCGCGGGTGAAGGCGTTAGGATGGACGGAAGCGTGATCTCGAGTGTGGTCACTGTGGTGATGCCATAGGAAGACGTGGACGAGAAAGGATTGAATTCGAAGCGGCAATAGAATTTGACGAGGAAAACAGAACACAGACCTGGGCGCAGGAGCAGCGAGCGGAAGAGCAGAATTATAACGCTGGTGCTGGCACTGCTGACAGCCAATCCGAGGACCGAGAGATGCTAGCAGCGAAGCCCTGGTGAAGCCACCCGGGTCACAGACAGCTTCATAGAGGTGAAAAGGAAAGGCGTGGATTAAAAAGAAAAGGGAGGCTCGCAGATCGTGGCCAGCGCGACTTGAGGGCGGAAGGCAAAAGGCGAAGTGTGTCTGTGTTTGGCTAAGCCGTCTACTCGGCAATCCGGCGGCTTCGGGCCGCTTGCTCCTTGCTTCAATACCACCACCACAGCAACTCGGGCGGCCAACGTGCGGCTCTTCATCGATGCGAATCCGCGTTATATGGATATAGGTCGCGCTGATCGATCAACGAAGACTTCTGAACGAAGTCCAGTCAGAGTCTGTCAGACACCGAAAACAGTCGCAAAATGCCTGGCCTGCTCGAGTCGGCCTGGCGGCAGCAGCTCGCTTTCTTTCACGGTATCTCGATCCGATAACACTTATGCGGAAAATCCTCTCTAATGGGCCCTCAATCTTTTCCTGCCGCCGCATACTTCTGTTTACTTCATTTATGCCGGCCTTCCACCGAGGTTGGCCGTCGTGCGGCACTCACAAAAAAGGAAAGTTCGGCCCAGCTGAATAGGTTCCCGAAACCTCGAGTTTCGGCAGAGATTCAGCCGGTGGCTGTTTCCCTGGCCGTCCAGCTGGAATGGACACCCAATTTCTCTCACCCCGCCAAACTCCCAACGACCTTCTGTCCACGCTCCGACTCTGGACATACCCACTACTCAACAAGATCAGGTACATACCACCTGGTGGTGAAATTCCCAAAAATCGCAGTGAATTTTATCATTATAGGACCCATGCTCGACTCGAACGAGCAGCTCGCAAGTATACCTTATATTGCCACGGACGATTGTAACGAGGGTGCGCCAGCTATACTGGGTCTTTCTTGCTGGGGACGAGCCATATGGGTGTGGGGACATGTCTTGGTAAACTGACGACTATTCCCGTCTCTCAACTTCTTTTGAGACACACCGTGAAAGGGTTCTTTCATCATCTGCCGCCGGCAACGAATCGGAGTGGACCCGCCTCCGATCGGCCCCAATTTCTCTTGGTACTGGCAGCACGATCTCGAGCTGTGTTGACCTCGAGCTACTCGTCTGCGCTTCCATTCTCTGGTACCTAACACTCTCCGTCTCTCTCAAATAAAATCTACCCGCTCGGCTCATACTTCAGTCATTCTGGATCGTTTAGCGTTAGAATTCACATCCAAGACCCCGCACGGAAAAGAAAGACAAACAAAACCTTCTACCAATCATGCATCTAATGACCCAGGCTCGAATCGAACTAGAAAACCCGCAGAACACCATTCTGGTCTATCGGATGCGGGCGCGGACCATCGTTTCGGAGTCCTTCTGTTCGGGCGGTTATTCCGACTAAGACCGGCTGTTTGGATGGCCTATCTTCTGTGATTCTTCTATTGTAGAAGTCTTGCTTTTTTGGCACCGATTTCTTTTTCATGGACTGCCGAGTTTTCCTTGGTCAATGGTGCCGAAACTAGAACAGGGACATTTACTGAAACATCGAGAGCTCACTTGGATGTCATGTATATTGCTTGTTGGTTAGGCGTTTCCCGACACGTCCAATTGATTCTTATCCTCCACGTCTGGTCCGAGGCGGTGCTGGCAGGAAACACAGCAGTTTTTCCCGCCTTTTCATCAAGGCGGGCAACAACCGCGTCACCGCCATCGCCACCATCCTTCTTAAATGCTTTCTTAAACTTCCCCGTTCCCCACTTTCCCCCCAAACCACACGCGTTGAAATGTGCGATGGCTGCGATCCAGGCTGCGTCGAGCTCTGCCTTTGCTGCTGTGATCCCTCCTGTGCCGATTGTGGCTGGCTAGGTTAGTCTTAGTTACATCTTATTGCCTCTGTAGCCCTTGAGATCCTCACATCGAAAAACCTCAGATTCGTGCCTAGAGTCCGGCGCTTGGTGTTGTGAGCCGAATTCCATTCACTACCCATTCCTCGGCCGCAAAATCCCATCTCGCATTCAGGCTACAGAGAGAATCTCTTGCTCGGGCCTAGCGTCCCAGCCAAGACGCAAAACCCGGATGACGGAGCAGCGCTCGTGCCGCAAAATGCCAGCGCACAGCCGGCGGCGTGCCCTGGAATGACAATTCGATAGGCACTAGTACTGTCCATGTTAATTTGGATCGACATCGAAAACATGTATAATCAGTGAACCCTTTGCTGGAGTATAATCTGGGCGGCAGAGGGTCTCATCATCGCCCCTTACAACCCGGCTTCCTTTCGAATTAATACAGACTCCTCAGCATCGTTTGGTACACCACTCCAACTTCACTCTCTTACCCGGGTCCTTCGCTGAGCCCGCTCGACCTACCGCCCAGATATCCTCTTCCAAACGGACGACTATTCAACCTATCCTCAGCTGAGCCAACTTACCGAAAAAAAGAACCACACTCTTTTCATCTTTATCACTTCCCGGACTCGACGTGACGCTGCTGGCGCACAGGTTCCGTCGGTGCGCGCCTCTGCCGTTGCACCCCTCCCCGATTCCGCCGCGCCTGCGCCACATCGCCCGCTAGCCGGGATAGGAAGAGCGCACCGAGGGTGGGGCCTATGTCCTTGTCAAAGCCTGAGTCCTCGCCGACGCTGCTGTGCGACTCGGAGCCAAGGTCGAATTCCGTCGATGAGGGGAGGGTGCCAGTGGTGTTCGACATCGGAATTAGGCTGCGATGGGTACGGAAGGAACGAATGGGGTGCCGAGACGACGGGAGAGGGAGGAAAGCAGATTTACTCATCTGCATCTCCGCCAGGGCTTTATAGAAAAACAGAGTGAGACCGAGACCTGGAGCGGCGGGAGGCATCCGGTGCGGAAGTTTATGTTTGGGACACGGAAATGAATCAGGGAGATCTCGGGGGGGAGGCGTTTATTCGTGCGACTTTGTATTGGGTTCTTGGTCGTAAATGCTCGAAGTAGAAGAAGAGGATGGCAGGATACGCGAATGGGAGCCGTTGTTGAACCGATCTTGACGAGGAAACCAGCAACTCGAAAATCTGAGACAGGGGTTGTTGGGCTCGCGCTGCGTTTCCACCGTAAGCACTGTCGAATGGGTGGAACTATCCCGAGCTCTAGGTCGAAGACATGAGTCATTGGTGGGTCCAAGTGCAATGAACGAGCGGTAGTTTGCCTAGGATGTTAATAATGCTGTTGTCCATCTATTCCCCTGTCGCTGGCAGACGGCAGACGGCGATCCGAGTCAGTCCTGCTCCAGCTGTAACTGAGTCTTCCCATGGATAGACGTCGACGCCGAGTCCAAATCGTCGAGCTCCACATTCAAGGATCCGTCGAGCCCGTCGTGCTCGTGCTACAGTGACCAGACAACCCATCAGCTCCCCAGAATCAGGAACTCGACTGAGCCTCACATCACGCGTGGTCGTCCTCGTATTATCTCGACGATGCGACCTGTGGTTTAAGTTATCGACCGTAACCGGATTATCGCTGTCGGTATGGAAGACGACAGGGCCAGTCCAGGCGCTCGTGCCGTACCGCTGACTCGACGCCGTCTCCATCCGTTCTCGCTCTGGAATTCCGACCAAAAAGTTTCCCAGGATCGTCAGCGCGTATACGCGCCCTTGGCAGGCGAAGAAGAAAGCGTAGACTGCAAATGCTCGTTAGTTGACGCGGCCGCATGTCAGTCGTGGTGAGTACCTGGACTTCCTTTCAACAACAGCATCATCATGACGAAAGCTATGCGTTGAAGGATCAGAAGCCGCTGCGAACCTGCAGAGTAGAAACGTCGCTTACTATTCGCCGCGCAGAATAAGCCCGAACTGACGGTGATGATCAACAGGCGACGGAGTAAACTATTTTTGTTCAGTACATTTAAATGAATGGATGACAGTACGTGGTGGAGGAGGGGGAACGGGGCGGTATTCACCTCCGGGTCGAATTTTTCGGTCTCGTTCCTGCCATCATGCGCGAAAACTTCCAGGCCAAGGAGACGGAGATGATGACATCGGTCGCTGCGCACGAAATGGCGCCGACGCTGTGACATTCAGTCAGTTCAACTTCGCAGATTGAATTCGGCGGCCGAGAAACGACGTACGTGGTTTCCGTAAAAACAATGCCGCCGACTTGCAGTAGGAGTACGACTGAAAGGCCGGACGCCCACGAGAATGCCACCTGGCGGAGGTTACAATCAGCGAGGCTTCGCCGTGCGTGGGCAAGGAAGGGACTCACGTGAACGAGAATTAGGACCAACAGGCCTACAGTAAGGAATATATTCCCAGTCCTACACAGGTTTGAGTGGGGGAACACCGTTGGTGGTGGGAGGACTCACAGAACATAGAACAGATTACACAGGAATAGTTGTGCTATCGCTGCAGAGATGTATGTGAATACAATCGCAACGGCAAGCGGCGCCAATAGGAGGCGAATATTCGTCGTTATCACCGGAGGCAGGAGGAGGAAGGCTGTTTGGAAGGCTATGGCCACCGTACAGACCGTATCGGCGAAGATGAGGGTTCCAACGGCGATTTTGTGCGACAAGGGACGAGAGGGCCGCGAAAAATAACGAAAACAAAGGAGGATTTCTGCCGTGTACAGCGAGAAATTCACCCATGATGAGACCAATGTTAAACTGCCGTAAGGGAGCGAATGAGTCAAGTCAGGCGTGGACTGAGGAGGAAACGCACATGAGCGTCGCCAACCAGCCGGGGGGCAGACTAATGGGCGGTGGTGGCGCAGGGGAGGACATAAGGTCGTTTTCCAGCGGCGCAGGGGGAGGCGACGGGGGGCAAGAGGCATCGCCTAAAACGGTGCGCGTGTAGGTCTTATGTATCGATTAATCGACCTGACGACCAGACTCGGCTAACAAAATTGCTTGATCGGGGATCCGTTTGGGATCCACAGTCGGTTCACTGGGAGACGGCGCTTCAAGCTTCCATCCATTCGGGCGTCCCAGGGAATGGGCCAGCGATCGATTTTGGCATGAAGGAGCCAGGGACTTTGAAGGAACGGAATCGAAAGGAAAAACCGTGAGAAAACAGCCATCGCGGAGGTTCGGATCTTTCTGTCATAATGAAAAGTCACTTGCAGCCGGCGGAACCTGCGGAACCAAAGCCTAGACTTGCCTGGTTTGTGCCTGTCAGTGTGAGAAGATTTACGCACACGACTAGTTTGTTTCTGGCATCTGCCATAGTGCACTGGGATAGGCCCCCGGACACTCACCCATAACTAGGTCCGCCATAAAGTAAATCAACGGCCGAAGATTGCACTTTTTCGGTCCACCTTATAAGGTAAATCAACGGTTTTGAAGGCCCTCTCGGTCCGCCCATAAGGTAAATCGGGCGCAGCCCGAGAATTTTTTTTTGAGTGAAGAGGCTTGGGAACCGTGAATTTCAAACATCCGCACACTGCTCGTAGTCAATCAAACCACAACATCACACAGCTTTCAAATTTTCACCCACGTAGAAGCTGCCGAGCATCGATTTGGAAAATTCTTACCATGCCAGCCGTCGTTCAAGACGATGATCCGCCGCCGAGTAAACATCTACCAAGTGAGGAATAGTTATTATCTACGTCGCGCCATGGCACTGAATTACCTCAGAGCGCGGAACACTGTCGGTATCCCGCCCCGAAGCGCTCACATTCCACTGTGCACGATGGGCCGTTATAAATATGCTACTTTTTATCCTCCCTGCGCTTGCGGTTCTTACGGGTCTTACAACATTCCATGTCTTGGGCTCTCTCAATCATCCCTCTCCTGAGGATCTGGCTTATTTCCTTGCGTATTGCTCTGTTGGCTCAGGGTCTCTTCCCTATTTATTGGTCAGTGGCGGGATCAGACTGCCCTTTTATTTAGAAGCCTTAATACATTTCCCCGCAGCGTCTATCATCTTCCCCCGGTTTTTTCGTTATCATCTCATAATCCCTTTAATACTGGGTCGGCGGCGTCATCGGTCGCATTTTTCGTTCATGTCTCAACGCCGTTTGAACCGAACCTGCGGCAAATCAAAATTTACTATCTTCGTCCTGGGCCTCGGCCGTTGCTCGATTCCAATGGGTACGTCTCGAATTAATGACTGCAACTCAGCACTTAATTTATGAGCAGTGGTGACGGAAAACACACTTATAGATGACATCTATAGCCAACTTAGTTATCTGAAGCTCGTTCCGACTATCAAGCACCCGAATCTCTACTTTTTGGCTAGCGGGCGGACAGTTCCTTGGCGGGACAGTCTGTGGGAGCTCAATCTTGGGCCCGATTCCCAACTGGACCTAAGAATCTCGGTCCCAGGTGGTGCAAGTGAAACTCGAGGTCAGTTTTCCTCATGAGAGCTTGTTCTAGTGTTGAAAACAGCTTTCAAAAGGGTCACCCGAAGTGTCTTCATCGAAAACTCCATGCAAACCTTCCGGCTCTGGGTCAAACAGCGTCATTGTCGTTGAGTCTGACCACGAACCGGCCTTCGACCCCAAGGAATGGATCGGTACCGGAAAACTCTACCGAGATATTCCATCATATGTCGCCGACGTTTATCGTGCAGTGCGGGAAATTCCCTCAACCTTGGTTCGCAAACTTCCCAATCGGGATCTACCCGTCGAATCCCGAACCTCCCTCTCACTCCGTCCGACCTTCACCCCCATTTTCGTGCTGCAAACGGTCCTGGCCGCGCAGACCTGCTCCCTTTTGGACCTGAGGAGGCAGACGACGACAACGAGGCCTCTGAACCCGCTAGGACATCGAAACAGGCAGACGAATTGCTGGCACAGGACACTGTTCGTTTCGGTTTTACCCCAACGCCCGTGGAAGAACCTCACGACGATTCACCGGCCGGCTCCAAACTATCTGTGTCGCAGGCAATGGAGCATGCGGCCCACCACATCGTTACCGAACAGTTTCTATCGGATGAGGCGGAGAAGGTCGAGGCAGAGCTTGTTGCCATCGAGGAACATCTAGAGAAACACCCGGAGGCGGTCAAAAGTATCTCTGGGCGAATGCGCATCGCCGACCTTCTGAATCCTGTTGAACCCCCACGCCCGCCCTTCCCATCCCAACTTTCTTGCCGGCCGATGGCTCACCGGTTTCACGTTTAGTCTTGGTAGCTCAGCGCGATCGACATTGCACCGCAACAGAGGTGCATTCTGAGAAGGCCAGACTGCCGGACGTGGATGCGCGCTATGTGAACGGGAAATTTTCTTTGAATCATGCAGCTCACCAATTGAAGGAAGCGGTCCAACCGAGCGAAGGCTTGCGCACCGACACGGCCTTTCAGAAGGCTCGTTATAGACGCTGGATTGCGAGCGGGCCGCCTGGCGAATGGCAGATAGGTGTAAACCTTCGTGCCGCTCTTACGGAAATCAACGGTATGGTCTATTTTTCTATGAGCGAGAGCGGAAACAAACTCACCTTCTGTAACAGTGCCCGACGTTCAATTTCGCGGGGTCACTTCTATCACTCTCATGCGCATTGGATCGTGGGTGATGATGCGCACCGCCCGCCGCCTATATCTCGGGAAGGTCCTTGGTATTTATCGTTATGGCTCTGTCTCGGACAAGCATGAGAGCTTTACCGATGCCGAAACCGTTCAAGGTCTCAGCTATCTAAGCCTTGAGGTGTACAAGCAGGTCAGTCATAAATTATTCAATTAATCATGTCCTGGTGATAATTTTTCTATGCAGACGGGACTAGGGCGCAACCTGTTCCAGCACGTCTCGTTCGCGCACCCCTCTGCCGCTGGTCGTAACGGCCTCCCTTTATTCACACATGCACCAATATCGGAGCTTGTGTATCTCCTCTCTGGCGCCAGCGTCACGGAGTCTGGGGGGGAAGGTTTGTTCAACTTGAACGGTGGAGACAACGGATGGGAGATCTGGAATCGCCTCTGCCACGAAGAAATTCTCAAAGTTATGAAAGTCCCCACGGCGCCAGGTGTCGAATACGTGTACAACGAGGACGACTACGAGAAACCGATGGAGGGGACGAAGAAACGACGAGCGAAGCCACCCCGCGGGGCGGTGAAGAAGCAAAAGGTGACGGGGGAGAAAGACAAACCTCAGCGGAAGAAAAAGGCCGAGACCGCCCCTACAACGGCGCGGAAGGCGACGGTAAAGCGAGTTCGGGCTCAGCAGAAGAGCGGGGGGGCGAAAAAAGCGAAAAAATAGTTGATAAATTGGTTTTTAGCACTTTTTTGGGAACTAGGTCCGCCATAAGGTAAATCAGCGTCCAGGAGGTCGAAAATCATAAGGTAAATCAACGAGAATTTTGAACTTTCGGCGGACCTAGTTATGGGTGAGTGTCCGGGGGCCTACTGGGATGTCGCCCGTTCAAATTCAAATACTGAGCTCGGTGGCCATGAAAGAAGAAATGCCGTCAGTGCTCTCTCAGGCTGTCGCGCTCGATCCTGATTGCCCGAGCCCAGCCCGAGCCTCCGTTGTGAACCTGAACCAGAGAGTCAGAGACATCAAGGGACGAGAAGAAATGGAGCAACTACGTACAGTACTCGTGTCCGCGGACAATCTTGCGCGGGCTGCCGAGCAAAAGCCGTGGCTGCATTCACCAGCCGACCAGCAAAGTTTTTTTGTATTAAACACGGACACTGACATCACACCGGTCCCGCGCGCGACCGAACGAACAACTTCGAATTGAGCGCCACGTGGAACGGGCGCTCAGACGAGGAAAAATGCGAGTTAAGCTAGAGCGAAGCGTATCATCACAGCAGCGCCGTGGACCATCAGGAACCAGAATTTCCAGCTTGGAGAAAATTTGGGGAAATACTTAAGTGAACGCTGGATGGGTAGGAATGTTGCAATCCGTAACTACAAGGATATTGAGGTGGAAGACTGAAAGAGAAAGAGCCAGACGTCCGGGTGGTTCGATGGTCGCAGATTCGGGCTACAGATATTCTAGATCGTTCCAATCAGGTGGGATCCCCAGCGAGAAGAGACGAGAATGGTCGCGTCGCAAAGCTCGCAGATTCTGAATCATTCGGGAACGAAGAGCATTCCAGATTTCCATCGCGCCGACTTGAGGGTTTGGACAAGTGAGTTCGGCGATTAATATTACGAACAGTAAACGGTAACTCACCGGAGCTTCCTACACTGTGACGGGCAGGTCGGGGATGGACGCCGCACCCATTTTGTCTGACGGGTGGCATGTGAGCAGTCCTTCGAAGGTTGCGATTCAGTCTTGTTTCAACAAATTCGAGTCGATTCGAGGACCAGGCATCGGTCAGTGAAAACACCCATCGGCGCCGAGGAATACTCATGAAAAGAAGCTCGTTCAAGGGGGAGCAGTCTCGAGAAAGACCAGGCGCGTTCAGCGGCGTCCGACTCCAAGCAGAAAAGACTGGTGATGGGCCAAGCCAAGGTGTAGCCCAGTATAGGGCTGTGGATCCTGTGAAATTAATCAAGCATCATCTCGTACATTAAACTGCGGAGTGCAGAAGCTGAAAGTTCTATGCCGCCTCTAGTGGGGAATAGGGGGCGAAGCGACGAATACACCGGGGTTGGGGCCGTTTCCACGCGTCGTTCGGGGATTCGCGGTTGTAGAACCACGGCCACGTCGGCAGATAGCACATTTCCTACGAAACCAGGTGTCAGTGCGATTAGGAAGTGGTGAAGAGCAAATAGTCGCACCTCAAAACCGCACGCGGGGCGACATTTCACCCAAACACTCCAGTCCAGCCAGGCCATCAAGTCTTGCACTTCCATCCGCCAATTATCGAGAACAGTCGCTGATGGTGTGGTGGTGGCGTCGACGGAGATAAACGCGTCGAGCCCCGCGTGGACGCCGTGAACCCACATCCGAGTTACGACGCTCGCGAGTCGTCTCGTCCAGTGCGCGTAACAGCACAAGCTCTGAAGTGGTCAGGCGGGTTCTCAGCGCCGCGCGCCCGTGAATATGCACCGTATGCTTTGTAGCGCAGGCTTGCCAAACTGGGTTGGCCCACGAGTCGTTTGACGAGGCCGTGCTGATGGGAATTGGGCGCGCGGTCAATGGGATGTAGGGCGCCAGCATTATGCGGAGTTGCGTCTGCACTATGTGCGCGCGATCGTCGATATTTAGGGCGCTCGTCGTGTTGAGGACGTGTTGAAGCAGCTCCAGGCGATTCGCATACCGATCCACGATAACGCGGTACAGTGTCTGCCAATCAACGCCACTCCCAATATTATCTGTAGCCGTAAGAACCGCCGCCAAACGCGTCCGCACCGCGACTAAATCCGAGGCAGAGATATCATGGAGGCGGTGATCCCACCGCTGCTGACCCGCACGGGATTGCACGAGCGACGGTGCAAGGGAAGTATCGTAAAATGAGACGAGGCGCGTCAGGTCGAGCACGATACGTGTGTCCCCAGGGTAGCGATCGTGCCACGATCCGGCGTGGACGGTTTCAAAGCGGAGCACGTCGAATACAGGGAATCCTTCGAGGTTCGCCACAGGATCGCCAAGGGGAGCCTGAGGGTAGAGAGCGGTGTGGGCATCGGCGTGGGCGTTTTTGCGATTCAAAGGCGGACTGAACTGGTTATGCCATGCAGCGAGATAGTCCGCTGAAACCAATTCCACGCCCCCATGAGAGGAAAAGTCGCACAGCATTATTTCGCTGTAACCGCTGATTAGCCATGGACGACACTCGTGCACGAGCACCTACAAGTCCATCTCCATTCTGAGTTTTTCAGTCAAGTGAGGCGCATAATTGAACGGAAGGGCACGAACCGCAGGTATCCGTCGATGCCGAATTCTCCGCCCCACGCGCAAAGGTCGTCGATCCTGTCGCGTTCATCCGCCCAACGCTCAGGATCGGCTTTCCCCCATGCCAGAAGGTCCTGCGCGTCCGTAGGACCACCCTCCGGAATCTTTGCGGCGCTAGACCCATCGAAGTAGAGCACCTTCAACGGCCGCGACGTGACGAGGGTTAGTTGCCAGCATCCTGCGATTGAGTCATTTGTTGGAGGGGCGCTACAAAATGGCCACGAGTGCTCCGGGTCTGTGGATGTCCACTCGGGCACTGCGGGCAGTTGATCATCCACGCGGCCGTGGTACAGCAGGGTATTTACAGGCACGGTGGCAGGGACGATATTGTGGCCTTTGATTGGATAAGAATGATAAGGTTCCCCGTCGAGTTAGCATCGGGGCGGGCACTCAAGCTAGCGCTCAAGTCATGCCACAGAGCCAGAGGGTCTGGATTGAGATCCGTGTCGACAGTGGGTGGTCTGAGAGGAATTTGCGTAGCACTGAGCCCCTGCAATGCGCCCAGACTGAGCAGCGTTAGGAGATGCATGGAGGGCATGGGTTCGGTTACGGTGTTTGTGGTGGCCTAAAAAGTAAAAGTAAATACACCCAAAAAGGAAAGAGAAAGGGAAGAGAAAGGAAAGGATTCCAAGATTTATAGTACAATTTTAAGTGCCTTTCAAGCAGTCTCGAGCCATGTTTGTTTTGTGGGGTCTAGCCCAATATCTTGACAGCTGTCATTGATAGCGATAACACACCTCTCTCCCCTCCTTTCTACTCTCATCATGGATTCCCCTTCCCCTCCAGGCTCACCAGACCTATTTGCTGGCCTTCCGGACTTTGATGACCAAGCCCTAAACCAAATCTCCCCTCTCAGATCGCGCACAGTGGCAGAGTCATCAATATATAGTCAATCACCGATCAGGATCACAGGAATTGGGGGGACACAGAATTCAAGTTTGTCACACCGTTTTCAGAACAGCTAGACATTGATTCTATCCCTTCAGACTACCATAATTTGCACACAGCTTCAGGTGTGTAACTCGAACTACCAACACCAGCAAAAGGCAAATTTGAATCTCAGTAGAACCTGATCTTACGGTCATGGGTTCCAGTCTCGATACAAGTTCCCAGCACTTTGGTCTGTTCCATTTGCTCTCTTTTCCTCGCCGATGTATTGATAAATTATTCATAGTCCAATACATGCCCGGTGTTATTGGACACTCGGAGGGTGGAGGTGATTATTCCCCCCCCTAAGCAGAACACAACTAAAGATGGTCCATAGAGCAGCAAGGTCCCGCAAATCAGCAACGCCAGTCTTTTACATTTGTTGATTCTGAGACTGGTAAAAATATTCTCTGCAACCATAATAATATTGATATCCTTCTAAATGTCCCCAAACCTCGCCGAGGACGCCCACCGCAATCAAACAAACCTGAGAAATCCAATGAACCACGTAAACAGAGAGGTCGCCCGACCACAAGCTTTCAACCATATGCGGGTGAAAGTGTGAGCAATCAACTTTTTCCCTCTAGAAGTCCGAGTATAATAGTTCAATGCCCAGACTCACTGGACCGGCCCCTCTGGTTCAAATGTTGTTTTACAGACAGCTACTTCTGGTCCAATGCGGCAGAGACAATTGACAGAATGGGGACCTTCAAATGACTCTATGGCCTCTCCCCCTCTCCAACAGCCAATGTTCACAAATGCTCGTCCAGCCTTGACACCTGTAGTTACTTCAGATTCTTCAACAGCTAGAGTGGAGTATGTCATCCCACAAGAAGATCCTCAGCGCCCTATTGATGTGGATGACGAGGATGTTCAGGACCCCTTTGGGTCTATTGGTCGTGGCCAGGGCTTGGAGGAAGATGAGGACGAAGAAAATTCCGAAAAACCTTCTCACCCACGCAGACCCCCTCCGCCGGCTGTTCTGGATACCTATAATAGCTTGATCGAATCTCTGAAGCAGTCCACCTTGATGAAAGCAAAACCAAGGCAGTATGAAACTCTGGGAACTTTCTGGGTTCCTCAGAAGAACAGTATCTTTAGCCGATTGAAACCTACAGCTCAGCAAATGTATAATCCTCGACTCTTCTACTGGGACCCTGATCATATAGTTCCTGGAGGATTAAACTGTCCACAGTGCAGCACAATTCTGAAACGGCATGCATATACTCGGCCACGTCGAGTTGTGGACCGGAGGGTTGTTTTTACCTAGTAGGACATCGCCACTTGTGTCCGACTTGTACGAACAAAACCTCTGGGAAAACTACAGTAACTTTCAGCAACTGGGACCCCAGGATTATGGCAATGCTTCCTGCGGCCCTACGTGCTGAATTTCCAGCATACCTTAGCCATAGGGGAGCTATATCAAAGGCTGTCTTTGATCTCATGCGGACTTGCTTTCAGTATGGTTTTGGGTCTAAGCAGTTCTCAAACAGTCTTCAGGTTCTCCACAGATTATCCTTTGATCGGCTGCACATTCAATATCTGGATCTAGTCCTTCAATATGCTCAGGAACACAGGGGGAATCAGAATTTGGAATTCACTGAGTTCAGTGCATTTGATGATCCAAAGGGATATAGTGGTTTTGTGCCAAGCAGTTCATGGCTTCGAATGATGTATGATGAGTACATTGAGGAGCATGGTGCTGCAATGGATCAACAGGCTGCGATGAAGGATGGTCGAATTCTTGCTCAGGATCACAGCTATAAAACAACAAAACAGCTTATGAAGATCAACAGAGAATCTGTGTTTTCAGCGACATTGACAGTAACGAATGACTTGGGAGAAGTTCGAATTCTGGTATTTGTTGCTACCAGCTCACACTCCGAGTTCGAAGACACACTGGTGAAGATGGAGAAAAACCTCACACTTTATGGACTGAAGCAACCCGAAGTTATCTTTACTGATAATCCTCATGCGGATAAACCATTCTTGCAGAAAATATTTCCCTCCCTTTTGCAGGATGTTGTCCCGGTTGAAACATACCCGCACCTGAAACCATTTCCAATTCCAGAAAACTTTGATATCCGAGTTAGCAATTCAGCTGCAGCAATAGAAGAGCCACTCACAAAGATTACTCAAGATATTGATCTCAATAACGAGACCTCAAAGCTTGTTGTTGGACTTGATGCAGAGTGGAACGTAGATCGAACCCGAGGCAGTACAGCGCAACCAACTGCAATTGTACAGGTGGCATACAGCACATGGGTGAATATCTTCCAGATTAGACACTTCAATGGAAATTTACCTGCTGCATTAATTGCATTCCTTGCCAATCCCCATATCTTGAAGGCTGGTCGCAATGTGAATGGGGACTTGACTCGCTTGGCCAAAGAGTCGAAGGCCGGCCCATTTTCTGGGGCAGTTGAGCTGGCGAAGCTTGCAAAAGAGCTCGGAGTCATCAAGGATGCCCGGGCTGGCCTGGCCGAACTCTGTGCAGAGGTTCTAGGTTTGAAATTGGAAAAGCCTCCTGACCTCCAAACCAGTGGTGAATGGGATTATGCAAAGCTTTCAGACCGCCAGAAAACATATGCGGCTTTATGAAACTCAGGCAGGTCATCTTAAGATCGGGGTGCTTAATACCGCCACTCAAACTTAAGTTCTTCACCCCAGGCAGGCATGAGGACCTCTCTCTACCCTCCCTTGTTTACCGATGACTGAAGTTCCGACAAGAACTCAAGTTTGACTGAACAACTCAAGTCCTGCCGACAACTTGAGTTGCGACCACGTTCCGACAATGACTCTCAAGTTGCGCAGGAACGTGCGAAGAGCGTTCAAGCCGGTTTGAGTTCCTCCAGTGGCTTAGTTACCGCTATATTCCACTGAAATTGAATCTATCGTACTACCTTTATCCTCGCTTGCTCCAGCCACGTGAGCCGTGGAGAGCCACTCCAGGGCTTGAGCCAAGTGTGCTGTTTGGGTCGTCAAGAACAACAGATACTTCGACGAAAGGTACAGACTCACGTACATGGTTCGCGTCGCTCTCCGCCCTACCGAGCCAACAGCAATGGAACGGAGAGGGTCGTGGTGGGCGGACCTATAATTTCCCAAGGAATTACGAGTCCTAAAATTTATTTTTAGACTCGTTCTTTAGGCAATCTTCCAGCGCCAGAGGGACCCAACCACCCCCCCCTCTTTTTTGATTGATTCTGTCATGAACATCTCAACAACTCAACATCCGGTACTCTGGAAGCCGTTTCATTGGCCCTCTATCATCCTGTTTAGGTACTGTGAGAGATTTTAGGCAATTCGTGACTCTCATTGGATGGTCAAGTCATAATTTTTGACTCCAACAGAGTCAGAAAACGTCCTTATGACTGTGTTCGAGTATACCTCAAGGTGGAGTCGAACTTAATCTCCGCATCTTGACATGTTTCCTTATTTTTGCCTATTTATCTTTGTGAATACGGGTTGACCGTTTATCCCATGTTTGAAATTTATGACTCCGTGTGAGTCTGGTTATGGGTTTGTATTCATGATACCGTTGTGTGAATGGAGGCTTAATATTTATCCCTCCTTACCATTGTGGAACACCTCTCGTTGGTCCCTTCCTTTCTCTTTGGGGCACTGTGAGATCTTGTACCACCACATCAGTTTTCCTGACTCCCTCTCCGATGGACCAAAAAAAAAACCATCGCGCGTTTCACTTCCCTAGTTAGTCCGACATTCTGACTCAACTTGAGTCCCGACGTGCTGAATCAACATTTTTGCCTGGATGAACTGACTCAGAGTGAATGATGGAACATATTTCAGCGACCTTTTTCGCCTATGTTGGATCGTGGGAATCCTGTAGTTTCTGCACTTTCTGAGACTTTCCCTGGCTTTAGTTTGGGCTGTATTGTACTAAATCTTCTCTGGTTCACCGCTGAAGATCACTTTTCTTTCCTTAGGTACGTGTACTGAATAAGTACTTCATACTCGCGTTTTCTATTCGGGCGTTAATCACTACTTCACGTTTACACGGTTTCTTTGCCTCTTCCCACTTAGAATATCTCCTGTGTCCTGTGCCTACAGGGCGGTGTGCCTGAGCTGGCCGCCTATGACTCGCTACAGCTGAATTCTATGAGATGTAGGTCTCTGTGAATTTATGTTAGTTGGAGTGCAGGAAGAGTAGTGAGTTCACGGGGTTCCACAATTCGGTGATTGCAGAATAGCCTCTTCCCATGTTGGAGCCGTGCCTTTAAAGGCTCGTCCCGAGCGGGTGAGTCAAGTTGTGCAAGTGAGTCAAACATATTTGGCTACTTGACTCAGCGTAACTCCGAGTGAAATTGATTCTTTCCAACTAGCACCATCTTAGTGACTCGCCGATGCCAAACTGACAGGTTTGGCACAACTGCCACCCCGGATCGGGAACGTACCCGATCGAGATGAGCTTTCGCCGAAACAAATGACCGATGGGCACTGAAAGATTAGATGCCTCGGCGTTCTCGGCGATGTTCAAGTCGCTGTGGCTTTGACAGATTGACCATGGTTGCAAAGTTTGAAGGCAATTGTGGGGACCGGGTGGGTGATTCAATACTTAACGCATATAAATGTCAGTGTACTTATAGGCTACTACTCAGAAACCCGAGCGAGATCTATGGCCTCGCCGGGAGAAATTAGCTCGTAGAGAGGGTGGCTAATGGCGTAGTACCGTATATGATATGGGACCGGTTTACTGTACGCTGAACTTGGTATGTTACAAAATGGGACCGCGGTAGACTAATATACTATCCTGGCTGTTATCTTGTCGGTGTGCCTGCGACATCTTAGACACTGCGTTAAGCGGCCGTGTCGGCAGATGTTGCCGACAGCTGACGACCCTATGTCGATCCACTTTTGAGTTTCCGCCACAACGTGGGATCCCAAATAAGGGAATTTGTTAGGCGCGCGATGCCATCACTCGGGCGGTGGCTGACTCCATGCTGGTAAACAGAAACAGACAACATCTCTCTCCCTCCTTCCTCTTCCACCCCTTCCCGCCATTATCAACGCCCCCGCCTTCTACTGCCCTCACCCCAAAGCCGACCATCGCTGCACCAACTCGCGTGTCAATAAGTTGTGCCCCAATAAAAGCTGCCCTTGCCACCCACTACAGCCCCCGCGCTCCCCGCTCTCAAATCTAGCACACAAAGCGCGCGCATATAGTTCCCTGTCCCGCTCGCCGCCGGGAAGATTGCCCAAGTACAAAAACAAATTAAGAAGACCGTGCGCTCGCGCTCTCGCCCGCCACCCCGTTGCCGCCGTCTCCTATGTCGTCCCAGGACGTGGCATATTCACGCCTACTCGGGCCCCTCTCTCCACTCCACTCCCCTACCTCCGCCCCATCTCACGACGTCAAACGCAGACCTCGTATCTCGTAGTTTGCATTGTCCGGCAGCTTATATGAATATACTTGCGCATTTCGTACGAACGGGGTTGAAAGAGGTTAAATTTTAGAAAATTAAGGAGTACCTTAGATTGCTTCCAGCTCAAACGGTGACTGAATTTCGTACTGACTGAAAGTGGGGAGCGCGTCGATTTATGTTTCGTTGGGTACTCACAGCCACCTCGGCTTCATCGGCCATCAAACGCCCGCGTATCAAATCTCCTTATTTGGGATCCCACGTTGTGGCGGAATTCTGTCGATCATGGTAGGCATCGACAAAGGCTGTGCCGATCAGCGTCGGCAGACTGTGTTTCGCATGATCGACACAGGTCGTCAGACGTCGGCACCTGTGCCGACGCAGCCGCTTAACGCAGTGAGAGCGAGCCACAATATTGTGGTGTTCAGATGCTTCTACAGGCTGGTCCTGGTTGAGTTCCTGCCCTCTCCATCTTGGTCGGTCAGAGGCGATTCACTCGGTCCTTAACCTTCGAAAGGGTGAAACCCTTCACTTTTCGGTTTGCCGAGGTGTGGCACCTTGAGATTTGATGGCCGCGCACGCCGCCTGATCGGGAGGAGGGGGGTTTATTATACTCGCGTGGTCCAAATGTCTGAACAACGAGTTTACCGAAGACAAACAAGTAGTAATGTATGGGTGGTTATCCTTACATAAACCACAGGATGCCAACGGAGCACACACCATTCCAGGGGGTCGTGCGCACTTGACTCACATTGACTGGCCGGCCGGTTGAATGGCAGGATTCCGGTTAAAACCCAGGTTTCCGTTTTCGTTCCTATGGTTTTCGATTTTCGTTAGTACCGGTTCCGCATTTTTAGGTCGGGGGAACTGGGAAGGTGGGTAATATTGTTGGTTTCTTTTTGAATGTCTGCGGTGAGGCGGCAGCTGGGTCACATCCTGAAACAGAATACTTCACAAGTTAGGAGGAGGAGGAGGATGTATTGCTGTCGCGGTCCCTATAAGGAACAAGCAGGCATTGTACCGACATACACATGGCGCCTAATACTGTATGTATGCCACAATCAAAACACGACAGTTGCGCTGAGGCGGGGAGCATACAGCCATGGATCGGGTAAAGGGACGTGGCGGGAGCTGAGGCAATAATCCGGAGTGACAACTGTGATGTCAAAGGGTCAATACGATTCACGGTGCGTCTAGGTTGCAGAGGACGGCTCAGAGTGGAAAAAGTGAGAACCGGCCGAATAGCGCCCTCAATGGGAGTATTGACGGCCGCCACCAACAACCGGCAGATGAAGGAAGAAATTGGGGGCCCAGGAGGTCTAGTCTTAAACTGAAAAGGATATGCGAGACCGGAAAACCAGCGGCGTACTGACTCAGCCGACGTGCCTTGGCAGGGGCACCAGCATGCCTACCTCCCAATTTTATCCTTCCTTAGGAGCTCCCAGGTTGACTTTAGCCGGGAGACCCACAAAAAAAAGGACTCGTACTGCCATGCGGAGCAGTGGCCCCCAAGCGCAAGTCTCATTATCTTTCTTTCGACGAAGATGAACCAGAGGGTGGACAATACTCACATAGTGCGGTGGTGTGCGGGGTCCTCAATGTCCTTCTGTTGGCGGGCGGAGCAAAGATAGAACTACGGAGACAATAGCAGATCGTGAGTACTCGTGAGCAGAAATAATGTTTAAAATGCACTCGAGCCCATCAATGATTTTACGGAAGATTAGCCTGAGGCCCGATTTGTAAAGCAACTCCAGTTCGAAGAGAAACTTACTGATACAGACTGAAACCGCGCCCAGAGCGAGTCACTTTGGGGACTTTTTCCAGCTGAAGAAGGGTTTGGGTGTGAAGTGGACAAGATCTGTGCGCCCTGAACGATAATCTGGGTTCAATGAAAATCAAATCAAGGAAATGAACGCACGCCAATACACAGTTCCCAGACGAAGACAGACCCCCCGAACACGTGAGGGCTCTTGAGCTGGTACTGGCAAGCAGGCTCCTAGATGGGAGGGGCAGCCGCTGCCCTTAGTGGAACTTGATCTCGTCGCCGCCGAGACCAACGCCGAGCCTCAAGTTGTGGAGCAGAAGGCTGTACGCCGGGGGGGATATGAGTTCATCGTGCAATAAAAAGGGGACCACGGAGGGACGTACAGACTACAGAGCTTTCAGTATGATGACACGAAACAGAAAGCACCGCGGGGACGCAGTACGAGAGTAAGTTCTGGCACCTGGTTAGTCAAATCACTCCTACCAGAGCTTTTGTTACCGCTAGCCTGAATAGAAGATCAAGAGGGCAAAAGACGCCCAAGGTGGCAAACTTGAAGTGGCACAACCCGCATGAATCGAGTCCAAGTTTGCGTGCGGAGCTATTGCCGTCGGTCGAGGGTCGTTAAACCGAGATTATGGGTAGCTAGACGATGTGCTGGTACGCAGTCGACGGTAAGTCAGGCCTAGTTAGCCATGGTGGTGAGTGGAAGGCGAAGACAATGTGACGGCCGCGGCGTGATGGAAAGGACAATCACAAAGGGCCTTGCCGGCGCGTGATCCGGGCCGCGGCCCGATACGTGACTCCAGTTGCATTTGGCTTCTTGTCTTCTCGGTTGAAAATCTTCCGACTCGGTGTATGTAACACCAACTCGACCTCTGGTCTGCCGATTCCATCGTTAAGCTCAATTGGCACCTCAAATTCCTATCTCAATTTTCAAAGTGTAAGAGGAAGGGGCAGAAGGAGGAATGAAAGGAAGGAAAAAGTCAGGGGAAGGTCCAGAAGCCGATCTGGACCTGCAGCTGCATACACTCACACCCTCAAGGATGACGGTGGTTATTGAACAAAATTATGTTCTGCATGATGCTGCCTCCGTGCGAACGAGTGCTGGTCCGTGCATTCCTATGCTACTGTGTGAAGTTGGATGCTCTTTAAGAGCTGCATTGTGCACCCCAGCTGCGTTTATCCTCGTCTCCTCGGGTTGAAAATTTTATGACACCGCACTGGACGCATGCAGAATCAATTCGACCTCAGGTTCGACAATTCCATCATTCGGCTCAATTGGGAAATTGTGTTCAAATTCCTATCTTGATTTAAGGTAGAAGTGGAAGGGGCAGGAAGAGAAAGGGAAGGAAGGAAGGTCAAGAGCAGACCTACGCACGCCCGCACCCTCAAGTTCAACACATGGACAATTGAGCTGTTTCCCCGCGACAATCAGACGCTGTAGACCAAAACATGACGACTTGGAGCCACCGCTGCTCGGAGTAACAAATTCTGCTCCGGAGGTCCATCTGCCAAAGGTTGGATTCGAAGTTCGTACACCAATATGCTGCAACAACGATTAATTGTTGGTTTCAACATGGCCGAAATGCCCGAAAGGACTCCGTAGGAGACTACGCATCCCGACTTCAAGAGGAGCAGCGAGCCCTCGAATTTATTGAGACAGTTGCATTCGGTGATCTCGGCCTCTCTTTTGTGACCATGAAAAATGTGTCGGTTTGGGACGGACATTGAAAAATGAGTGCGAATCCTGACCGCTGTATGCATCGGATCGCTATGATGCCACAGCGTTTGAACGTGTTCGTCGAACCAACGAGTTTGAACCTGGGGACCGCTTTGAACACCGCATCGGGTTTTCGGCCCGCATCACGCAGCCTTTGTTTAAATCATGCGTTGCCGTAAGCGTTGCACCTTGTCTTTCTCCTCACTCTCACCGACCATGGCTGACTAGCGCTAGCGCTGACTGGCCGTTGGCCGTGTGCTAGCGCGTTGTCCTCCCCAACGCCCTCCAGCTAACACACGCCATCCTCACAGTCCCTTGTGCTCAAGTCTACCCACGCGGGTCCTCGTGCCACTTCCGTGCCACCTTGGCCTGCGGTGACTTTTTCGTCTATTCTGGCGTTCAAGCAGTCAGTATAATTTTGAGATTACTGGATTCGCTCTTACTCCCTTCTTTCATAGAGGCCTCAACACCGAAATGGTCTATGGAATGTTCCCTCGATGGCTCAACATATGTCTCAGCTCCGATCCAACTCTCGGGTTGACTTTCTACTTGGCCACCCTTCACCCAATGTTCTCAAGTAACGGCTTCAACTTTAGGCACTCAGATGTTGGAACTATGTGTTGGAACTATGTCTCCAGCTACGTCTTCCCCTTCATTTTCGTTGCCACTCTAACATTTGACGCATTTCAGTAGACCGCAACTATGCATGTACTCCGGGTATACTTCGCTCACCTCCCCTTTGTTCTTCATCCAATTTATAGATCCTCAGGTGTTGTCCACCAGCGTTTACTAACCAGTCCTTCGAGCTCCCCTAAGCCAAACCGTTGCTATCCCTTAATTCACGCGTGTGTTCCACCTTCAATTCCATGTCAGCTATACTCATGTTTGCTGTAGGTCCGAACTATTCATTCGGGACTGCGTAAACATTCATCAAGTCGGAACCACGGACGTACAATTCAATGTATGCCACTTTCTCCTTTATTCTTCACCGAATCTGAAGTCATGTCCCGGCAGAACCAGTCCACTTTGCGACCGCCGAACCTATCCGAATCGAACCAGGTGCGTCCTCTCAATCTCTGCATGCATAAAGCTCTGGAGTGGCTCTTTGAACTTGCGTAGTTTGATTCGCGCTTGCGCGAGGCAGGGCATATCTAGTATCACGGAACAAATCTCAATGTATCACAGTGCGGCGAAAAAAATATGGCGTACCTCAGCCACTCAAATCGACTGGAGTTTGACTGATTTGTGGACTTGAGTTCCGCCTGCGAAACTTAAGCATCTGGTGGAACTTGAGTTATTGGCTGAACTTCAGTCCTTGGTGGAACTTGAGTTCTCGGTCAGTAAGGGAGGCTATACCAGTCAGTCACCAAGCCTGGATAGAGAACTTAAGTTCCAGCGAACTTAAGTTGTGATGGCGGTATTAAGCACCTCGATCTTAAGAGAAGCTAAGGAATTACTTGCGGCTTTAGATGCACTGGCCTCACTTCGAATTTATGAGAGACTTTCAACGGTTCAAGCACCTGGGAAGATCTCTGAGACAGCACTGCCAGGTACTCCAGTGGAACTGCATCATGTTGATGACAGAGCCATTGCCCTTGGAATTATCTCTCTGCAAACCACACTGCTTCCTGATCAACTGAATCTTACCAAAACCCGGGTTCGCATCACTGTTAGCGAGGTCCTAGTCCCAGCGGCCCTGATCAAGGTTGCATCTGGAGTGTCGGAGTCTTTAGAGTCATTGGGACCTGTGCCCTTTGACATTATCTATCCTAGAAATCATGTGTTCACACGTGTTCCGAATGAGCCTCCTGCTCCCAGCTTGAGTTTGCCAGAACCATCATCTGACTCGATGAATGAGGACTCACTGTCAAGACTTGAACAGGAAGTTCAAAATGACCCTGGCTTTGCAGAATTTCTTTCGCGGTCGGATGATGATGCTTCTGATGGCCTAGACTGGGTCGACGATGGTATTGAACCCCCAGCTGAGAACTCAGATATCACTGAAACCGATGAGGTGGCACTGGAAGAAGCACTCAAGCTACTCAATGACCCTGAATTTTCTACTTGGTCACCAGTAATTCGAAGTCGTGTGATCATGGATGTGTGGCATGCTATGGCTCGGGTCAAGGTTCCCAAAGACCATGGCTTCCGGCGGCCCTTTGGACTAGCTCTCCGAGATGCAATCTTAATTCCAAATGCTGAGGACAAAGCCAGAATCGAGAAATATCTGGTATCTCAGGGATCCTCCTGGAATGAAAAACTTCGATTCAATCCGAGGTGGCTGTGGCGGCGGTGCCGGCGAAGTGTTCCTCCTCCAAAGGAGTTGCACGAGGCAGTCAGTGAGGTATACTATGCATATGGACCACAGAAAGATTCAAAAACCAAACTCCCTCTGTTTAATGTTCAGGCATGGAAAGATGCTCGAAATGTGCTTAAGGCCATTCACTTGGGACTTTTGTCAGATCCTCCTGGTGTCCAATTCTTTTTTCAAATCGGGATTGACAGCAAGCATGGCAGCCTCCCTATTTATCGCTCTGCACGGGGAACCAATATCACAGAGGGAGGAGTACACCATTCATTAAGAGCTCGAATGCCAAAGTCAGGGGTTTCTGTAAGACATGCAAGTGCACGGGTCAAGGATTATGTCTTCATTCACAATCTCGTTGTGGGAACAGTAAACCGAACTGGAACACCATACCGTGGACACTACAACGTAGAGGTGTTAAATTGTTTACAACTGCGTTTGGAGCAAGCAAGGCATCTAGTTCCCAAAGCTCCCATTCTGAAGGGCTGGACCAACAGCGATCTGTATCTGCCTGGGAATGAGAGAATTGGGATTCTTCCTGTACCTGAGAGGACTAGATTTGAAGCTGGATTCTTGGGCCATAACCCAATCATTGATGGAGAGTTCACTCATTCATATCTTGCCAAACAGCAGGGAACAAAATTTGCTGTGATTACTGCCCATTCCACTGCCGAGAAGCTCAAGTTTGCGGAGCTGATGAAAAAACTTCCGGCATTCATCAGCAGTCCTCCAAACTTCAAGCAAGGGGTCAATGATTGGAATAGTCAAGCAGATGGAGTGACCATTTTTTACAAGGTAAATCTTTTTATTTTTCTGCTGCAACTCAACTTGACTGCTTTATTAGTTGGCTGAGCATCTGAGGTCATATCATGCAAAATGGCTTCGAAACGTGAATGAGAAGAATTCAGTGTCCCAGGATCTAGTTAAATTGAAGGCCTTGGAACGAAAACATAGAAGTCAAAACCGTGTTTTGTCCTCCGTGAATGTGCCGGCGATCATGGTACCTGTGCCACTTCCAACCTTCACTGGATTGCAACACATCACTGAGTCTACTGGCGGAGAGGCTGCGGTACCCCCTGATGAAACCAATCTCATAGAGATTCCAGGTATCACTGAATTTGAAAATCTATCACAGTTTGGTACAAACTCCCCCGACAATTATCAAGATAATATTGGATATCTACCTATTAACCAGGACCAATTGCAGCCAGCAGCCTCCTCAAGCAATCTGATTCCTTGGCCAACCAGTTTCAGCACCTTGATGGTTGATACACCTTCAGGATCGGTGGCAGGTCACTCAGACATTATAGACACTGTCAATAAATATTATGTAGTAATATGTTCACATAGCAAGTTCAATTGGATGGTAATTGTTATTTCTGGTGAAGAACGACACAAATTAGGACGCGACAATCTAATCTACATAGCCACATCTGTCCGATAGACCAAATCGGGTGTATCCTTTGATGCACATCTGCCTGATACACCAAATCGGGTGTATCTGTTGATGCATCAAACAGATACGCCTTTTTGGGAAAGGATAGACCTAATGGGGTGTATCCCATCACCACAAACACCGTAACCGAGCCAGGGCATGTGGTGGGTCGCAACAAAAAACGGAGATCCTCTTTTATCGGACCCAAGCCGCTTTCGGATGATTTTCCCACAATTCCCCATAAGGTTGGGACCGCAGCAAGACCGCAGCGGCAACTTGTCCACAGTGGATAGGATTGACCTTGAATTGACCGTGAATCTGCAAGGACCACAAGGATGAAGACCTGGTGAAGACGGTGCAGTTTGATATTCTCGGATCGGACGGCAATCCCAAGTAGCAATCCCCGCAGCGAGTGCCACAAGAATGATGAAGGCCACCGCTGAGTCGCCGGGCATCTCCGCACGTTTCACCACGATGGCCGTCGGACCAAAAGAAACTCCGAAGGAGAGTGCTCAAATCTCTCTTCACGGTGCGAGGTAGCGCTCGAGAGGTTCCCCGCACTAGCGATGCGGAACATCAACTGTCAAGACGCGATATCCTCGCGCGAACAAATTGAACATGGACGCACACACACACACACACAGGGCATGTGCAGTGCGTCCGGTGAAGCGTACGAGACGCCACCACCTACCTGGATGAAACATTGAAAATAATGGTGTCACCGAAACTGTGAACTCCAACTTCAAATTTGTGCACGAACCGGCCTCAATGAAGAAGCACATGTGAGGCTCTCCATCGTTGCCGCATGCCTGGAGTCCGGATCGAATCCGCGAGGAATGAATTACAGCCAAAGAACACGTAAAAAGAGAGAAGAGGAAGGAGGACAAATTAGAGAAAGGCCACTCAGCTGAAATAATCGCGAGCAAACGCGTACCTTGCCCCAGGTAAGTATAGCCCTCCCGTCGATGTATCGTGTTTCGTGTTTTATCTTGATGAGCCCCGGAGCACAGGGAGTTGACTGATCATCTTGGACGACGAGGCGAAGCCGGTGGTGGTGGAAGTGGATGCAGAGGGCGACTGAGAGCGATCTGGCGTGATTGCGCTGTCAAGCGATTGGGGGGGACGTGGGAGTTTGAAGACGATACTGTAGTTGGGGAGATAGGCAGGATTTATGCCTGAGGGCGTTAGGATAGAGGGGGGGCATGACCGCGGTGGTGCCGGAGAGGGATGCCGACGATGGTTTAGTGGTTGAGGTTCAAGCGGGAGCCGAATTTGAGGAGGAGAACAGGACACCTGCCAGGGAGGAGGATGTGGAGGCGGAAGAAGAGAGATGAAGATGCGGGGAGAAGGAGAGGCCGGTCCACAGTAGTTGGAGTTACTTTTGGACAGGCGGTCGGAGGAGCAGGGTCCGCATGAGAACATGGGCCGTAGAGCGCCTAACGGCGTTAAGAAGTGCGATCCTGAGTGTGGTGATGCTATAGGAAGACGTGGACGAGAAAGGCGGTAATCGAACTTGACGAGGGAAACGGGACACTGGCCTAGGCAATGGAACGAGTGGGAGAGCAGAGTTTAAAAGGCAGTGACGACATCCCAATCCGAGAGATTCCTCGTCAGCGACCATCGATGCCACCTTATGGACTTGTCACAGACGGTTGACAGACGGCCTCATAAGCAGTGTGGATTAAAGGAAACTGAACGGTTAGGATTAAAGGAGGAACGGTGGTTCACAGATCGCGGTCAAGCGCGACCCTTTACTGCACATGAGGGCGGAAGGCAAAGGGCGAAGTGTGCCTGTGTTTTGCTAGGGCGTCTACTCGGCAATCCGGCAGCTCCGGGCCGGTTGCTCCTTGCTTCAGTACCACCACTGGTACGGCTCCTCTAGGCTTGTTGAGGAGAAGATCTCCTTATATGGCGTGCAGCGGTAGTGTTGTTTTCTTTTATTTATTTCTTTCCATGGGCGATCATAGATAAGGCGGTGCAGCCCCTAACGACCCTCAGTCTTACACCATCTTGTGCGACTGAGGGTACATTGTATATTCCATTCCATTATTTATTTACTTACATATCTGTAGACTCCGACTTACTGTACGTCGTCTACAGATTCGCAGTCAGACGCAGACAGTGCCTGGTCCAACAATCAGCTCGCGAACACAAGAGATACCGCAGACTCACCCAAATCCCATTCCGCAAAGCAATCCATCGAATTACCCCTATGTCGTCGCCATCGTCCATCCCCATCCTTGCCGTCAAGAAGCAGCTTGACGGTGATAAGAACTGGGGCACGTTCCAGGACACAATCATGAACCTGCTCCGCGGCAAAGGACTTGACTCTTACCCCAAGGGCCTGGTCCAGCGCAACACTGCTTTGACATTCCCTGGCTTGTATGCCGCCCAGGTGACTCCCATTAACTCCCGCACCCCATCTGCCGAAGAGTATGAACTGTGGGACAACATTGCCGCCGCGATCATCTACCAGAATATTGTCGATCCCCAAGCCCATGGGATCAGTGCTATGTCCACGAGCAGAGAGATGTGGGCTGCTCTCCACGTCAAATTTAATCGTTCGTCGGAGGTCTTGAAGGGGGCAGCAAAGGCAAAGCTGACGTCGGTCAAGTTGATCAGCGGCTTGGACTTGCCCGCTCACCTCCAGACTCTCACGAAGTTGCGCGACGACGCGAACCGCATTGGGTGCCACATTCAGGACGAGGAGATGATCTCTATCATCCTCCAGTCTCTCCCGCCCATTGAGTTCGGCCAGTCCATTATGACGCTGCAGGCCATGAAGCGCGTCGCCGAGGTCAACCTCGCCCTCAACGAGTACTGGGACATCAGGTACAAACCCGAAGCAGACGCTGCCGCCGGTACTACCGCAGTTGCCAGCGCACTTGCCGCTAGTATCCCCAGCCGTGTCGTGCGAGAACTGCGCCGTCACGGGCCACACCAAGGACGCCTGCTGGGCGATGGGCGGTGGAAGGGAGGGCCAAGCCCCGAGGTGGTGGCGCGCCCCAAAGAGGAAGGAGCCACGGCAGGCAGTGGTGGACGCTTGGAAGGCCAAGAAGGCAAATCACTTCGCAAACGCCACTGCCGCAGCTACTACCGTCCAACCCCAGGCTCCCGCCGCGTCGATGTCGACGTCTGCTAACCCGACCGCCGCGTACACATCCCCTATGGCCATCTACGCCCTCAGCACCGTCATCTCGGACGATTATGCCGACGACGGTGTGTCCTCCTTCACCCCCCCATCGCATACGGACGATAACGTGTCTCCTAGATTCGGATGTGGAAAATCAGCTTCTCCCATTCTGAATGAGCATGTTACTCGTACCGTAGTCGATGTAGTCGAACCTCCGTCAATCTATGCAACCATCTCTCCCGTTTCCGATAAATCTCGTGTCCCGACGTACCTGGATACGGGCGCGTCAGATCATTGCGTGGTTAGCCGTGAAAGATTCCTGACGTACCGGGAGATAGACATTGAGGGATCCACGGCACTCAAGGACGGCGGCGAGTTTAAGGTGGCAGGGAAGGGGATTGCAGAGTTCGCTGTGCGCATCGCCGACGGTGAAATGGGCAAGATGCGCTGACAGTGAATTGAGGCTAGCTAAGCTAAAGTATGGGCTAGCTTGAACACTAACACACCACACCTAAAACCTAACACACCACACAAATCCCCTTATGATTATAACACTAAGACTAGCGCGTCTTCCTAGTGAGTTCGGGTCCCGAGTCGTAGTATGCGACTGCTGGTTTGATTCCCTAGTGCACTAGCGATGATTTATGGCCTCAACTATCCCAACAAACACTTCAATCTCTGAGCTAGCTCGACCGTTTGACCGAAACAAGTCTTTTCCAAGGGATTGGAATGAACGGGTTGGGGTAAAAAGGGTTTTTACTAAGCGGACGTAGATTGCTACGTCGTCCTAGGCGAGGTGATAAAGCGTCTTCTGAAAACTTCCAGTTACGGACTATGCTGCCAGTTACGGACTATGCTGCGCCAGCTATTCTCTCCTCTATGACGATCCCAGATCAACAGATATTTGGGTGCCGACTTAGAACCTTGAATCTAAGCTCTTTTCCTTAACACTTGGGCTTATACTGGACCTATAGGGTTCACTCAAGCTTTGTTAATCGGCCAATGAATCGACCAAGGAGTTCTATCAAAGTGCTGTGCTGGTCGTAGTCCGTTTACGGGAGGCGTTTCCTAGTCACCCAATGCGTAGCCCTTGCGAAGTCCACCACGAAGTCAACGACAACTCTCAAACTTTCTCTTTGTGCGCTCGGTCCCGATTTATACGTGGAGGTCGTTGCCGCTCACAAGCTCCCAACGCGAGTCTTTGCTTATTAGTTCACACAGTTACTCGTGGATCCAACAACACTGATTCGATTTCTATAGACTTTACAAACGAAGAAGATACTTTATCTCCGCTAGCTAGGCCTGAGCACACCCTTATCGTCGTAACGATGAGCGGGGCATGAACTGGTCTTTCCGCGGTGAAACGGTGCACTCGGGTGCAGCCGTGAAATCAAATAGAATGGCGGTCTGACCGGCGCAGCGAGCTATCAACTCAACTAACACCAACCAAAAACTAACCAAATCTAACTAATCTCACAAACTCCAATAACCGAAGCTAATCGTGTGTGTGTGAGTTCGGGGTAGTAGGACAGGCGTCTCGTCCCTCAAGAGTGTTGCTTTTCAAGCGGTGTCGACAAGTGACCTACGGGCTAAATTGTATAGCGCGCAAGTCCAATTGGGTTTCAATTCAATTCAATATCTCTATCTGTAGTGATGGCCCCCGCAGGAAGGTTTGTACGGCTCGAGAGTACTTGACTCGAGTACAAAATGCAGAGATTGTGTACTTGCAACGCTACGGTAACCACTCTAGCCACTGAGTAGCTACGGTAGACCGACAGGTCGAGCTATCCTTTATTTCCTCAAAACTCGTCAGAGCAAAGCACAATGACGGTGGCAGAGAGCAAAGCTCAATCGGCGGCTAACAGTTTGTTGAACGTACACACTCGTTACGGCTTTCCTTAATTCCCTGGTAGTGTTATTGTCAGAGCAAAGCTCAATGACTGCGGTAGAGAGCAAAGCTCAATCTACGGCTAACGCTACGGAACAGCGAGGTTTCCAACGGGCAACTGGGCTGGCTGGACCGCAGGCACTTATGATGGTTTTCACCGGCGGTTCGCGGGACGTACACACCGTTATCCTTTCTTATTGCTTTCCAACAAAATCTGATTTCACATCTTATCTTTTCTCTGAGGTACTAACGGCTGGGGGCCGGATTCACTCGCGTACATTGGTGTAACTCTACTGTATTTATACAAATTGGATAGGCTGAAAGGAAATATTCGGAATGAGCCGGAATGGCGTGATAAGTCGTGATTGTTGTTCCGGGCGGCCTCATGGTTAGCGGTCCAATGGTAGGCTGAGCATTCCCAACCGTGGGTGCCTTTAACCGCTACCGTAGGTCCGCAATCATATCATTCGGTCTAGACCAGATCACCCTTACGGCTAGTGATTGCCTTCACTGCTTCTACCGTCAGAGCTCCCTACCGTAGACCATTTTCAGTGCATTATATCTTCTCCATTTCTTATCTCAAGCGGTCCCTGTCGAACAGCTTACCGCTGGTCCAAGACCTACAGTAGACCATTCTTACGGGAAGGCTCATTTCCCGCTGAACAACCAACCGTTGACTTCCCGTTGTTCCGGTTGCTATGGTTTAGCCGTCCAGCAATCTCTCATCAACGGTCAGGCTAGCTCCTACCGTAGGAGGCAGTCCGACCGCAAGAATCTTATATCTTTGTCTTAGCTGGACTCTTACCGTTGGACTATTCCAACGGTAGCAGCCGTTTCTAAACTTTTCCCGTAGGCAAGTCCTTTCTGTAGGGTAGCACAGCCACGGCTCAGCCGTGGCTCGAGTTGGCCATAAATAGACCAACCGGCGGCTGGCTCTAAGGTGGTCCAACCGTAAGAGGTTTGGCCCGTAGGGACTCCCGTTATCTTATTTCTGCTCAAAACTAGTCTTCCCGTTGGAACAGTCCAGTGGGAAGAAGACCTTTCTTTCTGAGTTCATCCCGTAGGCTGGCTTCTACCGCCCGAATTGCACAGCCACCAACGGTTGGCCGGTAGACCAGATTCCTATAAATAGTCTGGCCGGCTGCCGGTGCTTCCGGCTCGAACTTGTCAATGTTGGCTTCCGGCTGGAGGTCCTCCAGCTGTACGGTAAGAGTTCAAAGAACAACTCCTTTATCGTTAATGAGGCTACCGCTTGTAGCGCCCAGCCGCTAAGACCGTAGTTCCTCTTGTTCACCTCAGTACTCAAAGAGTCTGGCGGTAAGCCAACTCCCGGAGCCCAGCAGTAGACTGTAAGGCTGAACTGAGACACCCGTTAAGGCTCTCGGTTGGACCGTAAAGTACTTGTTAATCACTGGCTTTCGACCGTGAGCGGTGTAGAATACCGTTCCGAGGAGAACGTACTCCCTCTAATCTAGTCTCACTTCGCCTCAGTATAGGTCGTAAATCGAAGAAAACTTAGTAGTTTTCATGCGTGTTTAGGTACACGCCCTATCAGCGGTATTTACATGTCCTTTTTATACTAGTTGAGAGAAAGAGATGAAGTAAAGTGAAATGAGTAAAAACTGGTCCGTGCAGCTCCGCTACGGCGAGCTAGCCGGCGCTATCGTGCACTAGGCTTGCCAGACAGTCAGCTAGCTGACCATCTTGGGGGCCTAGGCTGGGTATATTGCCAATTCCGTACAGCTTTACAGCTCCCGGAACCTCTGTATTTGCAAAACAACTCGGAAAAACCATTCCCGCCATCGTCTGCTCACCAATCCTCTCCCAATCTCCGTCTCCGCACGGACTGAACATCTAGTCGTTCAGGCATTGTGCCATCTCTTCTGAAATGTATCTCTTTGATTTTGTTTGGTGCAGCTAGCTGCCCTCAAACGCGTCGCGTCGATCACCTGATCTATCACTCGGCATATCCTCATGCCGACAGTTTCTCCTAGCCGTCGCTATCGCCAGCTAGCCCGATAAACCCGAAGCTAGCGCCAAGTTATTTATGGAACATGGCCCCTAGCTCAGTGCTATTCCGCTAGCTGTACACTAGCTATTCGTATGTGTCTCCTCTTTACGCTAGCTGGTAACTCTCGTTATCCTGTGCTCTCTGGAAGTCGTTTATTGGCGCGCTAGCCCACACTATGAGGTACTAGACCATAGTAATCCTCCTTAATGCATATACTCCCCTAGTGTAACACTTGTTCGCGCGCCTAGCACTAAGCTTGTACTACGGTCAGCAGCCGGAGCTCACTCTGACCCTCCTTTATATCACCAAACAGAGTCCCAATAGGAATATTGCACCTATTAGAAAGCTAGCTTGTTACAACTCGAAGCCTAGTATGCCTTGCATTTAACTAGCGCTAAAAATTCGCAAAGTGCAGCTAGATGTTGGTACATTGGTGTTGCGCCGTTTCAACGGATCACAGCATAAGATCCAGATGGAGGCTATTCATACGCCGGCGTTCGCGATGAACCTCATATCGATTCCATTACTCAATATGCGAGGAATGCGGGGGAGCTGGGGAAATGGGCAGCTATCAGTCATAAACAAGGACGGAAAGGTAGTTGCTGACGGGAAGATTGCGCGGAGAATTGGGCGCAGGAGGCTGTACCAGGTGGATGTCGTTGATAGCTTGGACGGTGGGGATGTAGTCGTGGTGATTGCGGGACGCGACCGAAACCAGCCCACCGACCTAGAAAGCTGGCATTCACGATTGGGCCATGCAGATGTTCGTGTCATCAAGCGCATGGCAGCCCGAAAACTTGTGGACGGGCTGAAGATTGTTAACAGCGAATTACGGGGGATGTGCGAAGACTGCATACTTGGGAAGCAGGACAAGGCACCATTTAATTACGAGTTCGTGCACAAGACGAAGCCCCTCGAACGCGTTCACCTTGATTTGTGGGGGAAGGCGCGGACACCGAGCTGGTCAGGAGCGTTGTACATGATGTTGGCATCGGACGGCAGCACGTCAATGAAGTTCCCGCTGTTCTTGAACAACAAGGGGAAGGAGACGACGTTGAGCGCATTCGAAACGTGGGTGACCGAGGCGGAGTTGCAAACGGGAGAGCAGGTCAAGTGCGTGCAGATCGATCTGGGCAGAGAGTTTGACAACACATTGTTCTTGGGGTACTGCGCGAAACGGGGAATTCGCGTGGAGAAGATCCCTAAAGACTCTTCATCAGCCAACGGACACGTTGAACGCGGTAACCGTACTGTTATTGAGGGGACTAGAACACAACTCATCGAGAGCGGCATGAGTCGGTGCTTCTGGGCGGAAGCAGCGACGGCGCATTGCTATGTTCGCGGCTACATCCCCTCGTCACGGCATCCCGATGTTGTTCCCTGGGTAGCCTGGTTCCGCCAGAAGGACGATGACGGTAACCTCGTAAAGCTCAACGTCTCACATCTGCGTGTATGGGGGTGCGACGTCTGGGTGAAGGATCTTGATGATCGTCAAGGGAAGTTGGGGGAGCAGGGGTGGAAGGGGAAGATGGTGGGCTACATGGGACGGCGTGGGTACCGTGTCTATGACCCTACGCGCTATCGTGTTTTCGAGGTGCGCAATGTTATCTTCGAGGAGGGAAGGCCGCATCGCACGCGGCTCCCTGTCGTGAACGAGGACGACGAAGAGCCGCTGCCGTTGGACCCGAGCATCTTTGAAGACGAGGCGGCGCCTGCGGGCACGCCAGGACCTGCTCCAAACCCCCCTTCGAATCCTCCCAATGCTCCAAATCCCCCTCCGAATCCTCCGCCAAATCCTAACCCCCAGCCCGATCCTGCCCCAGACCCAAATCCTGCACCACACGCTGCGCCGCAACCTCCGCTCGTACAAGCTCCTCCTCCTCTGCCTCGTCGAAGCGCCTGCAAACCGAAGCCAACGGAGGCGATATTGCGGATGGCGATGTCGGACGAGATGGTGGCACAGGCGAAAGCAGCGGGAAAGGACTGGGCGCGCAACAACAAGCGTCCCTCGGCCAACATCGTAGACGTCGACTGGACAGGCTTCGACGAGCAGCGATGCGCGAACCGGAAAAGTGGATGCCTGCAATGCAAGCGGAGTTCGATCAGCTCGAGAAACGAGGGGTGTGGGAGTTGGTCGACTTGCCGCAAGGGGAGCGAGCCATCGATGGCATGTGGGTATATGATGTGAAGGTGGATGGCGCTGGTGAGATCCTGAAGTACAAAGGGCGCTACGTCGCGCGTGGTGACGAAATGGTGGAGGGAAGAGACTTTGGGGTGAAGTGGGCGATGGTGGCGCGTATGGAGTCGGTGTGGATGGTGTTTGCGGTGGCAGCGGTGCAGAGGTTGCGGGTGCGCCAGTGGGATTTCTCGGGAGCCTACCTCAATGGCGAGATGGACACAACCGTCTACATGAGACAGCCCGTGGGTTTCGCGAAGCAGGGGGAGGAGAGCAAAGTTTGCTTGCTAAAGCGTCCTCTGTATAGGCTGGTTCAGGCGGGCCACATCTGGTACAAGCTTCTTGCCAAAGGCTACGGCGACCTGGGATACAAGGAGAGCCTGGCGGACCCGTGTATCAGAACGCGACAGCGGGACGGCGAATACACCATCACCACAACTCACACGGATGATGTTCTTGGCACGTCGTCCTCTGAAGCCGAGAGCAAGCGGGTAGTGGACGAGTTCACCGAGAAGTGGGACTTGAAGGAGGTTGACGTCGAGTTGTTGCTTGGGTTGACCGTCGAGAAGCTGAGCGACGGATCGATCTCTGTCAACCAAACACAGTATTTTCTCAAGGTCCTTGATCATTTCGGCTTTGCAGATCTACCTCCGCTGTCAACCCCGCTCCCACCCGGCTACCAGATCCGCGCCTTTGTGGGTCCTCTATCCCCTACCGACGCCATGTTCATGAAGGACAAGCCGTTCCGCCCCATCTTGGGCACAATCGTATGGGGGAGCGGCGGTACGCGCCCGGATCTGTCTTATGCTTGTTGCGCGCTCGGACATGTGCAATCCAATCCAACACCCGACCACTGGCTACTGCTTGTTGGAGTTCTCCGCTACATCAAAGGGACCCTGGACTACGGGCTAAAGTACTCGCCATCCGCCACAGATTTTACACCGGGACTCGGAGTCAAACCCGACGGCTACGTCAACTCAGATTGGGCCGGTTGTGTCGACACCCGCCGGTCTACCTCTGGTTACGTCTTCTTCATGGGCGGCGCGGCGGTCTCGTGGTCTGCGAAGCGTCAGGCTGTTGTAGCGCTGTCTTCAACGGAGGCCGAATACATCTCGCTGGCGCACGGAGCGCAGCAAGCCATGTGGATGAAAAATTGGCTGTCGGAAGTATTCTTGCCGCAGGAGCTCCCGTTCCAGCTGCACGGCGATAATCTCGGCTCCATCAGTCTAACTGAAACGACAAAAGAGCACGGTCTTGCAAAGCACATCGAAATTCGATGGCACTTCATCCGAGAACGCGTTCAAGATGGCGAGATTGCTGTTTCTTCCGTACCCGGCAAGGAAAATGTTGCCGACATCTTCACGAAGGCACTTCCGCGCATCACCCACGAGAAGTGCGTCGCTCAGCTAGGGCTCGATTGGAAGCGGAAGGAAGCTGCTCGCCAGGGGGAGTGTTGAGGAGAAGATCTCCTTATATGGCGTGCAGCGGTAGTGTTGTTTTCTTTTATTTATTTCTTTCCATGGGCGATCATAGATAAGGCGGTGCAGCCCCTAACGACCCTCAGTCTTACACCATCTTGTGCGACTGAGGGTACGTTGTATATTCCATTCCATTATCTATTTACTTACATATCTGTAGACTCCGACTTACTGTACGTCGTCTACAAGGCTCCATCGAGGCGAATCCGCCTTGTATGGATCGATCAACGAAGACTGCGGAACGCGAGGTCAAACACCGAAAAATCTCTGGCAACTCTTGCCTGCACAGCTGCTACTGGACCCTGGTCGCTTTCTTTCACGGTATCTCGTTGGTATACTCGATCCGATAACACTTATGCGGAAAATTCTCTCTAATCTGGGCCATTAATTCTTTTCCTGCCGCCGGATACTTCTGTTTACTATATTTTCCCCTTCATCGAGGTTGGTACTCGTTGTCTTGCTGCCAAATTTAAACCCGAGCCGCCCTGGATGCTAAAACTGGAAGCTCTTCGGTGCCCACCACTGCGATCCTGTTTCCCTGGCCGTCCAGCTGGAATGGACACGCCCAATTCCTCTCGCCCTGTAACTCAAGTCCCAACATTGTGCTCCGACTCTAGATGTGCCATTACTCAATGGGAAGTCTACCAAATGGCGACGGAATTAAATAGTTCGTCCCCGAACGGGCTTAGTCGAGGCATGTCACATACGAATCGAACGAGCGGCTCGCAAGTATACGTGACAGCGTCGCAAATAATTCATTATAAATGAGGGCAAGCCACTACTACACTAAGCCTTTCGGCATACCCTGGGAAACTGACGACTTTTCCCCTCTTTTGGAGCTTTTTTATTATACATCGCCGGCAGCGAACTGGAGCGAAACCGCCTCCGAATCTCTCCTCGTGCTGGGTGGCAATACCTAAATAACATCCTCTGTCTCGTCATACGGGTTTCCTGGATCTTTCGGCGTTAAATTCCCATCGCGTCGACAAAGGAATACCAAGGAATACCTCCTACGAAATACGCAAAGGAATCAGAAGAAAGGACAAAAAAGGGCAAAACAAACTACCAATCACTGCATTCAAGGGTGGGATAGCCACCGGGACGCCTTGCTGCTGACATCGGCTAGCTGAGGCTATGTTCGGCTAGTCGGCCGGCTAGCCGCAGCTACCCACAGCTACCGAGGGTCGGCTAGCCAAGAGCTAGAGAAAGCGGGCCATAGATGCGGCTAGCTGGCCGGCTAGCCGAACATAGCCTCAGCTAGTGGCTGAATGCAGTGAATGAGCCATGACCCAGACTCGAATCGAACGAGCCGCTCGCAAATATCACCCCTGGCCTTGCCCTGGCCTTAAATAGGGGGGAGTACGGATTTCAGCGGTATTTGGACCTCACGAGTTCAAGCCAGCCGGCGCTTATTTTTGGTCCACCCTTGTCCAATTTTGGATATTTGAGGCCCCCAGCGGGCCAAAAAATTGGATATTTGAGGGTAAAATCGGCGGTTTTGGGCGGACAACCCTTGGCAGGAGCTTCACGGGGCCTTACGAACCATCGCTACTGTGTCGTTCCCTCTTGGTGATGATGCTGGCTCAGTCCAGTTCCTTGGAAGGCGGATTCTTTCAAATTCTAACTTTGGGCTGCGTTGCGCTCACCGCGGGGCCCCCATTTCATCATCCTATCCGTCTCTCGAGACCTCATTCAAGTCAGCCACCCGCATTAATTTGGCCCCTTGGTCAAAAAACAATTCGGATTCATGCTAGACGACCCAGGCTCGAATCGAACGAGCGGTTCGCCGGTATACATGACAGCGAAGTTTGCCCCCGTGTCGTCGGTCTGGCGCTACCCTACTCAAGGTGCCCGCCTCTCGACTTCGGTCTGGTCAATTTGAAGTCCAATTTTGGTTCAATTTCCTATTCAGAGGTTAAGGCTCTCGGGAAATGTAGCATTTAAACGATTCCGACAAGGCTGTATCCGCAAGTCCGGCGATGCAGGATTACCCTTCCAATCCCGGATGCGGACTGCCGCACCCGGCAAGCATCTTCTCTTCCATTGAGGCTGGGACAATGAGTTCATCATACAAAATAATCCTCCGCTTCGCTCCGGCAGATGAATTCCGTGCAACCACTCGCGCGCATTTGCGTAAAACAAACAGTAGGAACCTGAATTCAATACGCACCCTACGGAAAGCCACCAATTGAAATCGAAAATGAGGCATTCAATCCCTCGAGCGAAGTTGATTAAAATCGTGTTTTGTAAGATGCCATGAGTGAAATTAAGTTGAGTACCTGAACTGGTTGGAATGCGCATAGCTTGAGTGGAGAGTGGTGATTCGATTCGGTGGTGACGCGGGATATAATTTGCCTCAAAGACATCGAGAAATGACGGTGCTCCACCGTCTCGCGCTGCGCAGATACATCTCGGCTCATCCAAGGCGGTTCGGCGTAGGACATAGCAGAAGGACAGCTAAGGAGATCCTGAAAAGCAGCCAAAAGTAGATCAAATAACCTAGGGAACCATAGTTTGAGCCGCAAGTTTGCGCGTTGGGATTGATGAACGAAGGCTCTTAATTGAGGGAAACACAGTAGTGACAGTAGGGAGAACTGTAAACATCGATGGTGGAGTGAGCTGTGCACCCATTCGACGGTTGTGTTTTCGCACCACTTCGGATCAAAAGAAGCATAGGAGCTGTAAAAGCTGTTAAAGTCTGACAATAAAAGCTGTTCAGTCGTGCCGAGGCCGGATTTTTTGGCTGGGTGATCAGAGATGCCGCGGTGAACGGCGGCGTCATCAGCGGACCTTAAAAAACTTGAAACAGACAGACACAATCTTTTATAATAGGGGGTTTCACACTTGATTATTTGAAGCCCAACTTGGGTCCCAACTTGATGTCCAACTTGAGGTGACGTTGGGACCCAAGTTGGGTTGGGATCGAAGTTGGATGTGAGATCGGGCTCCGGACCACGATCTGACATCCAACTTCGACCCCAACTTCATGTCCCAACTTCAATTTCTTGATTCGGTCGTGCCATTCGGCTTCCCGAGAGAAAAAAAAACTCGAGTTGGGGACGGAGTTGGGGCCGAATTGGCGATCAAATTGGACCCGAGTTGGGCCCAAATAATCAAGTGTGAAACCCCCTAATAGAAGAGTCAAGGGACGTGACTCACCTCCACCGAAGTGGGGCGCTAAGCAAAAGGAAAGGACGATGGACGGTCGCCCTTCATTCACAGCCTTTGATCATCCGAATCTTATAAAAGGCCTCTGATTCAGGACTCATGACCCGACCTTCTTGATTCACTGTTTTCACCGCCGTCTACGGTCTACACCGCCAATCGAGTCCAGCGTTCCTGAAACATTGTGAGCCGGATGTTTCAGAAATGTGATGCCAAACATATACAAGACCTTCATTGGACCTTCCGTGAACATTTGGAGTAAAATGTTTGAAATATGTAATTTCAGTGTCAAGAGAATGTTGGGTGGACACGAGCTATATGTCCTTGCCAATACTCAGTCAACATCTACCTCTTGCCGAATTATCCAGCCTTGAATTGGTTAGAGTAGAGGCTCGTGATCGGTTTCTACTCACGCGACTCCAGCTGCAGATATCCGAGAATATGGCAACAAGGAATTGTGGCGGAGGAAACAGGAGCGTCCGAGCGAGGTTGATTGTTTAGCAGCATGGCGGTGTGAAGCTTTGAAACACCTGCCAGTACAACAGGTCACGGGTCCGCGACACTACCAATTACTTCTCTGTAGAAGCCTCATCGTCCTCGCGCATTGCCTCGGCAGCCTCGCGCACGGCGGCGGGGCACCGAGAAAATCTGAAGTCGATATTGTGGGTTGAGGCTAAAGTGTGTATCGCTAGCCAATTATGACCATAATACGACCAGGCCGATTTTTCGGTGTCTAGTGTAAAGGCTTCCGATAGCCAGCAAGGCAAAGCCGAAGACAAGCGGAAGAGGTCCGTGCGCATCAGACCAAACAAGGCCAATGTTGGTGCGCCCACAATTGTTTCCCTCGTTTCTTCCTTCACCACCCCAACAACGCAGGTATCAGGCCTAGCGCAAGTCTTCAGCCACTCCCAGCTCACATGACATCCTCCCTCGATGCTGCCTACAGCATACCAACACTGGCAGAACACCGCAGACTTGCCGACACTGGCAGCTTCAGACTCGCTTTTAGAGTCCACCGACGTGGTTGTTACGCAAGTTCCCGCTCAATTCTCCCGGATGGGTGCAAGTGCACGTATATGTTCCTCTAAACTCGTCCAATGCGTCTGTCGTCAACTGGCGCAAGATATGCCCATAACTCAAGACTTGGAGCAGACTCGCATGAACCACCCATAAAACCGCAAGCATATTGCGACAAGTTTCACTCTTGCAAGCTTCAAATCAACCCTGGATCAACCCAAGCACGCTGGCAATTGCGCGATGCAATGCATCAAGCGCGCACCACCGTGTCCACTCCGCCTCAAAACACGCGACACTCCCTTCCTGTACATCGGGCGCCTCGAGCAGTAGAGCGGTCCATTGCATATGTTCGATGAAGCCCAATCTGTCAACCCATGCGTGGTCGGCCGTGGTCTGCGAGACAAAGCCAGACGAGGAGAGGCTTGTTGTACGTTACCTCTCTTCTCGTTCCTTCTCCCTCAATGATCTGGCTGGGCCTGGGCCTTATCCCTGCGGCGCATTCATCCATCTTTCTTACTTCCGATACGACCCATACCGTATGAGCTGTATTAGAATCAGAATACAATACTGTTTTTACAAAAGTTCGGCACAATTTGAGTTGACATTTATTCAATATCTTCGAAATGTTGAGGAGATGTTGTCCCAAAGGTTCCTCAAATGCAGGGTTTCAGAAGGCTTGAGGGATTTGACGATTTATGTTTCCTCAACTATATGTCACCCAGTACTGGGCCACCTTGGCACTTTTGCCCTCTGGCCAACCGATAAAGTGCTTTCTGTACCCATATTTCGATGCCTGAGTGAGTACTAGGATCCGAGGAATGAGTTGAAATATTTCAGGGAATTTCGGGGTGGTGTTCTGGGCCGCCTGTGAATTTATTTTCGGAGGAACTCCAAAATGGCAATAAACGGGGTAGTGAGCCATCGGCCTAAATCAGTCGTCGAGGCAAGTATCATGCAGCCTAAGGCACTCAGAATCACTCAGGTGGTTCGAATGCATGATTCTGTGACCTAAAATCCTAAGTGAAAGGCGTACATGGGTTAAAATTACTGGCACTTCCGCCAAGGGGAGAAGGGGGAAATTGGGGTATCGGTAAATTCGCGGGCGCTACAAAGCAGAGAGAGCAACATTGGGCAAAATGAAGTGCTAGAGGGATAGATAGGAAGCAATGGCACATACCTAGGTACATTGGATGGTCATTCCAGAGCAGTAACCCTCCGAACAAAATCCATTTGTTTCCGGCACCGAAATTGGCTGCTTTGATGAAATGATGCACGTTCAATGCGAAGCTGAAGGGTTGAGGACGGAATGGAGGTGGTCGGTCGTGGGGATGCATGTCTCCATTACACCTACCCAATGCTAAGCTCACGGAAGAGTCAGATGGGTCGCCATGTAGTGGTTTGTCTTGCGCCATCCAGAAGAAGGTGTTCCCATTCTTGAGGGGAATAACGGAAAATCTCAAGCTATTTCAGTATTTAGCGCATGCTAAGAATACCCCCTGAGGTCGAGGCCACAAAACGAGCCCTTAACCTTGTGAATTGGCCGAGAATTGGCTGAGGAATGGGCGAAGGAAGAAGGCGGCATCCCCTCGGGGATAAGAAATGATGATTTCTCACCCACCTTTCGGAAACAAACGGAGCACAGCTTCTAATCAGCGCATCACCCGGCCTCCAAATTTGGTCTACATCAAGTTCAGACATCACACTCCATCCTCCGAACACCAAACCACGGAGTTCCGCAAGATAACGACCTCCACTATCCAAGTGGCCCACTACCCCAACTGGCCCAGTACCCAGTCGCTAATAGTGTTTCGGTAGCATTTGGTGATGGTTGATCGATCGTTTATAAATATTTTGGCCAAAACGTACACCAAACATTTCATCCAAACGGCGGTGTACCATGTCCGACCAAATCCCGCTGCCGTAATCTTTAGCGCTGCCTGCTTCGTTTGTTTTAGCGGCCTCCATTCTTCGCTCGATCTGGACCGCGTTGCCGAGCCCCAAGACAACCACATTGGCGGAGATTCGGACTTCTCTTTCTACGATGCGCTCGCACGCCCGATTTAGACGCTTGTTTCGCGAGGACCCCGGCGTAGAAGGATGTGGACTATTTCGTGCGGCACCAGAACAGGTGATGGTTGCATTCGAAATCCACACAAACTCGCTGATTTAAATCATCTTAGCGGTTCCATGTACTGGGGAATGTTCTGCGCATTATCATCGCTGTCGTACTGTCCCCCTTCAGCCTACTGTCCGAACACGGGCCTGAGGAAGCTGACGACCATGTGCGACCAGGCTGGCTCGTCAACTTCGCGGTATTACCCGACTCTGTCCTTTCCACGGCCAAGGGCGAGGGTAGCGGACAATACGAAGTCACCGGATTGTCGCCTACCTGGGTGGTGGAGGCCACTATTGAACGTGGAAGGTTAAAGACGAGCCGTCAAATCGCCTTCTCAAAGATAATTGCAGACGTTGGGTACACGGCCCTCAGTTATCCTATGGAGAGCGCGATTGCGCTTGCTAAGGAACAAGGTTTCGTTCCTGAAGCCCCCAAGGCTGGACTTCCACTGCCCCGCCCAGATCGGCGCCTTATTTCGGATTACTTGCTGGAACTTTATTGTTCTGCTACGGGACCCAACGGCAACCCCAACCGCGTCGAATATATCTGGCTGGACGAGCGTTGTTTGTCAGACGATGACCAACAAGACAACGAAGAAACCAGCAAGACACAACGGAGTATCGAACTGGGTAAACTGGCAGATATATTCCGAGGCGCCACGCAGGTCGCTGTATTTTGCCACGAGGAGAACTGCGACCACACGACGCTTCAGTGTACATGGGGGCAGCGCCTATTCACTCTTCCCGAGATTCTTCATGCAGAGAAGGTCCTACGACTGACGCGGAGCGTCCGAAGGGACGGTATGACGGCCAAGTTTGTTGAGATGGAGGGCTACAAGTTCCGGGAGGCCATGCAGACGAACGCGGCTAAGCACAATAAGTGGCATTCGTGAGTGCTTACTGCATATTATATCTGGAGCATACGTTCTGATCCTTAATCCAGATTCGCCATGTTTCAGCATTTTGTGAACGCAGGCTCGATACCGTGGCAGCAGGCAGTCCACGCCCTGATAGTGGAGGCTATCCGGCGCGACGAAGCGGGGGATTTCCACGACCACAAGTACCTCGGGAAAGTTCTGAATGGACTCCTTCCGCGGCGTGCTCGAATTGAAGACCTTGGAAATGGCCGATGGCGCGACCTTGCATGGCTCCTGGAACTGAACCAGGCATCCTACAATGCTGCAAGTCTCGCAGCAGTATGCAGCATTTCCGAGGACAACACCGTGAATTGGCTCGGTAAGCCGATTCACCCTCGAGCTGGCAACGAACGACTAGAGCCCCTCGTGAGGGCCTTTCCGGTGTCGCTGAACTCGGATGTGCCCCTCATGATAATTGGCGGTGAAGCACTCGGCTTTCGATCAAAGCCCCTCAAGAGAGACAGATATGGGCTTTACAACAACGACGAGATGAAGGGAATTAAGGTCTCGTCCTTCTGGATTGCGATCCTCTGCGTTACTTTGGGCTCCGTTTATGTTGGCATTGGATTATACTACCTGGGAGTCGGCCTATATCTCCTCGGGGGCCTGCTATATTGTTGCGTCGAGCTTTTCGCCAGTACAATCTATGTGGAGCGGGATGGATGGGTGTTCCTTGAAGACAAGGAATTGGGGGATGATACTGCGGCGAAACTGGGACCACAGGACTATAATTTACGGATACTGAAGCTCTGGGGTTTGTTCTCCTTGCGCTCCCTCCATTGAAGCCGCTGACACTGTCAGGAGAGCGGCAGCTCGTTCCCAAGTGGGAGACCCCGAGTCGCACATCTTTTCCCGCGAAACTCGTGGACCTGAGCTGTGGCACCTGCGTCAAGACCACCGTAATTTCACCGCCAGACGCAATAGTGCCGCTGGCCCTTCACGGGGATGGCATTACGTGCATCCTCGTTAAATGGCCAGAGGGTTCAGGATCGGCACTGGTTCCTGCGACCAAAGTTGGTATGTGCAACCTACCTCCATACATCTTGAGGCAGACGGTCAAGGCCGGCACGATATATGTTGGGAGCACAGACACACCTTTAACTGCGCAGGTCATTGATCCGGCCGCCGATTCACCCTCCGAATCTCCGGAGAGTGAGACTTCGAGAGAGCCATCCATTATATCAACTCGGACAAGCATTAATTCAACGTTCAGTATTTGAACCGTCATGTGGACCATGTCGCAGAGCGACAAAGATGGGTGGAGCGGAATTGTTAGTTCTCGTATTAGAGGGTATATATAGGTTTTGAACAATAAATCCACTTCAAGCGTCAAAATGAAAGTCAGCTATGACTGGCCGTGCTCTTGATATGAAAACAAGTGCTCTATCCATCCCCTGCATATTAGCGAATCCTATCCGTAAAGGACGAAGCGGGCGCGCGGAGGGTACGCCGACGACCACGAGACACAGGTGGCACGAGGGTATGATGCAGCGCGGAGGTGACATGAGGGTATGCTGCAATGCAGCGCCCGTTGCGATAGCATTTGAGAAACGATATGAGCGTACGTTGCAGCTCGGTGTAAGGTGTGGTGACATTGTTTCCCAAAATCACCAGAATGGGCAAAAAAACCACCAAGAGAGCCGGGAAAAAGAAGAGAGACAATACATAAAAGGCCATCCACTCACCTCAAACTCGGCGACCAGTAACCACCATGCATGTCCTTCATCGCTCGTGCTTGCATTCTTTCCGGCTCAGCACAGGAATTGACCCGGAATCCAGCAATGTGACGCGGAGGCGAGACCGTTGGTCCAGATAGAAGGGTCGGGCCACGGAGAGCAATTTAGCGTGGTCACCACACTCGGCGGGCGACTAGGGGAGACGCGGGAGTTTGGAGGGGGTGAAGGAAGGCGAAGCGCGAGTGAAGGCGTTAGGATGGGTGGAAGCGTGATCTTGAGCCCGGCGGAAGATGCGAACGAGGAGGGGATTGGATTTGAAGCGGGAATTGCATTCGAAAGCGAGACACAGGCCTGGGCGCTGGAGCGAGTGGACGAACAGGGACGAACAGAATTTCGAAGACGCTGCCGAAATGCCAATCCGAGAGATTCCTCTTCAGCAGACGGTCAGCCATGCCCTTGCCGATGCTTGGAAGCTGGCCTGGCATGGCATGCCACCAAGATGCCACCCCGCAGACAGCCTATTAGAGCGAAAATAAGCAGCTTGGATTCGAGGAGCTATACGGTTAAAAAGAGAAGACGCAGGAAGCTCGCCGACCGCGGCCAAGGGCGACTCTTGTGCAGCCATGAGGGCGGAAGACAAGGAGGCGTGGTGTGGCCATGTTTGCCTAGGGCGTCTCGGCAATCATCGGGCGCCGTTTGCTCCTTGCTTCAATACCACCACCACAGCATGTCTCTTCGCTGAAAGACACTGGAACTTTGACGACCCCGCGAACACGAAAACTCTGCCTGGTCCTCTGGATTCTTTTGACTGGCCACACAACCACCCGTACACTACTGCTAGTTTGTCTTCGGTAAACTCGCTGTTCATGTTGTGGACCTCACGAGTATAATATATCCCCCCCCCCAGCAAGTCTGCTCGCCCAAGACGGCTCTTCATCGATGCGGACCCGCATGTGCCGGATACATATCGCTTTGCTCGATCCACGAACACCCCTGAACAAGATTCTCTCCGCGAAAATGCCTCGCTTTCAAAATTCTTCGCGGTGCCTCAATCCAATCACACTCGCATCTCAGACACGGAATTCTTTCTCTCCGAGTCTTGACGCCCTGGATCCCGTCGGCCGCTCCTGTTAACTCCATCCATCTCTGACGGTCGGCCATCCGTCCCAATTGGCACCACCTCGGTGTCGTGCGGAACTCGTTGTCTTGCGGCGAAATTGAAACCCGAGGTTCCCCTTGAGAGCTACGTCCTAAAGCTTTTCGGTGCCCACCACTGCGAGTTTCCCTGGCCGTCCAGCTGGAATGGACGCCTAATTTCTCTCACCCCTCCAAACTCCCAACGACTTTCTGTTCACGCTCCGACTCTGGTCATACCAACAAGGCCAGGTGCATACCAACTGGTGGCACAATTACCAAAATCGTCAATCTTGTTATTGTAGGACCCATGCTCGAATCGAGCAAGCAGCTCGCAAATATACGTTCTATTGCAACGACGATTGTAAACGAGGGCGCGCCAGCGCTACTGGGTCTTTCTTGCTGGAGACATGTCTAGGTAAACTGACGACTATTCCCCGTGTCTCAACTTCCCTTGATACACACCGGGGATCCTGCGTTCCATCTGGCACCGTGAAAGCATTCCCTGTCCGGCTCTGTCCAATAATAATGTATTTATTTTTCGTCGATCGCAGTCGAAGTTCGCATCGCCCCGACAAGAAAGTATTCCCGACAAAGAACGCGATTGAATGACCCGACTCGAGTCGAACGAACAAACCCGCAGACGCGGACCACTATTTCGGAGTCCCTCTGTTCTGGTGGTGATCCCGCGATCGACTGTTTGGATGGCTAATCTTCTTGCTTTGTCCTGGATGTCGATTACCGCTCGTTATTATGTTTGCCGGAACCATCCTACCCGCCTCTTGAGATGTCACCCGAACAAAATTCAGTCAGCCGTCCGCATGAATTTGGCCCCCGGGGTCAAACAGCAACAACAACCATAACCGATGCGGGCCCGGACCTCCGCTACTGAGAGTGTTTCTTCCCTCTCAAATAAGCAAATTAAACGAGCAACCTTTCTGGGGTTTCCCAACTTGACGGTGTTCAGTTCCAACTAGCTGGCCCGGACTCCCTCCTACAAGATATTGACAGCGAGGGCCCCCCGTTGATGATCCTTCAGTTCCTTCCTGGGGACATACCTTGGTAAACGAATGACTTCCGCTCGTAGCTCATCTGATTTACACTGGGGACTCTGGCTCTGACTTGGTACGGTGATCTCACGACCCCTCCTAATCATGTACTCTTTGACGTCGTTAATCGAGGGTTCAAATCACCTTCTCAGTTGATCAGAATTATTTCTCGTGCTGCATGGCAGCACAATCTCAAGCTGTGTTAACTGCGAATTCCTCATCCACACCGTGATTCACGAATAACAGACCCTCATAGAATTTGGCAGCTTTTTCGTGGATCTTCCGGTCCTGAAACCTCATTGTGTCCAGAAGAAAAGCGCAGGCTACAGTGGATATTTGGTGCGGGCACGGACCACCGCTACTGGGTCTCACGACTATTCTATACGGGGAGACGGTTAATCAAAATGAAATTCCAGTGATGTCCTCAACCGAACACTCTTGTAGAGTATATATAGATAAACATAAGAAATGGAGGCAATTCCAACTATACTAGAATCCTTGGTGAACAACTATTGTGCATTTGCACCTGCGTCGAGGAGGATCTGAACAATATCTGAATGGCCTCTGTGTGCTGCTGCCTGTTGTGCATTTTCATATTCCCCTCCCTGTACATTCAACTCTGCACCTCTCTCAACGAGAATCTGGATAATTTCAGAATGGCCTCCATAGGCTGCTGCCATGAGAGCATTTCCAAAGCGCCCTCCCTGTGCATTCACGTTGGCACCGTTGTCAAGAAGAGTCTGAACAATCTCAGGATGGCCCTGAATGGCTGCTGCCTGGAGTGCGTTTCCAAAGAGCCCTCCCTGTGCATTCACGTCTACACCTTTGTCAAGAAGCATCTGAACAATCTCGGAATACCCCCCGTCGGCTGCTGCTTGGAGGATATTGCCATATTCTCCTCCTTGTGCATTCACATCTGCACCTTGTTCAAGAAGTATCTGAACAATTGAGGAGTGGCCTCCATCCATGGCTGCCTCTAGTGCATTTCCATATTCCCCACCCTGTGCATCCACATTTGCACCTTTGTTAAGAAGAATCTGAACAATCTTAGTATATCCTCCATTCGCTGCGGCCTGCAGGGCATTTCCATACTCTCCTCCCTGTGCATTCACCTCTGCACCTTTGTCGAGAAGGATCTCAACAACCTCTAATTGGCCTCCATCGGCAGCTGCCGCAAGTGCGTTCCCATATTTCCCACCCTGTGCATTCACATCTGCTCCTTGGTCAAGAAGGACCTGAACAATCTCGAGATGGCCTCTATGTGCTGCTGCCTCCAATGCACCTCCATATTCCCCTCCCTGTGCATTTACATCTACACCTTTATCAAGAAGGATCTCAAGAATCTCAGGATATCCTCCGTCAGCTGCTGCTTGCAGTGCAGTTCCGTACCTCCCTCCCTGTGCATTCACATCTGCACCATTCTCAATGAGAATCTGAACAATCTCAGAATGGCCTCCATAGGCTGCCGACTGAAGTGCATTTCCATAGAGCCCTCCTTGAACATTTACATCTGCACCTTTGGCAAGAAGCACTTGAACAATCTCTGAATGGCCCTTGTGTGCTGCTGCCTGCAGTGCGTTTCCATATTCCCCTCCCTGTGCATTGACATCTGGACCTTGGTCAAGAAGGATCTGAACGGTCTTAAGATGGCCTCCTTCGGCTGCTGCCTGGAGTGCATTTCCATAAAGACCTCCCTGTGCATTCACATTGGCACCTTTGTCCAGAAGGAGCATGCATATATCCCGGTAGCCATAATATGCTGCTACAGTCAACACATCAGCATCAGGACATTCTGGGGTATATTCCAAGAGATAGTTTGCTATTTTTACCATATTTCCTGCCACTGCGATCCATAAGGGTGAGGGAGATTGTGGCCAAGAATTGAAGTTCCATGGAGGAGACCACCATCCCCATTGACCTCCCTGTGCCTGGTATGTTTTGGCCCTTTTCAGAAACTGTATGACAACATCTTTCAACTGTTCTTCACAGAACTGTGCATGTACCAGACAATACTGGCAATATTCAAGAAGTGGTGGCCTATTACCCCAAAAAATGCTTTCCTTGTCTAAGAATTCCTCAAACTCCAGATATGTTAATAAGCTCTGCGTGATTTTGACATGTGGGTTTGGAAGCTCATCGGTCTAGATTCTATCCAGATATTTCTGGGTCGTAAAGTGGACAAGTCGAACCAAGGAACTGTGTTCCTCCAGGATTATCAAACCAGCGCAGACAGAAAGGATGATAGCAATGCCGGTGATATTGTCCTTATTCAATCCTTTTGTTCCTGGCTCAATGGCGAGAGCTTCACATAGCTCTACACTTGTCAAAGGTCTTTGTGCATTGGCAACCCAGATAAGTGCTGATTGTGCAAGCTCCCGTTCGTTTCGGGGTAGGATATTGATCCGGTCGAGAGTATTCTTATATGTGTGGTCCAGATCCTTTGGTAGATCTTGCAAAGCTTGTCGAACTTCCTTTATATTGGTTGCTGTGCACAAAGTATCAATGTGAAGCTTGGCAAGCAAGAACCTGGTAACATGATCAGTCAAGGCTTCTCTCCAACTATTCATACAACACTTACATCCCATCAACAGCACTACTGATTTTTGCACAGATTGCCTCCTCCAACCCAGTCTCATTCTTGACGTGCTGAGACATGCGAGTAGACAATTGGATTTGTGCTAAAACATATGCTTCAATGTCTCTCTGTGTTGCACGGATCTCAAGAGTAACAGGGTTCGAAAGCAGCTGAGTTGGAGAAATATGGGGCCTTGACAGCACTAAGAGGCTAATACGTCCCAGGTCAGTCAAGTCTTTGGCCAGCATACCCCACTGATTCTCTGGGTATTCATCAACCCCATCAAGGACAACATAAACCTGTGTGAACCTGAGGATTACAGAAGAGAAGAGTTTCTGGATGTCTTTGTACGAGGGTCTTGTCTTCCGCTGAGCATGCACCTGGTATAGCTCATGTGCAGAACCAAGAGGTTGGTTTGGGATAAGCTGTCTCCAGAGTCCTGCAACCAGATTGTCCAGGGTTTGGAGTTGGATCTCCTTATGGTTGAAATAGATGCATGCCACTCCAATATACTTGCTTTGGAGACTCTCTAGATGGTCTACAACAAGAGAGCTATGGTTATTATTTAGATTAGTGGAGATTTGTAGGTAGGATTGAGACCCACGCAAGTACAGTCTTCCCAGCGCCAGCTAGACATTGTATTTATCAGCCTGAGACACTGCTAGTATAGTGCAGTTACATACGTATTCCAGAGCACCACAGGATTCCTCCAACACTTGATTTCCACTGATTGAACTTGGGGTCATTCAGTAGCCATTCACCAGTTCCTGGCTGTCGATTCTTGGAAACATCCTGTTGTCGAACAAAGAAATTGATTGGGGACAACCATTCAATTATTGTATCCCGTTTTGCAGCTAGCAAGTGTTCAACCTCTGAATAAAGAAAAAAACTCTTGCCATTACCATCCATTTGATCCCTGGGAGACATAAGCTCCGAAGAAACTTACTAAAGGATAAAGATAACACACCAGAAGTCGAGTATCAACCAAGAATTAATCAGGCTTTTGAACTGCTCAAGCTTGCCGACATCCTCGTTTGTCTTCTTTTTGTTACTCAATGCCCATGCAATTCTTTTTTCGAGTTTTCCAATTGAGCCCTTTCCCGGTTGAAGTCTTTCAGTAAGGTCTTGCATATCCGTGCACAAGCTAGTCAAGGGACCCGCCATACGCGAAAGGACACCCGCGGATGGATTGGCCCTGATGCGGTGACGGAGTTCCTCCAGAAGTGGTTTGAGATCCTCCATCTCCCTCAGTAGTTTCTTCTGTTCCTGTGGTGCCGTGTGTGTATCCTGGATGGCCTGTTTGACTTTCAGTGCAATACCCAGAAGACTGAGTCCGGCCTCGACGATTCCTAGTATCTCTGCCATTGTGGGAGACGACAAGATGCGAGGGTAAGGCGTTGGCTGTCAATCCACGTGTCACTTGACGGCTTCCTGATTGCTTCCACCTGCTTCCACACAGCTTCTTCGCACGATGGTAAGTGCCCGGCAAGCGGCGGGCCAATCGTTGATGGTAATGCTGCTGATATGAAAGACCCCGAGAGCTTTTGAAAGCACAAAGTCAAACTGGCCGAGGCCGAAAAAACTTATTACTGTAGGTTATGGGAGGGAAGAAAAAGGCTGGGAGAAGCATAGTAGAGCTCCTAGTAGATGAAAAACTCCGAATTCTGCTTCCTACTTGCTTCAGGATGTGTCAAGATAATATTTCCACCCAAGTTCAACCAAAAGCTGTTTTCAAGTGGTCTTGGAGTAAGATCAATAAATTTTTGGAGGTCTACTTGAGACCTCAGCAGTATTACAGATAGGTTTTGGGACCATGGCATGTACTTCAAACATTAAAGTCAAGTAGTAGTCGGATCCAGTAAGCGGTGGGAACTCCGGGGGAGCAGCCCGGCACCAGGGGTGAGAAACACCTTCCCTATAGGAGGAGGGGGCTGTAGGAGAGTGAACTTTTTGGCTTGCGCCCGTGCAAACTGGCTTGTTTCGGGCTTGGGCTTGGATTTAGCCAGGCAAAAATCCGTGACTTTGGCCTAAGCCATTGGACAATATTTTGGCTCTGGCCTGACAAAATCTGGAGCCAGGCCAGAGCCAAACCTAGCCGAGGCCGGCCAAAGCTAACGCCAAGCCAAAAAGCCAGGGCTGTTTAACCTTAGTGAAAAGCCAGACCATCAGATCTGGGCTTGAAACTGCACACCATTCTTCCTGAGGACTAAAAGTAAAGTCCAGCGTGGGACTCGTTCTTGTTCTTGCACCTTCACCAACGGCGGTTTCGTGTATACGGCTGCGATATGGATGAAAGAGTGGTCTGATTCATACAAATTCCTTCGGCTCGCGGATTACCTCCGCTCCGCGAAATTTAATTCCAAACAACCCGCTGGTTTGTCTGCTCGGTCTCCTGGGCATTTGTTCCTGCCTCAAAGAACGCGGTAAAAGGTCGGACAAGCACAAAAGAATTGGTATATCACGGGGGTGGTCTGGAGAAGGTAGGATTGTCATCCCGTCCACCAAGGAAACTCGCTGATACTCCAGCAAACCAGACGAAAAAACCTAGAGACTGCCCAGGCTTGGATCGAACAAGCAACCCCGCAGAGTTATTCTTGTGACAGGTCAACTCTGGAATGCGGGGGCGCACCACCGCCACTGGGTCTATTGTTGCTCGTGGTTGTCCTCGCTCAAACTGGCACATGGAGGTGGATTGTGTACCACCGTATTCGATCTCGATCCCGATCTCACTGGCGGTTTCTTGGGTGTCTTCTTCTAGTCTTCCTACAGGTGGAACAGTTGAAAGTTGAACCCGAAAGATGACAAAATGACCCCCGCCAATGCCAACGCAAATCTCCTTACAGAGGGCCTCGCCGGATACACCTTGAACGATGACCCGGCAGAGGACACTCAATTGTGATTCTTTTCTCTCTTCATCTACTGTTCATGTCTAGCTAGACCACGCGGAACCTTTCTGTGGGTTTAACGAACTTGAAGGGTTATCACTCCTATGGGACGCGAATTGATTTGTTGAGCGCCGAACACTGTGGGCTGCAGATGCCGCATGAAAGCCGCACGGCAAAATGATTGCCGCGGCAATGCCAGATAAAGCCGTGGTGACGGCATGTCCGGCCATGTCATGCCGATGCGGCCGGCGCGTATTTAAACTTCGTATTGCGTTGACGTCCGGTTGGAATATCACTTTGGTTCACGCCTCGTAGCCGGCTCCCCTGCATATTCCAATCCGGTCGCGTCTAAGGCGGATGTGTCAGTCGCGGGAAGTACCCACAGGTCTACCACATATGCAGCAAAACCGAATTTTGTAACACTGAGCATATCGCGAAATTGGCGACGCCCTTTGGGAAAGTGAGTCCACTATATTGATGAATTGTGAATTGTGCCGCAGATTGTCGAAGACGGAAGCCGGCGTTTGTGCATTGGCCGGCGTAAGGTGGTTCGGGTTCGGAATGTATCAAAAAGGATGTCCCCGGACTTTCTCTACGGACCGTGACCGCTGCCGGTGAACCACCGAGGGGGTTGAGCTGTGGCCACAAAGCCACATAAGTCCTGGACCAAGTCTCAAATTCAACTCTCCGGAGGCGCCGAGGGCCAACGAGTCTCGAGACAGGAGATCGACTCTTCTCGCACCCAGGTGGAAAGGAGCCCGCCGAATCTCTCTGACCCGCAGCTTCGCGGGGGAGAAATATGAAACTGAAACTGGTTCCAGGGAGAGGAAGTGGGCGCGCGAAGGGCACGCCGACGACCGCGAGGCGCAGGTGGGACGAGGTACGCTGAAAATCCCAGCGAAAAGAACGGTTGAGAAAGGAAAGAAAGAAGTTGACAAATGAAGCTCCAGCTCAACCTCGGCCACCTCTGAGGGAAAAATACCCCGTCCGTATTCTTTTGCGTTCGTGCTCGGAAGCCGGTCGGCAGAGGCGGAAGGGCAAGACGCACCGGAGGAGGGCGGGTAACGGAGAGCGATTTGGAGCGGTCACTCTGGAAGGATGTTTGTGATTCGGGAAGACACAGCAGTCCGGAAACGACGCTGTAGTTGTGAAAGTGCGCGCGGCACGAAGGGGGATCGGGAGGGCGTGTTTAGATAAATGGAGGCACAATCTTGAGTGCTATATTCTATGGTCATGCGGGTGCCAGAGCAGAATGTTGAGAGCAGGATGTATATGTGGATGCGAATGCGGAAGACAAAGAAGATGTCGGTCCACAGAGATACAATTGGGGCGGTCGTTGGACGGGCGAGTGAAAGAGCCGGGAGAGCTGGAGACTACGGCTGTTGTGGGAAAGTGGTGGAGGAAGACGAACCGCGCTATGGGCGGAAGCCGATTTTGAGGCCGGAGGATGAGAGGGCATTGGATTCGAAGCAATGAATTCGAGGAGGAAAGCGGGACAGGCCTAGGCACTCACTGCGTTCCGCCCCCAGGTAGACGGACCCTCCGTCTACCCACGTAGACGATGGGGTAGACGGACATGTACATCTACCTACAGCTACACGCGTAGACAGTGGGTGTCTACGTTCATCGACGTTCGGCTACGTTCGGCTACCGCCGTAGCCGAATATAGCCGAACGTAGCCGCACGTAGATGAACATGTACATGGAGCGTACCTACCGAATGTGATGAGCCTGTGGGCCCACATATATCGTATTCAACTTAATTGCCAGGTGGACCTCGACTGAACCCTTCAATTGAGTTTGTGTTGGTTCGGGAGGTAGGGTGAGGTAGGGTGGATCTACGGGCGTAGACGGACGTAGACGGACGTGACGGCATGTAGCCGAACGTAGCCGCATGTGGCCGAACGTAGCCGAGGCACGTCCACATGACGTAGAGACATGTCGACGCAAGTAGATGCATGTTCCATCTACCTGCGTCTACCCCCTTCGTCTACACGCGTAGATGTAGGTAGAGGGACGTCGACGCAAGTAGCTGGGGAGGGTTTTACCTGGGGGCAGAACGCAGTGACTGGAGCGAGTGGAATACGCTGCATGCCAATCCGAGAGATTCCTAGTCAGCAGCTCATCAGACAATGCCACGGTTCCACCTGTAACGCGAGGTACGAGCGCAAATCTTATAGAGCGTCTGTCTGGAGAGACTAGGTTCCACCAAGATGCCCAAAAGATGCCACCTGCAGACAGCCTATTAGAGGGAACATAAGCAGCGTGGATTCGAGGAACTATAAGGTTAAAAAGAAAGGACGCAGGGAAGATTGCGGCCAACCGCGACTCTTGTGTCCAGCATGAGGGCGGAAGACAATAGCGCTGTGTAAGAATCAAAATTGGCCGTGTGAGAAATGTTAGATAGAAAGGCGCCTGAGGTTCACAAATAGAACTTTAGTTCTAATTTGTGCTCTTGAGCTCCAAGAATGTCCGAATCGGCTTATATAAGTTGGCCGGCTCGGGCCAAAAAGGTACGCGAAAAAATCAACCAGAAATATTTTTCACCTAGTTTTTCAACCTTCGTGCGAGGGGATCGCGCCGACCGAGGAACGAGGTCGGGCGCGACACCCGAGCAAAACCTCTGGTTCTATTTGTGCCCCGCCGCTTGTTGGCTCTACTAATCATTAAATAACATGGACTTGTAAATAACAGGTTTTCTAACATGACGTAACCACATTTTTTCCCTCCGAAAGGCCGTCCTGAGCTGCAAAAAGCGCCAAAAATTCAGGACGGGTAACACAGTGCCTTAAATCTGCTCACTGACATTTAAATGGAGTTTCGAGGCTTATATGGCAGCGGTTGGAGCTCAGAATTGAGGCCCAGCGACCCTAAAATGCAGTCTTCCTCACATCCAAATTACATGGGTCCCGGACCCCCAGATGTGAGAAGCGTAATTTACATGTTAATAACAATGTTAGAAAGGTCGTGTTATTTAACATTGACTTTCTTACACAGCGCTAGAAGACAAGAAGGCGTGGTGTGGCCGTGTTTGCCTAGGGAGTCTCCTCGGCAATCATCGGGTGGCTTCGGCCGTTTACTCCTTGCTTCAATACCAGCACCACACCAAGTTGACACCAAGTCTGCTCGCCCAAGACGACTCCTCATCGATGCGGATCCGCGTGTGCCGGGTACATATCGCTCTGCTCGATCAACGAACATCCCTGGACAAGATTCTCTCCCGGAAAATGTCTCGCTTTCAAAATTCTTCGCGGTGCCTCAATGAAATCACACACATATCTCAGCCACGGAATTCTCTCTCTTACTCTGCGACACCACTTCTCCTCGACGCCCTGGATCCCGCCGGCTGCTCCTGTTGACTCCATCTATCTCTGACGGCCGGCCATCCGTTCCAATTGGCAATTTGGCACCACCTCGGCGTCGTGCGGAACTCATTGCCCGAGTCTCCCCTGGATGCTACGCTCTAAGACTGGAGACTTTTCGCTGCCCACCACTGCGATCCTGTTTCCCTGGCCGTCTGGCTGGAATCGACGCCCAATCCCACTCACCCTCCAAACTCCTAACGACCTTCTGTTCACGCTCCGACTCTGGTCATACCACTACTCACCAAGGTGAGGTACATACCAACTGATGGCGCAATTCCCAAAAAATCGGAGTCAATCTTGTTATTGTAGGACCCATGCTCGAAGCGAACAAGCAGCTCGCAAATATACGTTCTTGTAAGGATGCCATCCTCACACGTGCATCTTACCAGTAACCTGGTTCTTCACATGTCACTTACTCAGCCACATCCTCTTTTGTATATATAGCCACCATTTACCTTACTTTCTGGACCGCACGAAAACCCCCGACTTTGGCCCCCTTTGTATTCCTCCTGTTGCTCGTAGCCTGGAGTCTCGCCGCTAGGAATATATCGTGGTCCTGTCAACGTGTGTGTCTCTGTCCCGGTTCGCCCGTTAGTGTCTGTCGAGAGAACGACAGCCTTTCAGTTCTATTGCAACGACGATTGTAAACGAGGGCGCGCCAGCGCTACTGGGTCTTTCTTGATGGAGACATGACTTGGTAAACTGACGACTATTCCCTGTCTCTCAACTTCGTTTGATACACACCAGGGACTATGCGTTTGATCCGGCGCCGTTATATCATCTGCCCGGGGCAACGAACCGGAGGCCGCCTCTGAGTTGGCCCCAATTCCTCATGGTACACTGGGTGGCAGCGCGATCTCAACGTGATCTCAAGCTGTGTTGACCTCGAGCTACTCGTCTGCGCTTCCATTCTCTCCAAGACTCCGCACGGAATACCCGAAAGAAAAACAAAAAAAAACCTTTCTCCAGTCGTAATGACCCAGGCTCGAATCGAACTAGCAAACCCGCAGAACAGTATTCTGATCTATCGGATGCGGGCGCGGACCAACGCTTCGGAGTACTTTGTTCTGGTGATTATCCCGGCTAAGCCTGGGCTGTGTGGATGGCATATCGTCTGACATTCTTCTATTGTAGAAATCTTACATGGGTCCTGCTTCACTCGTTGCGTCGTTTAATCCCCACATCACATCGGAGCGGCTTTCGGATGAAGCCTTCGCGCGTTTGCATCTATTGATTTGAACGTTAGCTTGCTGAAGGCGATCGACAAGGAATCGAGATGTACAGGCTTCTCCGGCTCCGCAAGCACAAAGTGGTACCGCCGGAAGAGCGTCGCAGCGAAAAGCATAAGCTCGAGCTCAGCAAGATTACGCCCAACGCAAGCGCTGAAAGGTAGAATGAGATTCGAACATGTATGCCATTTCCTAACCACGCACCGTGGGCCTACAGAGAATGGATTGAAGGTCTTATGCATCGCTGCTGACCTTTCAGTGTCGAACCAGCGCTCCGGGCGATACACGTCCGGGTCGTCGCCCCAGATGTCAGGGTCGCGATGGATGGTGTAGGACGGGACGCCCACTACCGATCCTGCAGGGAAGAATCGCCCGCAGACAGCAAGACCGCCTGGGACATAAAAATATTAACATTCAAAAGGGCAGATTCCGGAGTAATGAACATTCATGCCTTCAGGAACCACGCGCGGAAGGCTCAACCCGGAAGTGGAGAGGATTCGCAGCCCCTCCTTGATACAGGCCTCGAGATAAGAGAGGTGCTTCACTTGCTTATGCGTCGCCACGGGGTCATCGTCAATAAACAAATGCTCATCGAGCTCCTTCTGGAGGCGCGCTTGAACAGCCGGATTTGCCGCGAGAAGATAAATGATGGCAGTTATCGAGCTTCTGAACATCAGTGCCTTGAATCAAAATGTTGGCGGGACATACTTGGCGGTTGTATCAGACCCCGCAAGGATCAATGACTGCGCCTCCACAGTGAGCTCCTTCCTACCCAGTGGCTCCCCGCGCTCGTCTGACCCCGCCTGCAGTCGACTCAAAATGTCCACACGATCCGTCGGAGCCGCAAGGCGTTTGGAAACTGCCACGATCGCCATGCCCGTCAGCTCGGGAGTGCTTTGCACACGGGCGCGGTACCATGCCAGGCGCGCAGCAAGCGGGCGCAACCACGCGGGCAGCACGCCCATCGCGGCGGCGTACTCGCCGCGTCCATTGAGCACCGCAATTGCAGGGATGTAGGTGATATCCGAGGTCGCGAAGGTGATGTCAGTGAGTGCCGCAGGGGTAGCGGGTATGGGCGCAGCATCGTGCGCGGAGGCGAGCATGCCAAATGGGGCGCCTAGTGCGAGGTCACCGATGGTGTCGAATGCAAGATAGTTCATCCATGGGAAACAGTTGAGCCAGAGCCGCCCGTCGTACCCCGTCCAGCCGCCCTCGCCTTCGGAACCGGACAAACCCTTAACTGCACCGTCGTACAGACGGTCCCACTGTACGAGAAGGCCGGAGATGTGCAGGCGGATGTGCGGCTCGAATTCGAGCACGCTTTTGTGGGAGAAGGCGTGCGACACCATCTTGCGCTTGCGCGCGTGCTGAGCGCGGTCGCGGGTGTTAAACAGCGAGGAATCAATTGACACGAACTCATCGTATAAGGAGGACTTCATCGCTCCGTTTGCATGAGCGTAGATGACGCCGAGAGCGTTGGGGTCGGCGATGGAGACCTCGGAAGGGGAGATGCGGATAAAATGGCCTGTGAAATGACCGTTGAGACAGTATATATGACATGAACTCAACTGGTACCGTATTTCCTATGTAGCTCGTGAATAACCTCGGAGCGGTGGCCCTGTTGAGCTACCCAGCCCAGCCAGGCAGAAGTAAGCTTGGCTAGAAAGGGCCCAGGATACTGTCGGATGCCATATGGATCAACGAAGTAAATGATGACATGGATGAGGACGATAGCTGCTGGGAGACCAAGGAGTGTCGCGACGAAGAGTTGCAGGTAAGCCATTGTTAGGGAGAGAGTACGCACCTCACGCGCTTAACCAGCGAAGACTTCCCGCGTAAGCCATTATTCATCCAAATGTCTTGGGTAACAGATCGTGGCGTGAGCTTGTGAGGTCCACGTCGGCATGAGCACCGTGGGGTCCTAGCTCGACCAAAAATGGCGGAAATGTTTCATCATCGAAAAAATGCTTTCCTTGGGGCATACGACGGCAGTGGATGCAGACATTGTCATGCTGAGCTTGGCGAATTAATATTAGGGATGCTTCACGGATTGCATACTCGGGCATACCTTAAACGTCAAGGCAAACGCCACGGCTGCACCTTCTCGGAGAATAATGCACTAGTAATCTCCCGGCGGGAAAAAAGAACCAAATCTTGGTTGTCCTGTCTTCCATCCGGAACCCCATGGTCTGCAAAAGAAGTGACCCATGTTGGAAATATCGTTTTCGAGCAACAGCACGGGACTACCATCCACATGCTTACTAGTACCTGTGGTGCTATACTTAACATGTACAAGGCATGGCGTTGCTGCGCACCGGCTCCAAACCGGAGTAGCTGTCCAGTCGATCGCATTGAGAGCCGATACATTTTTGGCAGCTGCAGATCCCAAGATTTCTTTGAAGGTAAGTTCAGCAAACACACACTTGACCAAAGCCCGAGCCGCCAGCTTCCAGTGTCTTCCGCATGTAGGGGTACGGCCATATAGGCACTTGCTCCGATGCAAGGAACGATCATTCTTCTTTCGTTCTACGGGCCATATGCTGTCGTCAGCGGATCTAGCGACTCTCAGATGTGAGACTCTTGAGCCCATGCCAAGGAATACCCCCAGAATCCCCTAGAATCGGGGGTTGTGCGCTTTGAAGAAACAGTTATTTGCGTCGCTCGTAATTCCGGGTTCGACTCCCCACGCTCGGATAAATGAGAATAACTCGGTTTGTTTCTCCCTCTCGCTCTCTCGGCTGTTCCATACCCTCCTCCAACCGTGAGATCCCGAAAATGTCAAATCATTGTCAATCAGGGGGATATTGATGGTCGGAGGCGAAATCCACTATCCCGAATTCCGCAAAGTTCCATTCTATTCTACTCCATTGTTCCCTGTGGTCCGACCATGTACTTATTAGAACGAAAGTCAATTTGTAGAGTGGAGGACTCACTGAATTTCGTTCTACTAGTAGGCAGCACTGGATTCGTTGTTTGTCAAAGCACACCAGGAGGTGCGCAAGGGAGCCTCTCATTCTGTTTCGGGTTGGGACCAACCCTCACCGGTCCGACCCGCCGACTTATAGAATTTTTTTTCACGACGTGTCATGCACAGTGGGGGTTGTACGAACCGAGGTCAGCACTGTTCTCACGGTTCGAGGTGGACTCGGCACCGATCTAAGTTGACTGAACCTGGATTCGGGGAATTTTCACTTATGTATGTAGAAGTAATACCGTCAGAAGTATCCCATTTTATCGCTAGAAGACTGGAGCTTGTTAGCAGAAAGCATCAAGGCCGGCTGGATGGGGGGGGGGGTTATTATACTCGCATGGTCCAAATGGCTGAACGACGAGTCTACCGAAGACAAAGAAGCAGTAAGGTACGGGCGGTTATCCATACTTAGAACTGCCAGATGCCAACGGAGCACACATCATTCCAGGGGGTCGGGACTAATCAATGGGGACTGGTCCCTACCTCGGCAGTTTTTGATGCCCAGTGAGTAATATAGTACGCGGAGGTGAGCGGTCGCCATCGTACGGCAGGATATTTCTCGCGAGTGCCAAACAGGCCTAGGGGCTTGGCGAAGTCTTAGCAGGAGGCAGCCAGTAAAAAATGAATGTGGATGCCCAAGTATGTTTTAGATTTGGGTCCAACTCAATTGGATTCTAACAGCTGAGACTCGAGAAGATGGGGGGGAGCGCTTGAACCTTAATGCTCTGCCTTTAAACTGCTCCAAATAATTTTCCCGTTGTATCTTCCTATGGCCGGAGCATGGTATTATTTTCAACAATTAGGGTATTGACATTTGTAGCGTATTCTGTCCACCGAATTTCGTGCATGCTCGGTCCAACTTCACATCCAAACTGATTTATGCCACCAAGGTGGTTCAAAAGTCAACCAGAACTGGTTGGTTTGAGAAGGTACTGCACCATTACGTTCAAATCGGCAGGGGGTGTGATGCGTGACTGGTTCAACGAATTCGACATTTCGACAGCCATCCGAAAGGTGCGTGACACGGGAAAAAATTCGACATCAGCGGCAAATTTTATTATTTCGTTGAAGCTAATTTCTTGGGATAGCACAAAATATTTGCAACCCTTGGTGAAACCTCATTGGTATTTTTTTTGAGTTCTTTTTGCAGGCCATTTTAGGTTGATTTTAGGCCAGAAACCCAACCACATGTTCAAATTTTAGAGTTGCATGGTATGAATGGTCCAGAAACTGGTTTGAGATACACTCAGCAGGGGCAGAAAGTTGCAGTGATTTTTCATGTGCTTTCACGAGATTTTTTGGCCGCGTGACGAACCGCTTGACCTATTCGACACCAGCCTCTGTGGCGTGTGACCGCGACCAAAATTCGATATCGACAGAGGGGTGCGTGACATGTAACTGTCGATTTGAACGTAATGGTACAGTATGTCAATGACTCACTCAAAGGTAGGTAGATTCAAATCTCCTAAACAGACCCGTGTTGGTATTGGTGTTGGTGGATGCGGGGGGGATACCTACAGTAGGGTCATTCACGGTTCCCTTTTTCCGGCCCTTTTTCACTCCCTTTTTCACTCCCTTTTTCACTGCCTCTTTGAATTTTCAACATTCCAATTTGGCTACATGATAGGTGTAGTTCTGAGTCTACAAGATATCTAAGGTAGGGCTCATCCATAACCAACCCACCCCACGTGATCGAGCGTGACGGCCCTTTTTAGGAAGGTGGTCCTTTTGTCCCAATCAAAAACAGCATTTTGGTCCATTAAGTGATATCGGAGACAATTTAGCTACCAAGAATTCTCGATATGGGTATGTAGTGCCTCAATATAAATTTTTGGCCCGTATCCTTCATCGGGCGGACCGCTGAAAGCCGATTGCTGCCGAAAGTGTCGTAATCTCTTCTTCTCATGCCACGACTGTCCAAAAAGAGGTCCGCGTCCCAGAATAACTGGACTAAAGCCGTCGGGTCAATCAAGGCGGGCACAAAGCGGGCTCTCGCGATTTTGACACCCCGGAAAAAGAAGAGGAAAACTGACGTCGGGAAGGAAAACGTACGTGCAAAGTCTTATTTGGCACTTCAATCCCTAATCAATTTAGGATGAGGAGAGTGTTCATTACCGCACTTCAGAGGATGAAGCACCCGGATCGCCGTCATTCGTCCAGGGCTCATGCGATGATGACGATTTTTTTCAATCCCCTGCACCACGGCTTTCCCGACAACTCGCCGACCTCCCGCCTGATGTGCACAGTCAATTTGGGAAATTTACCACCAACACTCGGGTATCCCCATCGAAATCATCATCCCTGGGAAGAATCTGGCATGACTTTACCCCTCGGCTCCTCGATAGATTGTCTCCCTCACGTAAATCTGCAAATCCGCGGGTTTTTGAGGACAACGAATCAATTCTCGCTCAGAGGTCTCGATATCCCGCTCTAATGCTCGGCGACACATCTAGCTTCGACTCTGACCAAGACAGCCTTGACTTCGAATTTACCTTGGCTCCCATTTTGCCTGACTTCACGTCGACGAGGAAATCAGTCGACTCCATGTCACTGCACTCAAATGACTCTACGTCAATTCCCAAAGCTCCGACTCCACCCCTGCTGACAGATGCAGAATTGGCTGAGTGCGCACGTCTGCGGGAAGCAGCTAGGGCCAGTTCAGATGGACGACTCCGTGAAGCCCCCACCGTCGAGGCTGCTGGTGCAGCATTGGCGGACATTGGCAAGGTTCTTCGTCCACCTCGGCAGAAAGGCCACGGATATATCGACCCCGATCTCGGCCCCTTCACGCAGTCCCGCATCGAAGGAATTCAGAGCCTTCTTGCCCTATACACCCACTCTGCGTCGTCGACTCGTGGCCAGTGGAAGAAGGCCTCAATGAATGCGGCCATCACGTTGCGGCGCGGTACTTATTGTGCTCGTGTCTTGCGCCGTCTTGCTCGCCAGTACATTATTGACCGGACTATCCTACCCGAAAATCCCTACGGAAATTGGAACGAGACTCTTCTCGTGAACGAGGACCTCTGTAATGAACTCATGGAGTACTTGCAAATCTTGGGTTCAACGAAGGACACCAACGGTCGCGAGTCCGGGATTACATCTGCCAAAGTCGAGGCGTGGCTTGCTCGGCCGGACATCATGCAGAAGTACGGCTACACCAAAAAAATCTCGACTGCCACAGCGAAGCGTTATCTTCATGCTCTCGGCTTTCGCTTCACCTCACCGACAAAAGGACAATATGTTGATGGGCACGAGCGGGCAGATGTGCGGGCAGAACGCGAAAAAGTCTACATCCCAAAATTATCAGAACTCCGGACTCATATGCGGGTTTTTGACAAAGATGGGAAGGATATTACCGCGGACGTTGAAGCAACGGTTGCTTCTGGGAAACGGGTTGTGATTTGGTACCACGACGAGTCCATCTTTTATGCCCATGACCGTCACCGAAAATCCTGGCGGCACAAGGACGCCTCAATCAAACCACACAAAAAGGGCGAGGGGGCATCATTAATGGTCGCGGATTTCGTTTCCGCTGATTTTGGGTGGCTGGTCGGCCCAAAGACTAAACGTTCGGCCCGGGTTATCCTGAAACCTGGTAAAAATCGTGACGTGAGTGCAAAAGTTGAAAGCGGTGAGAACTTGAATTGACACAATTTCCAGGGCTATTTCACCAACGAGGACATCCTTGCGCAAGCACGTGTAGCAATGGAGATACTCCCCGAGTTTGGTGATGACATTGAACATGTCTTCGTCTACGATAATGCCACGACACATAAAAAACGAGCCGACGATGCATTGTCCGCGAGGAAGATGCCGAAAACTAAACCCGTGGTGTATAAATCTGGGAAGCAAGCAGGTCAAATGCGGCCAAACTTCCTCGTTGAGCGTGTAGCCCGGACTCCCGATCATAAACCTATCCATAATCCCGACGGGTCTTTCCAGAAGGAGAAGATCCGAATGACCGGTGCAACTTTTCACGACGGGCAGCCGCAGTCACTGTACTTCGAGACTGGATCCGATGCAGGGCTTTTCAAGGGCATGCAGCGCATCTTGACGGGACGGGGATATGACGTGAAGGGCAAGAACGCCGAGTGCGACAAGTTCCAGTGCCCTGTCGATGCGGGCGGTAATCATCATGATTGCTGCATGCGTCGGATGCTCTTCAATGAGCCGGACTTTGCGGGAGTGCAATCGCTGTTGGAGCAAGAGTGCGCATCTAATTCTGTTTTGGTGATCTTCCTTCCCAAGTTCCATTGCGAGCTCAACCCAATTGAGCAATGTTGGGGATATGCCAAGTGTTTGTACCGTTTGTGCCCGGAGTCTTCGCGGGAGGAGGATCTCGAGCGCAATATGCTTGATTCCCTGGCTGCTATCCCGCTCATTTGCATCAGGAGGTGAGTTTTTACTCTGGGTTTATATTTGATACTGAACCAGATCCCAGATTTTGCAACAGATCTCTTCGCTACGCGGACGCCTATTCAAAAGGCTTGAACGGTCGTGAGGCCGCGTATGCCACCAAAGTTTACCGTGGTCACAGGGCCATTCCAAACGATTACCTGCATGATTTCGAGCAGTCTGGTGCCATTGAAGCCTTTAAAGCACTTAATATACTGTAATTACCGTATAATTCTACTTGTTTTTGTTTCAGCAGCCTCAAATTTGATCCAAAAATTACAAAGAGCTACATAGGCCCACTTAAGATGGTATAGAATAGATCTTGGTATTCAAATTTGCAGTTGAGTTTCTTAGTGTTCGTAAATAGTACATCTGAAGTTGTGGGAATCTGGACCTGCCCGATTTGGGGCGAGTCCGTAACGTGTGACATGGATCACGTGGGGTGGGTTGGTTATGGATGAGCCCTACCTTACTGCGGTATACAAGCCTCCTGGCATGCAAACCATGTACCTTCAAGCAAAAGGGAACAAAAAAGGGAGCAAAAAGGGCTGGAAAAAGGGAGCACCGTCGGGGGGTTTCACAGTTGCCCTTTTTCTGGCCCTTTTTGCACTTGTACCTCTCTTGCATTTGGTCAGTTTTATAGCTACAAGGTTCGTTTCTTCCCTTTTAGACCCTTTTTACTCCACTGAATTGAAAAGGGGAAAAAAACCGGGTGGAAAACGGAAAAAATGGGAAAAAGGGAGAAAAAAGGGAGTGAAAAAGGGCGAAAAAAGGGCAACTGTGAACGACCCTAATATTCGAGCTGTGTTATGGCTTTTTGGCTGGTAAAAATGGCAAACCTCCGTACTCAAATATACTCAGATACGCCGCAGCCTTATCGTATTATATCCGACCCTTCTAGGGCATATCATATCCGACCCTTCGAGGGCATATCCTATCCACCCGTATTTGAATACATTCGAAATTCAATTTTTTATTTTTTGGCCAGCACTACTCATTTTCACACGATTCATATCACCCCGAGCACTGAACGGTCAAAGCGTGATGAGATTTTATGATGATCTATCCCAGCCTTGGAGACGCTATCTTGGCGGTTGCATGGCGCACCATTGTAAGGTCTCAACTCTCTAAACGACCGTCTATTGTTTTTAACCCTCGGTGTAAGTACTGTATTTACTTTCACAGTGTGAACACCTTCCGTAAACGATTCTATGCTCAGACCCATTTTCTCACAGTTCACATTGTCATCAGATCAATATTGTGCCTATGTTATGGCTTTACAAGAGTACAACATTATAAACCGGTATCCTAACGTACTCATCCGAGATGTCCGAGTTTCATGGGCCGGAGGGTGAGTGATTATGTCATTCATGGGAACCTTGCCCGGTGCGTGAATGTTCAAAGCACAGTAGAATTGACCTAGCTCTAATTACAATGTCAATCACAGTTTTTTTTTGCAAATCAGTAATTATCAGGAAAGATAATAGTAAGGTGTCCAGGAGAATACAAAGACTTACTACCGAAATTATCCACCGATCCCACAATATTGCAGCGGAATGCAGTGGAAACCACTGGAAGTCGGTGGGAGTTCTTACCCAAACGAGATGGACCCACTCATTTCCATTGAAATATGCTGTAATCCAGTGGGAATGGCTGAGATTATCGCACAGATATCTCCACCCATTCTCATTGAAATACAGCGGGATGCGGCGGAATCCACTGGAAATCAGTGAGGATTCTTGCACAAATATCTCCAGTCATTTCCAGCGGAATCCATCGGAACTCGTTGCGCAACAATCTCGCTTGCTGAAGTCCGTGATTCCCATTGGCCCGGCATTGAGTGCCGGTGGAACACGATGCCGATCGCTGCCGATCAGCCGGTTGCCGCCTCCGCGTACTGTACTATTACGACCAAAGGTTCAGGTGACGGGTGACGAGGGCTCGTGAACTGAACCAATTTGGTGTGGGTGACGGTGACATTCCAATTTTTGGCCTGAAATAGGGGTGAAAACTGTCAAAAATTCTCAGCCGGCACCCGCCGGCGGGTGCCGTGCATCCATTTATGGGAATTTCCAGTGATTACAGATCAATGAACCTTGATCCCAGTGAACCTTTGAGGTGACGGGTGACATGGTGTGAACCTTTGGTCGTAATAGTACAGTATATTACCGTCTTTTGTGCATCGTACTCTGTCGGCTCAGCATCAGCACCAGATGGCGGCCGTGAGGCCCGGAATCCCAATGTATTGCTTGAATGAAAGGCGGGCGGAAGGCGGTGCCCTTCCCGGCGCAATGTGGGGTTTGGTCCGGATACCCGAAAGCGTAGGAGGAAGGAGACGACGCATCCTGACCAGGAACCCCGGTGAGCAGTAGGAGGCGACCACATCCAGGGCCCAGGATAATGCAGGCTGCGATGAAATCCAGAGAGATGCCAAAGTAGAAGTAAGAGGATCACTAGGTTGCATGAATCATGTGGCAAGCTGAAATCAAAGAGTAGGCTTTGAGGCTTGTTAAAGTTGTACCATGAGAGCTTCGAGCTTGTATTGCAAGGCCAAGTGCGAAGAAAGATGAAATAATGAAAGGAGAAATAACGGTCAATTTGCTAGTTTTCGAGGGCTGGTGGACGCGAAGAATAAAAGCAGTTGCCTTGGGGATTGGTGTGCGATGCGGGTTTGTGAAAGACATCAAGGCGGTAGGTTGGAATGAGTTACGCAAAAAACATTGTTGGCTCAACATGTTGAGGACGAGATAAGTTGGGTGTTTTGAAAGAGGAGATGCCGGTGCTTGAAGGATGAAGGTAAGTAAAATTTCGCGAAGACATCAAACCGTGATAGGTTGATTCCAACTTGAGGGATGTAATCATGATAACGTGCTTGACGTGGCTTGGGATAATGGATTACAAGACAAGATAATGGAAGAACAACAGCAGTGCTTGAGGAAGGATTTGACAGTTTGAAGATGCGGGATGCGTGAGTAATGTGTCGGGATGCGGGAACGTCGCTGCTTGAAGAAGCGTAATGTATGGCGGTAAAATGTTTGGTTGAGTTTGCGAAAGAATCATGCGGTACCAAGATGCCGATACTTGAAGGGAAGATGCGGAGTGATGCAGGATGAAAAGTGTGGGCCCGAAGGCAATGCGGGATAATGCAGGAAGAAAATGCGGCAATGCTGCCAATGCAGGATGATGCGGGATGAGAATGCGGGCCCGAAGGCAATGTGGTAGAATGCGGGATGCGGGAGGATGCGGGATGAAAACGCGGGCCCGAAGGCAATGCGGGATAATGCGGGAAGAAAATATGGCAATGCTGCCAATGCGGGATGAGAATGCGGGCCCGAAGGCAATGCGGTAGAATGCGGGATGCGGGAGGATGCGGGATGAAAATGCGGGCCCGAAGGCAATGCGTGATGATGTGGGATGCGGAATAATGTGTGATAATGCAGGGTGCAGGAGGATGCGAAAATGCGGGGTCGGATGATGTGGGATGCAGGATGATGCAGGATGCGGGAAAATGCGGGGTGAAAATGCGGGCCCGAAGGCAATGCGGGACGATGCAGGATGCGGGATAATGCGGGATAAAAATGCGAGCCCGAAGGCAATGCGGGATGGATGCGGGATGTGGGGATATTGTTGTAGGACGCGGGCTAAGATGACGGGTAGAATATGTGATGATAGGTACTTGAGGCAGCTTGCGGATAATTGATAATAGAAGGGTAACTCGAGTGCTTGAGGTGTGCAGGCACTTGAAGGTGCGGGACGCGTGAACGATCTGGCGAGAGGCTTGATAAAATGTTGATCGTGGTACGTTGAAAACGAAGAATGACGGAAACTTTGCTGCTTGAAGACACGGGATGTGAGGATATTGTTGTGAGATGCGGGATAAGATGACGGGTAGAGTGTGGGACAAGTCCAGGATAAACAGCGGCAAAAACAACTGATTCAGTTTGCGGAAAGGGTGAAGGGGTACCAGGATGTCGATGCTTGGAGACATTATGGAACGGGGTGAAGGTTGGTGAATATTAGATGCAGATAGAAATGCGAGATGGTACGGTGCAGATGCCAGATGATGCGGACGCGGATGCGGGATGCGAGCCCGAAAGCAATGCGGTAGAATGCGGGATGCGGTAATGGTCGGGTAATGTTGACAATTTTTGAACTAGAGACGTCGACGGCGCCGAATGGGCAAGCTTAGTGAGCCAGGGTTTCGTAAGTGGTGGGCTTAACTGTGAGGTGTTTGAGAGGCTTGAGTGTTTTGTAGTATCCCAAAGAGGTCTTAGATGAGCTTGGCTTGAGGGTTGAGGATAAAAATAAGGTACCCGATGATGCCGGCATGATGTGGTTGCAATGATCGGTGCGTGAAGGATGATGCAATGCTTGGCACATAGTCCGAAAGACGCCCAGTGATGTGCTGCAAGAGGTTGGTTTATCGTAAGGCTTCTTGAATCCACCCGGGGGCAAAAACAGTTTGCCGCTTCACCCCGAGAACTGGGCAGACACCTCCGAGACACAAATTCATCTGCTAGTGGGATAGGAGTCGCGCTAAAAGCACCCAGAGGACATAGACGACCGCAGAAACCATGATAAGGACACAAGAAAAGCACCAAGAAAACGAAGAGAGCCCGAGAGAGCCGAGGGACACCAGATCCCAAAAGACTAAGTGGACGTCAAGAGCAAGGAGAGACTCCTCGATCACCGACCTCCGTGATGCGCAAACCCTGTTCGTCCCGATCACTCGTTCCTCGATCAACGGGCGCTCGGATCACCCTTCGGCAACTTCGAATCACTACAAGACAATTCCTCCGCTTCGCTCCGGCAGACGTTCTGAGGTGTTGCTCGAGGGCGCGCTGTAACTTATGTTGATTATCCATTCAAAGATTATCAAAATCCAGCGAGGCGTAGGTGGAACAAATAAAAGGAATAAAATTTAATTCAGTTCGACCCTAAACGAGACACGCGAAACCCGGTTTCAAACCACTCTATTTTGGCTAGAAGATCTGGTGAAGCGAAGCTTCTCCAAGGTCCCGTTGAATTCACGAAGAGGCACTGTGAGTGGGTCTCGTGGAGCCGTTGAACCAAGGCAGCGACTTGAATGGTGCTTCGATGGTCCAGGTTAGGAACAAATCACAAAATCCAGGGAGACAGGGCACGGAAGAACTCGGTTGAGCACAGGGATTCATTCCATAAGTTCCCGTATTCAACCGCCGCATTGGATAGAATTCGGAGTGCTCGATGGGAACTTGTAATATCGGGAGAGCGGCATTCGATCCAACCGAGCGAGACCCTGGCCAGCAGAACGTCCAAGCAGCGAGCCCCGAGAGAAGCGTGTTTGAGCCAAAGTTTGAGCAATTTTGTGGTTTAGGAATTTGATCCAACCCGGGGAGCGACCATCCTGGTTTTAGGAACGCGTAGACGGAGGGGAGGGGAGCGCAGGAAAATGAGGGGAAGTGGCAGGATCGGTCAATCGAACTGGTTATTTATATATCCTTTCACTGCGGGCGGTGGTAAAGATCTCGCAGTTGAACAGCCCGAGCTGCGCGATTCGATACTACAGCTTTGAACTGAGCTGAGGTGCACATTTGACCTGTGCCATCGTTGAAACTCCGGGCATCGTGTGAGGTAAATGGGTTGAATGGAGAATCGGGTTGAATTGTGCACAGCCGCAGGAAGCATCTCGTCGAGGAATTTAATTCATTTTAGAGCTGCGCCGTCATAGTTCGGGACCTGTGAGAGAAAATTACTTTCAAGTGCTCATTTGGCGCCTGTTGGCGCCTGTTGGCGCACTGGTTTCTTGATGGATTTTGAACTGCGGGGAAGGAGAAATGTTCAAGAGGCAGCCAGAGAGGAGAGACAGAGGGAAGGGGATAACCTGCATGGGGATTGAACCAAAGTCAACCAAACGAATGCGAGGCATCTCGTTAAAGAACGGTTAATGGCACGGTCGGCGGCACGGTCGGCAGTAGTAATCTTTCAAAATATATTTCAGGACGTCTCGAGGTTTGTACAGTTTTGGCAAACATCCTTAGTCTCCCAAATGTCAGACTCGGTAAACTAAAATTAAGACAGTCGAAATTTTTTAGTTTATATAGAGTCTGATTCAATTGTTGGGTCCCGACCCGTAGCCCGCAAAGCGTGACTTTCACGTGCGTCCACGTGAGCGTTTCCCACGCCGTGATCGTGTGCCGCTTCTTGTCTCCGACTTCGTCTAGCGCGTTTCGCTGGCCCCGTACGCGCCAGCACCGATCCAAGTGCTGCAATGGACCGTACTACATCCATCAATGACCTGCCTGCCCTCCCAAATCCTCCACCGAGCCTACAATCACTCGAACAAGCCCTGTATACTATGCCAGCTAGTCCAGACCATTCCACCCATCCACCACCTATATACGCACCTTCAGATCATCCTATTGACGCTAATTCATCCTTACATCATGCCCCTCGCTTTGGAAGGCCCCTTCGTCGCACCTCCTTCTCTGCCGGAGACACGAGAGATAGGATTGGTATGCCAGTTCTGACGATATACTACAACGAAATTCTGCAGGATTTGCGCCCCTCACAGCATCTACCAACCTCACAGCCCCCAGTTTATACCCCATCGGATTCATTTCTGCCCCCATCGACCGACATTACTCCGGCATACACCTCATTTTTCGAGAAACTCAATCCCAAACCTGCTGGCGAACCAGACCCGACTGACTACACTAGCTTCTGGACAAAGAAATCCGCTCCCAAACCCATTCCCAAACCCTCAGAACGTACATCTTTCTCCCAAAACTCAGTCCCCAGTTCACAACGACCGACTACGACTACATCTCATCCAGTCTCTGCTGCCAATGTCGCCAGAAATGACCCGCGATCCTTTGGGTCCAATTCCACCAACATCGATTTTTCTTCCTTTGGTAAATTCACCACGTCTGAAGACTACGTTGTGGAGCTAACAGTATCGCGCACCATCTCTAGTTGTAATGGAATGGTCGGACACACGACAATGAGACACGGGTCCGCAGGAAATTTAGCAGTTGGGCACAAAGATTCATCGCGCAAAACCGCAAGAATGATGAGCATGTACATAGTATAAAACCCTGTCTTTCCGCTGCCAGTGGGTGTGATTGCGAATAGATCCACGCCGTCGAGACTAGAGCAAACACCTTCGATTTGGTAGTCATGAGGGTCGTATGGGAGTGGGCTTGCATTTAGGATACGTCGGGCAAGGGTATGGCCTTCGGGGCTCGTCCATTTGAAGCTGGGAGGCATGAAAGAGGCGCACAGAAGAGAGCTGGCAAGAGGTGCGCTTCCCTTACGTGCCGAAAGGAGCGTGGGAACCTCACACGTGAGTGCACGTGAAAGTCACGCTTTGCGGACTGCGGTAAGGGACCCGACAATTGATCCAGACTAAAACATCCTCCAATTATCCTGGAAAACCGGTCTGGTGTTTCTACTGCAAAACAACATCAACCACCTATCACTTTGCTTGTCAAAGTCTCGACTCTCTCCACCCTCATAATGGCACCACTTTTGTGTCACCCGGTGATCCTAATCCTCCCGACATCGAATCTGGACCTTGTCTCAAGCTTTTACTGAATAATTACCTCTTCTTTACCTAAATTGACCAATCTATTTTGACGCTAATCCAAAACTCAACTTCCCAACTGGCAGCGATCGCCGACCGAAAAATTCATTGAAGATTGATTGGGCTCGCGCAGCAGAGCTGTCAAAGCACTCAGTTCATGAGGTCGGAGGTGCTGAGCTTTTGTGCAAGCAAGGTCTGTTCCGACTTCGTCGGAGCTTCCTAGTATCGGCATCGAGCCACAAAGGAAGGAGGACGATGTTGTCCGATCAACCTTTGGCCCAGTGTTTGGTCTGATCGGAATTAAGCACCTTCCGATGTCATTTCGTGCCAGATCGTTGTTTGCGTATCGTGCAGGGTCATCAGACAACTTGACTACGAGGAACTGGAGGGAATTGGAGGGAATTGGTGCGTGCGAGGCCTGCCTTGATTAAGTTGTTTTAGACACGACAAATTTGAACGAACATTTGCTTTCTATGCCGCGGCAGGAACGCTTATGCCGTTTCTGCCAAGCACACATCAAGAAAAAACTTTAAGCTACGGCAGCTACCGCCGGCTACAGATAATTACTGTAAGGACCACATATCCGGCCGTAGCTGCCGTCGCTTGAGGCTTTCTTCCAGATGGAGGTCGAAGACGAAGTCCACGCGCTCCATGAGTACTTTTCTGAATGTTCAATTCGTGACAAGACTACATGATGTATATCTACTGTACTATTTCGACCAAATGTTCACGCCATGTCACCCGTCACCCCAAGCGTTCATTCGGTTTGGTATTCCTTCGCAATCACCCGAAATTAGGACGGCCGGCAAGTGCCGGCCCCAGGTGGGTCGTGAAATACACTGAACAAATTTCGTGATGTAACGGTGGGCTCAAATAGGGGTAAAAACTGAACATTTGGTTGAATTACATGGTTTTGGACTAGCATACATGTAGAGACTCAGTTGTGTAGGTACAGTGCCCGCATTGTTCCGCATTGGGACCGCCTTTGGTGATTGTGCATCCTCCTTCACCTCCGCCTCCCGGTTGTCAGAGAATTGGGAAGTTTTTGAACGAATGCCAACGAGTGTTTTTTCCTGACGATTCGGAGCGGTAGGTTCCGCGTATGTTGATCGGTGGTCTCGATTAAGAGGGTCGTCAATGTTACACACCGAGGAAACGCACCCCAAAAAATTGCCGAGCCAATAGCGTGGGAGTGTGATGGTGGCGCTCAGGGTAAATGCTCCCTGGCTACCGTAGTCGGGCGTGTGTGGGGAAGAGCGGTGGATGCAAACGCCAAAAGGCAATAACGTACGGTTAGAGCGATTGGAGTTAAGAAGTCCGGGACTCAATTCGCCATCTCGAATGAAATTCTCATGTCATCCGGGATCCCCAAAGCAAGGCACCAATCCATGATACTGTTAATGCCTACATTTGCCGATGTTCCACACGCTCCGCGTCGCTCAGGGTATATATTCTGACGCGGGCCACTCTCTTCCGAGGCTGCCATGTCGAACACTCAATTGCATGTCCCCGGCTGGCTCGACGCACACATCCCGTAGGCCCCCCCCAAATCTGCTGGGTTGCGAAAGTGCGTATCTCACCCTCCTTGCTAGGGGTATCGCCCTGGCATTCAACACAACGGGTATTGTGCTCACAGCACTGTTACTGCTTGCCATCGCATATGCCGCCTGGAACCCCGTCTCGCGGCTCCATCTCAACCGCGTCAGCTTCCGACTATTAGTCTGCGCGTTGATATCAAAGTGAGAAATTTCCGCGTTTCTCTTCACATATCTCACTGTTTCTAGCTTTATTTTCGGCGCGACTTCCATCCCGACCTTCTCGGGCCCCAGTGCAGTGTGCAGTTTTATGGCATTCCTCGGGTTGGTGCGTACACGGTGCGCTTCTCCACTCCACCAGCCGCTGACACTGTTTATAGGGCATCCTCATGTTCTCATCATGCATGTTCTTCTGCATCGCACTCAATCTGCAGTTCGTATATATGTTGTCTTTCCCTTGGCTCAATAATCCTGAATATGCACATACAGACTGGTGTTAGTACACCATATCAACGGCAATTCGATGGAGAAGTTCTACTACATCGGCTCCGTTGCGGTCGTTGCCATTCTAAACATCACGCCATACGCCGCTGGGCAGTTTGGGTACTACTACGGTACCTGCTGGTTCAATGACCCGCGCCCCGATGTGCAGTTCCGCTGGCTCCTAGGGTCGCAGTCTGTCTGGATCCTGCTCATGTCCACGGGCGAGGCCGCATGTTTTGTGATGATCCTGGTGTACATGTATCGAGCGAGTCATATTTTGTTGATGATAAGGGTACTGTTTCGCTGACGGATGCGCAGGTGCGCAACCCAAGGGGGGTGTTGACTACCTCGACGTCGTCCATTCAAATTTCGAAGCCGATCATCATGGTGTACCGCAGCATCATTTTTCGAATCGGTTTGCACAAGGTCTTTTTAACGTACAGGTGTTCAATACGGTATTAGGTCTCTACCCCCTCCTCTCGTGCTGCCTCAGCTTCACCGGCTGTATTGCGGACATCTGGTTAACCAGAAACCCCGACCTCACCGACCTGGTATGCGCACTTTGTTTTATCATCCGAGAGCGCTCAGCGTAACCTCCCTGTGCACAGCAATTCCGAGTCTCGTTCCTCGGTGCGTTTATCTACCCCTTTCATATACCTCGACACTATCCCCTCAACCAGACCTCTGCGTATTTTCCCTGCGCCCCACCGTATACACCCTTCTTGCAGCAACGGATCCAGTACACATCCCCAATATCCCCTGCTCCTTCAGCAGCTGACCACGCACCATTTCACCAGGGCTTCCTCCGCGCCCTACGTGCGCTCCGAAACCGCAGCAAATCTAAACACTCCACGGGCCCTCCCTCCAGTGACGAGTACACGAACCCCGAGGCACACGGGATGCAGCAGTTCAACTCGGAGAACAGCTGCGGACCCATGCATGTCCAACTGAAACGAGAGAGGAACTCGACGACGTTGGGGACGGAGAGTAACAGATCGTGTATGGAGCAGAGCAGTGCAACCTTGAAGTCGTTCGAGAAGCAGAGTGTAGTGGGTCACGGTGGCGCTGTGGGGGAGCCAGTGCAGAGTGTGACAAGTCTGGTGGAGCGGGACCGGGAGGGGGCGGAGGACCTGGACCTGGAAGCCCAGACGCGCTCGATGGCGGAGGATATTGCGCGGCAGATATGATTAATGGTTGTAAGTACACTATGTAGTAGTAAAAAACAAATCATAATCAATCCCTCTGGCACCATATGCTTGTCTGACTCGGCAGCTGGTGACTACTCCGTAAGTTCCACAAATATCGGGCGTACCAAATTCGTTAGATGCTAGGTTTGCAAGTCGAAGGACTGCAAGATGATGGACAAACAGGGTTTGGGAGATAGCGAGGAGACAAGACTAAACAAGAAAACATTGCACAAGGGACTTGCACAGATACTGCGACATCAGACGCTGAACAAGAACGAACGAACGCACGTCAACACACCTATCAGTTATACAGCTTTTGCCCCGCTGCCTCCACGAGACGCCGTTGCTCGCGGCACGCCTCAACATATAAGTCATCCTCATTGTCCGGGAACTCCTCGACCAAACGCTTCAGATGCGGAAGTTGGCGCAAAAAATCGTCCGGTCCCGTGAACCCTCCCCCGTACCACACAAAGGAATAGTCGTCGATTTCGTAATACTCCCCGCCGGCCTCGAGCAAAATATCAGCCTCGTGCACGTTGGGCATGAACGCGATGGGTCGGAGGGGTCCTTGGATTTGTTGACGTAGAAGTCAAAGTCGGACAGGTTGTACCAGCCGAGGGAGGGGGTGAAAAACAGGATGGTGTCACAGGTCTCCCAATTCGTCGACCAGGGCACGATGGGGAGAGTGGTGCGGTGGAAGCTGGTGTAGATGTCGGGGCGCGGGGGCCGGAAGTACTGTGTCGGGAATTTAGATCAAATTGAGCACATTAGTGTCATACATACCATGCTAGTCGCCTGGGAGGAGACTGTGGATGGGGTGAACAGTGTTGTTAGGTGTGGGCCGTGCAACGTGAAGGAGCGATGGCTGCAATCATTGGAGTGTCAGAGGGAGCAATTTTGAACGAGGTAGGACGTACAGTTGACGGCGTACCAACGCAGTTTTGAGCACCGCGAAGGACGTTCTCATGCAGCCGATGCATCCAGTTTGCATGTTCAGGCGGTTCAAAACGCTTTCCGCGACTACGAACGATCCAAAGACGATCCGGTTGGGCGTAAGGTGTGTAATATGTATTTTGCACCGCTTTATCGAGTGTTGAGCCCTATTCGTGGTCAAAGGTAAGAAGAAATACAGAAGGATAATTCACAACGGTTCAAAACGCCTCCAGGGTCTGGCGCGAAAAATCGACTTGAGCGTTTTTAGCATCAAGTCCAGAGTGGCGAAACTTGAGACTAAGTGATCGCTCGGAAGGCTTACGTCGGAATTATTAGATCGCCGGGCGTCGGGCCAAACTAGGAGGTCGTCATATCGAGCAAGATTAGCCCTCCGGGGCCACTGAACAATCCCGACTTAGGTCTCTTTGGGCTACTACAATCGCTGGCGTGGATTAATTTTGGCCATCCATGTTCGACATCTGTGCTAAAGTCAAGATAGTTTGATCTGCCTAGGGGCCATTCTCGAGCGCACAGTCAGGCAATGGTGGCCATACTCGGGCGAAATGAATCGGTTCGGGCGGTCGGCGCTATTGCTCGGATTTTTTATTGATTTTTCATGCCATTGCTCAAAATAATATAGAGTAGAGGGAAAGCAACAATGTATTTAATAGATGGACGACTCGAAGCTCCACTCATAATAAATAAAACGATAACTAACCTGCCCTCAGAACTTGAGACCAATCACCGGAGTAAGCCACAACCACCGGCACTTGGAGCAAGTGACCAAGAGTAGGTTTGAGCTCAAAGATAACTTGCGAATGGACGGCTTGGCAGTCGTAATCATAGGCTCCAGTTTCGCTTCCGAGGTTTGAAGGGGGGAAAGGAAACTTGAAGGTGTAGGCGGCGCTCTTCTGCGTACTAGTATTAGAGTTGCGAGGACCGTTGCGCGACAAGTTGTCTTGTGGGAAGATACGGGGAGGGGCCACTGCTTCGTTGACTGGAGTGAGGCTGGCGGGTTGGGGATGGAGGGAGGAGCAAAAGAGAAACACCGACTTGCCGCTTACAAGCGTCGGTTAAATACGTTGATCAAGTCGCCCGAGTCGGGCTAAAGCCGGGCCATCTGATTTAGCCCGGTTGCGACACTTCGGCGTTGTAGTTTGCCCATTGCCCAGTCCGGCCACTTGGTTCGCCCGAGTAACGCCAACAGATCAGACTAAAAGCGCCAAGTTCGTGCATCTGAAATATCCCTAGGTGGGCCAAAATAAAGCAAAACCTCGAGTCAATGCAACGCCTTCCAGGCTATTCCCGGAGGCTCGAGATAATCCCGAGCAAGGCGGGGACAGATCACCCATTTTGGGAGAAAACGAGGCTTTTGTGTGCGCAAGCGTAGCCATCCCACCATTTTATCTCGCCCGCGGGCTAAACCGGAGCCGCAACATATCCCTCGAGTTTGGCCCACCCGGGGAGTTTTTGCTGAAAACGCAGTGAGTCTTGGAGAAAGGGGTGAAGCGGATCAGCGGGCCGTCTGTTTGTTGATGCGTCACGGCACCGCCACACTCCGCGCTTGCTCCTTCTCTCTTCCACGTCGATTCGGCTTTGCAGACGCTCTGCAGGGCAGCTCATACCTCGAAATACATGATCCACCGTGGGCTTTTGCCGACGAGAATCATCCCCTGTCCCCTTGTTCAATTTTGCACAAACTTTGCTTGAAATTCACGTCTCCCGCGCATCGTTCTCGTTCCCTCCCCAAGTTAACACCGCTGTCAGCAAGTCTTCGTGCTTCAAGTTTTCTGTGGCAATGTTCCGTCTCGGTGGGTCCTCCTGGCAATCTCTGGCGTCAATCTTGGAGTTTGAAACAGCACACACTCTCAGTATTCCTTGGCCCCGGTGGCTTCTCCTTTTCGTCCAACCAACTTGCTTTGTGTAGATCCGTGAACTCGGGCCTCTTGCTATACATCCTGGAGGCGGTCTGCTACGATCCTGCTGGCCCTGGTGCTTCTCAAAACTCGACAGAAATATGAAATTCAATGCTCAGCCCCACGTGCCACCGGGTTCGTTCTATCCTTCGGTATACTCTCGTTTGCTGCTCCATTTGTGCGGATGGCGGTTACGCGCAACGGTTACGCTCATATGCCCGGCCTCGGCGCAAAGGATTTCAGTGAAGAAAAAAAGACCATTCATGATTGTGCAAATGATCCAGGCTCGGATCAAACGAGCAACACCGCAGAATCTTATTTTCTTATAACCGGATGCGGATGCGTGCGCAGACGACCGCTACTGGGTCTTTCTTTCCTACTGGATAAGCTGATTTGACTGGCAACTTCTCTCCCAATTCCTTCACTTGTCGTGATGAACTCCTTTCACTTGCAACCGTGCAACGCTGAACATCATACTTGCGTTCCGGTTTCTTTGCGTGTGTTCAGGCCTATTCTATTGTTCCGATCCTGAACTTCAGGAGCAGGTACAGGCGCGAAGGGAATCAAGAACGAGAAATTCTACAGATCATAATGAAACTTATTCGGCTCGACTCGCAAACTCTGCCGTATTCCAGCGCAGTCGCGTCGCGGCCACGAAAATGACCTCAATTCAGCACTCAAAGAAGAAAAAGTTGCATGAAATTTCCTCACGACTTAGGCTCGATTCGAACGAGATATGTTCCTGTCCGCGCCATGGGGAGCAAGTGGGACCACCACCACTCAGGCTTTCTAACTTGCTGTATTCCTCGATTATACGAACGTGGGTTTCAAGTTTCCCACTTGACCCTCTCAAAGATCGGATTCACAGCCCGTAACTGAAATTTGAACGCCCCTCCAAATGGGCCTCAATTTCTACTCGTGCTCGTTACCAACCTGTGACCTTCGACCGAAATCTACAGGCTACTTTCTCATCTCTTTCACTTACCCTTCCCCGACAGCATTCTCACCGTGTCCAAAAGAAATATACCAATAAAAGACGGCTCGCGGGGTAATGACCTAGGCTCGGATCGAACGAGCATACTCGCAGAGGTCAATTGGGAAGCAGTTACAAGTGCAGGCGCGGACCACCGCCCCTGGGCCTTTCTTAGCTAGTCGCTATGCTTGATTTAATTATCATCATTTACAGTAAACGACATGGTCTCATTGTAAGCCAACTGTTATAAGTGGTTGTAGACCACGCACAACTGAGCCTCGTCGACCGCCATGATAGCGTTCGGACTTCAAACTTGGGCGGGCAATTAGTTTCACCAAAAACTACGGCCGGATCTGGCCTTCTTGTGATTCTTATCATCAGTCTCAACCCGGGCCACGGTTTAAAGGGAAAAGACTTGCGCGCAGTTAGGACCCAGGCTCGAATCGAACGAACAACTCGCAGGAATGCGATTTCGTTCGAATCGTTACTAGCAAATGCGGACCCACCGCCACTGAGTCGTTCTTAGCTGCTGGACAAGTTTATTACACCTCAATCTGTCGATTTGAAGGCGTTCGTTTGCAAGTTTTGGCGGGAATCCTTTTTTTTTCCAAATCACTGGCACACTGCCTGGGCGACGCCAAGTGGGGAACGACGATGGCCGTGCTTGATTTAAGGCAATCGTTGTGAGCGGTTGTGAACCTTCGTCGACTCGCCATGATAGCCTTCGGACTTCAAAGTTGGGCGGGCAATTAGTTTCCCCAAAACTCGACCGGATCTGGGTTCTATGTGTGCTGCATTGTGATGCTTATCACCAATCTAAACCTGAGTCAAAACCCAAAAGAAATAAGCCAACGCTTCCGCACAAGCAGGACCCAGGCTCGAATCGAACGAACAGCTCGCAAGTACAACTTGTCACGTGTATGTTACTAGCAGCGAGTGCGGACCCCCGCTACCGGGTCTTCCTTACGATTGGTAGTGGCCGGCAGGCAAGAGGTACCCACTGAAGAAATCCTTGACACCCAGTCGAAAAACAGAATTAGTGAATGGCTGGGGACACCCTCCCTGTCGTCGCTCGAAATACAGAGTTTAACCTTTAATTTCGCCTCGCTAGTCGAAACTTTGCATTTCGAGCGAGATTTCACGCTACATTTTTTTGTATGTCGATACCTATAGTTTCGCAGCATGACTTCGGCTCGCCCTATCTGTAAACTGAAACTTTGACTGCCATTAAAGTTTCACTCAAATCGAATACAAAGGCTCTTCTTTGGCTTTCAGCACGTGTGAATTCTTTTACAAAACTTAGAGAATCAGCTCAGATCTCAGGCCCAACTATTGCCAACTCGACACTTTGAGTTTCAATTTGCGGCTCGGCTCAAAATTTCATGATTGCTGCTGTGCGTATTGACGTGGTTTCCGAATCCTGTTCTGTCCCGGTCCCGCTGCTTTTGTTTGAAAAGAAATTACTAAGTTTCAACTTTCGGCGCATTTGGCAGCAGATGGCACATAACTTGTACAGCCAACAACCCAGCGGACCGTAAACCGAATGATGGTATCAAAGATGACGTAGAGGCAACTAGTCACGTTTTTAGCGGACATTCTTGGAGGTGTAGAGCAAGACTAGATGATGGTAAGTGGCCGGCAAGCGGCGGGGCACAAACAAAAACTTTTTAAAAAATGTCACCGCAAATGACAAAGGCATCACGTGTGTGCGCACGGCACGTGTCGTTTTTCGCGGACATTCTCGGTCTGCTGAGCACAAAAAAAACTAACGTTTTTATTTGTGAAACTATGTTCTATTTTTGAATCTGCTGGATAACTTGATTAGACTTTGAATATCTCGACTTGACGGTGTAAGATTGCAAGTTCGGGCGAGGAAGTAATTTTTGGGGACGACGGTCGGCCGGATATGCCGCGGAGGAGCCGAGGTGTTCCGAGCGATCGCCCAGAGTGATTGCGATCGTGGAACTGAGGGCCGTGATGCCGATGCGGGCCGGGTAGAATATTGAATCTTTGGCGGTCTGAATGTGAGGCATCCTTCCAATCACCAGTGGGTGGCATCTCGAATACCTTACTGTTTTGTTACACCTTCGGAGAGAACAAAGCAGCTACAGATAATAGAGTACGGCGCCGACCAGCGCTTCTGACTACCCATCTTTCCCTCGCTGATGGCTGCTCTTGCCGAACCGGAGAGGCTGCCAAAACGACCAAAGAAATTCCACGTTGCTATGCCTAATTGAAGAACCATGTTGCATCAGTAATTACATACCGGCAACCAACCAAGAGGGTATTATTTGTTACCAATGGTTGCGGAGCATGCCCAATCATAATGGCCTCGGGCGATGTGCATGTGTATCCTTCTCCGCCATTCGCTCAACCTAAAGGGCTTAGATGGCCCACAATCTTTGAAACCAAAACTCGACAGGGTCGAGGAGAGTACTATCCCCTCACCGATCATAATATTCCAACGCCATCAACAAACTGCCACCCCCGTTCTCGAGGGACAAGGGAAAAAAGGCAGTATACGAGTAATCTATGCACCAAGCCCGAGTCGAACGGGCATTGACAATGCGGTCCACCATATTGTGTGTTTTTGACCTGTATACCTCTGCTGCTGTAATTCAACAACGTGGTCGCTGTGTAATGTCCGTTCGAAAAAAAAAGGACATCCAGAATCAACGAATAGAGACGTCACCAGCGACAGCGACCATGGATCCAGAAAAGGGGCCGAGCGCAGAAAACGCGCAACGCGAAGAGACGCATGTCAAAGCAGGAATAGAAAGGCGCGAAAGAGGCCGGACGTCGTCGTCATGTTCCGTTGCGAAGATACATACACCTGATCTTGAGGAAGGTCGGCGGGGGTTAGAGCACAGAGAGCGCGGATGACGGGGATGGGACAAGAGGGTAAGTTCGAACCCGATTGTCTCCAGTACAGGGATTTACGCCACGAAATTGTATGCGCGCCATCCCAAAACTCGCAGCCAGAAAATCCGCCAAAGGAAGTTAAGAAACGTAGACCGCGGAACGCACAGAAGCAAGGGTAAGTGAAGAATGCGCACCCACTCGAAGGAAGCTCTGCCATACGTCCCCCAAGCCGCCAGCGCTTTGCGTTATTCAGTGGCTCCGATCTCCACAAGAGGGAATCAGAGAGAAGTGCTTAATTGGCGGGGCGGAGCGCATTGGGAAGAGAAGAGGAGGTACCAGGTTTAGGACTGCTGTAAGAAGAGACTGACGCGGAGCTTGCGTGCGAGCGGTGTGAGGTCGCCGAGCGTGGCGCGTAGGACGAGGTTAACATGCAAGGGGATGCCGGTGCCAGTACTGCTCGTTGGTTGCCGGGCGTTTGAATCAAGTGACGTGCTGCATGGAGGCCGGCGGTGGCACTGACGAGAGTAACAAGGCGACGAGTGTGCTTGAGGCCGGTGGCAGGGAACACGGCAGTTCGAGGAGATTCAAAGCTTGATTCAAAGGGGTTTTGCGGAGCAGGGCCGGGAGGAGTCGTCTGCGTGAGCCTAGCGCGGAGGTGGTAGTCACAGGGTGAAGACCGAAGCATCCGAGGAAAAACTGCGTTCCGTTGCGCGATGATACGCTGACTCGGGGCCTACAAGCGGAGCTGAACAACAAATGAACAACAACACTCGGCAAGCGAGAGTCTAGCGTGGGTGTGCGAGGTGGTCCAAATGTCCCAATACCGATCAGGTACGTGTGAGCGGACTAGACGGAGGCGACGGAGGACGAGCGTAGGCGATGGCGGCGGCGGAGGCGATAACGACAGTGATCGGGGACGACAAAGGACACAAAAGGGACAGTGATCGGTGACGATGAGGGACTCAGAACATGGGCAGATGAACTGCAGAGGGCGATATGCAAAGGGCAAATGAGAGATGTATTGGTGGGGTGCCGGTCTCTACAGTACAGTGTAAAGACTGGGGCTTTATATAGGAAAAGAGAGAGGCAGTGCTATGTACAAATAAGGAAACAGAAGACGTCGTGGGTAAAGGTCCGTATGGATTGAATGCGGAATGCGGAGTTGTTCTCACGGTAAACGGAGGTGAAATCGGAATATGAAATTCCGCAAGTCGAAAGGGGATAGACCACAGCCTCTCTGTCAAGCGATACGGAGGCGGAGGTGTTTATAGTTGTATTCGGAGTCCGTGCGGAAAGGCGGTGTTGAGTTGCGGAGAGATTGATGAACCGTGGGAATGTCCGTTTGGTATGTCCATTTGCATGTGTACGCGCCCAGTGCGGGCTGGGGAGTAACGGTGCCGTTCGCGGATTCCATGTTAATTGTCATACGGGGGTTATATGGGAGCTGCAGGTCGTTGCAAACGGCTTCGGACATAGCAACAATTTGAGAACCAGTGTCGTAAATGCATTCGACGCGGCGCTGGTTATCCACGATAGGCAAAACTGAGCGGATCGCGGAAGAGTCTTCGGCAACATGAAGTTCACCGGCGTCGGGGAGTATTCCAGCGTCGTATAAGGTTGCAAATTCGTCGTTAGCCACTAGGGCATCACGAGGAAGGTCCTGTTCAATGATTTGCTCGAATTTAGCGGGCATGCTACTTGTGAATGTGCCAAAGGTTGCAATGTTTATAGGCTCGGCCGTGGGTTCTTCGAATTCAACGGTTGGTTCGGCGTTGAACGGAAGCGGGTTTTCGTCAATATTATTGAAGAACTGGGCTTGTGTAGGTCCCAGCTGTGCTTCGGAGGCCACACGACGACTTGTGGTGACTTCTTTGTACTGGTTTCGAAGGTCCGGAGGGATGGAAAGCAGTTCACGCTGTGAAAGCGTAACTGACGCATCCATCGAGCGGTCAAAAATGTTCGCGGCAATCTTATTATCAACAACCGGGGCGGCACTGCAATAGGCAGGTTCGTGGCGCTTAGCCGCAGGCATTGGCGGCGCTGGTACTCCGAAATTACGGCCCTTGGGTTCGGCATAAGCGGCATCGCGTACGTTCGCGTACGGGTGCTCCGGCATGCGTTGGATCGGGGGAACAACAGGAACTCGAGGCGGGGGAGCGGAAATATGTGCCGGTGCAACTGGAGAGCGGGGGCGCTGAAGTACTCGGCGGATCGGCTGCTCTGGTTCTTCAACATGGCCACCGGTCTCGGTGACGCAGCGGGCCTGTGCACGAGTTTGAATATACTGAGCCTGGCGCAATTTTTCCAAGGCTTCGTTTTCTTGGTCCAAACAAGCCTGACGTTCCTCGATGGAGAGGGGATTCGAGGTCTGCTGGAAGGCGGAATTTTGGTAGGTGCCTAGCATCATTTGTGGTGCTACCTGGCCTGGGTTCTGGTGGTGCCATTCCTGGATGCACTCGTGAAGGTTACGGCGTTGGATATGCCGCGGAACGAATGCGCCGGAGGGAAGGACAACCTGTCCATTAATGTCGCGTTTACAGATACCCGTTTGGCAATCCGCAGTGACAATTTCGCAGTTTGCAATATAATGCGGGCCGTTGCAATATGTGCAACCATCGGGGCGGGTGTTCGTGTTTCGAGGGGGGTACGACTGGTTCTGGTTCTGAGTGTTCGCCGCACCAAGGAGCGTCGAGTTTTGGCTCATAAACTCTATGAATTTGGTGAAAGTGCTAGCCAACACCGCAACTTCGGGTTCGGATTTAATATGGGTCGGCGAGGGCGATGTGAATTCGAGGGATGATGTTGGTTTTATGGATGTACCCTAAAGGACAAAGTCTGCAGCTTCCTTCAAGTCTACCAGGCTATGTGCATCCTCCGGGCCAATATCGGGCTGCTTCACTTGAAGGCGGCGATCGATTTTCTCCCACAGGGTCTCTGGCTGCATTGCCCGTTTGAAGGAACGGGTTTGCTCGCAAGGAGCAAGCCGGCCTTGCTTGATGAGGTACACAGATATTGTGGAAAAGTCACGATAAAATTCGCTAAAATCTCCTTTCGTGTGGATTCCTGTGCGCGTGTAGGCACCTACGAGAACATCTAGGTCAGCTAACATATACTTTTTATCTGCATCAGTTCCGGGATAAAGTTTGAAGGCAGCCGCCTTAAATTCTGCATAGGGAGTCGTCACCGTGGTGAACTCGGGGAGAGATTCCCAAGCATCCTGGTCGCGGAAGCTGAGGAAACGAGTCGCGTGGGACTTCTTCTCGGCGTTGTCTGTGACACCACAACGTGTGAAGTGGAACTCGAGGTCGGTGAAGAAGCGCGGAAGTTCGCGCAGGTTGGTCGAGTCGAACGTGGGGGCCGTACGGTCACCACGAGCGGGCATAGATGGTTGGGCCATTATAATAATGGGAGTGGCTTGTAGTTCGATAATATCTTCACGGTCTGCCGGGCGTAGGAGCGGCGGTGACGGTGAAGGCGAAGGCGAAGGTGAGAAAATATTTGAGTGGTGTGATAAGTGATACGGAACGAGGTCAAAAAGCGATGGATCTTCAAGGTTAAAACCCGCGGCTATGATTTCTTGGCGGAGGTCACGAAGTTCGTTTCCGCGTAAAGTACGGGATGGATTGGAAGCTATTTTAAAACCCCTCGCGGTGGGCTCCAATATGATACGCTGACTCGGGGCCTACGAGCGGAGCTGAACAACAAATGAACAACAACACTCGGCAAGCGAGAGTCTAGACGTGGGTGTGCGAGGTGGTCCAAATGTCCCAATACCGATCAGGTATGTGTGAGCGGACTAGACGGAGGCGACGGAGGACGAGCGTAGGCGATGATGGCGGCGGAGGCGATAACGACAGTGATCGGGGACGACAAAGGACACAAAAGGGACAGTGATCGGTGACGATGAGGGACTCAGAACGTGGGCAGATGAACTGCAGAGGGCGATATGCAAAGGGCAAATGAGAGATGTATTGGTGGGGTGCCGGTCTCTACAGTACAGTGTAAAGACTGGGGCTTTATATAGGAAAAGAGGGAGGCAGTGCTATGTACAAATAAGGAAACGGAAGACGTCGTGGGTAAAGGTCCGTATGGATTGAATGCGGAATGCGGAGTTGTTCTCACGGGAAACGGAGGTGAAATCGGAATATGAAATTCCGCAAGTCGAAAGGGGATAGACCACAGCCTCTCTGTCAAGCGATACAGAGGCGGAGGTGTTTATAGTTGTATTCGGAGTCCGTGCGGAAAGGCGGTGTTGAGTTGCGGAGAGATTGATGAACCGTGGGAATGTCCGTTTGGTATGTCCATTTGCGTGTGTACGCGCCCATTGCGGGCTGGTGCGCATCAGCGATGAATGTGGTGGGAAGAACGCAGCAGGCGCGGTGTGCCCGTGTTTGCCAGTTACGGTGTTGATGCGGATCTCAGGCGGTGATCCCCCCTTTGCTTCAGAACCATGACCACTAAACGACCACTACAAGTATACCCACAACTTGAAGCAGCTGCGCTTTTGGCTTCAAATGCTCTCTGTAGATGTGGCTCTCGTGATATAATTCTGTGCCGGCCCCGCAACGGCGGCATCCATCTGGGAAATGCCCAATGTCTATGGCGGTCTTGGCTAGACGCGAGAGACCAGATAGGCAGATAGACTGCCTCCCGTCTATACAAGTCATGGATAGACAGGCCGTGTCTAGGGTAGACCGCGCCAGACCGATAGTCGCGTAGAGGGAGGACCCCTGAATATGCACTTCGACGCCAGGTACCCGGTCCCGACAAAAAATTCAAAAAACCGAAAATGCTCGGTCGCTGAACAGAACGATTTCTGCATACTCAAAAAGCGTGGGACCTTTTTGATTGTCCCGACAAATCCACTCCGGCCGGGACCTGGCCTCCAAGTGTATATTCAGGGGTCCTGTAGAGGGATAGACAGATAGACTCGCGTAGAGATTTGTTACGGCACCCACATGTTGAGTTCGCCCGAAGCAATTTGATCAGTTGTCCACTTGAAACTTCTTTCGCGCGCATCGTGGAGCTTCCAATTGCCTTTCTTATTCAGAGCGAGGAGTAGGAGAAAAGCAGAGTATTGAATTTGGCAGGACATCACTGTAGGATAATATACACTGAGAGATTCAACGACGACGGGCTAGCTAATAGTACTCGAGGAACCTAGATATAATGATGCGGCAGCCTCACAGATGGCCGTGCAAGAGAAGACTAAGACCCTCCATAGACCAATGACCTACCCCGGAACTGGCAGTGGTATCGTGAAGGAGAAAGAACGGGGGACTTGGTAAATTACGGTGCAGCGACACCGGACTTATATATTCTCTCGGCAACGGACTTGATGAAATTTTTCTGCAACTCAGAGGCGACGACTGTCTCCTCAATGGGCAATGCAAGATCTAGACATTGGAGCACCAGAACGTCCAGATGGGACGATAGGAACCTGGAAGTTTTGACGCACGCGTGAAGATCTCTAGCCGAGTCTAACGCCGGTCTATCCGCATGTGACCGTGTCTATCACTTACTATCTGCCTATACCGGTCTTCCTTAGACTCCTCGGTCTAGCCTAGCTATCACATCTCTATCCCGCCAGAATCCGTTTCCAGATGAGTCTGCTTCAAGGCCTCAATGCAATTTACAAACTTGGGACTTCCCAGCATTAGCCAATTCCCGAAGCCAACCCCTAGATCCCGGCGGCTTCCCATACGCAATGCGATGTTCCTGATGACCGGAAACCCACTCACGACTTGACAGGAAAATGCTTGACCTCGACAATTTAACCGCTTTCGTGGTAAGTGCGGTTTTGATAACCTCGACGGCCTGGCAGTGTGTGAGCACTCAATCCATCCGTCTTGTACGGTACGAAACCTGGACTGCGATTTTATTTTAACTTGGCCAGCTCTTGTGTCCCGCTCAGGATGGATTACTCCCTCGTTTCACTCGTTACCCTCTCGCCAGATCGTCGACAACGAAACTACGTGTTATGGTCCCCTATGGCCAGCAGCGACGAAATGGAGAATAAAAAGAGAAACACTGCTTATGACCCGGACTCGAATCGAACGAGCCACCCACAGATATCTTCCGGGCGTTTAGAATTATATAGCGCGGGTGCGCACCGGCGCTATCGAGTCTTGCGATGTACTGGATCTAGGGACTTTTTACCGCGACGGTTGTTTCCCTCCCTACCATCCGCCAACGCGCCTCGTAACTTGGTCCTTGGCTTATTTCCCATCGGCCTTAAATTCTGGGGTTTGCCGACGCAACCAAGCTTAGGCCGAGCCTCGAGGTTCTTCACTTTGCGCTGGCGCTTTGCGTTGCCTTCTTGGACTCTTCTGTTGCCGCGGTTGACGAGATCCAGACCTGCAAGCAGTTTGTTTTAATTATCATAACGGCGGGGAAGACCCTTGATAATCTTAATAACAGCCCATACTCGAATCGAACGAGCCACCCGCAGATATGCCACACACACAACCTATCGAACGCGGGTGCGCGCCTGCGCTATCTGGCGTTACGATGTAGTTGATGTGGATACACTTGGGACCCTCTATTCTTGACCAGCGACTGAATCCAAGCACTCGTTCTCGTTCCTGCACCCTCACGCGCACACCGCGCGCGGTTGTGTCAGTCCATATGTACTACGGTCTGGATCGTAGTTCTCTGGCTGGGCAGCTGAACTACGAAAAGAAAAGGAAAATCCAAGGAATGAACAACTTATGACCCAGACTCGAATCGAACAAGCACCCCCGCAAAGTACCTTTGGTGAGGACCCATAATGGAATGCGGGCACGGACCACCGCGACTCACTGCGTTCAGACCCCACGTAGACGCAGGGTGATCCTACAGTGGCGGCAAAAGGAAATGAGTTTTGCCGTTTGGGATCATTTCTCCACCGAATGCTTCCAAATAAAGTCCTACCATGCACTACACTGAATTCAATGATGAACAGTGCACTTCAAACCATATGACACCTGTGTCCCTCCGCTAGAATAAAATAAATAAGTGTTGCTGGGAAAATCAAGATTCTGAAAGTAGGTCATACAGGAAAATGGTCAATACAGCATCAAAGTACTCGTAAAGGAGACCTTAGTGCTATTTTACTTGACCTAAATCGATTGGGATTTGAGCTCACTACAGGGCCCACAAGTTGGTCACTTTTGGTGTTTTAGAGCCATTTTTGGCTATTTTGAGTCAAAATGACAGATTTGTAGCGGACATTGTGAGCTCAAATCCCAAGCAATCTAGGTTAAGTAAAAGGGCAATAAGGTCTCCTTTACGAGTGCTTTCACCCTATATGCACCATCCTTCAGTATAATCTAATTTTAAAATCTTGATTTTCCTGAAAACCCTCATTTTTAAAATTACGGAGGAACAGAACCGGTGTCGTATGGCCTAAACTGCACGAAACATCATAGCATTGAGCTTAGTGTATGGTAGCATTTTATTTGAAGGGATTCCGTGAAGAGACGACCCCAAACGACGAAACTCATTTCTTTTTGCCGCCACTGTAGGTACATATTGGTCTATGTTGGCCTACACGGGTAGACCAATGTAGACCAACATAGCCGAACCTGCGTCTACACGCATAGCCGTACGTGGACCAATGGGTGCGTCTACCCCTATGGTCTACGCGGGTAGGATCACCCTGCGTCTACATGCGGTCTGAATGCAGTGACTGGGCCTTACTCAAATGGTGGATAACTGGATTACACTGGCATTTGATGCCAATGTAGAATCTTCCTCTGCGGTAGTCTCTTCTACACAGATGCTACACCATACGAAAATTCGTACCTCGTTACCTCTGCGGTGTCCTTATTCAACTTGGTTATATCCTTCAAACTTGAACCTGGTATATGTGTAACGGCAGGATCTGGATTCCCACCGAGTTCTCGTGCCGAGGCGCCTTTTATCAACGACCTCATGCCCAGTTAACCTCGGAAAAAAGAACGAGAACAAAACGAAACATAATTTCCAATGGTGGCATGGGCCATGCTCAAATCGAACGAACAACTCGCAATTATATGTCGGAAATCCTTAATTTGGGGCGAGTGCGGCCCACCGCTACTGGGCCTTCCTGAAATGGTGAATAATTGGATTACGCTGGCAAATTTTTGCAGTGTCCTTTCTCAACTATCCTTCATAGTTTGAACTTGACATAGCGTGAAGTGGTAGGATATCCATTCCCACCGAATTCTTGCGCTGTTACTCCATTTTGTTGTCCTTATCGACAACCTCATGTCCAGCCAACCTCGCAAAAAAAGAAAGGAAAATCAACATGCTCTCCCAGCTGAATGCCCCAGCCTCGAATCGAACGAGCAACTCGGAATTGCAAGCATTCCTGCAGATATTGAAGTGAGTGCGGCCCACCGCTACGGGACCTTTCTTCCTCACTGCATAACTTTATCTCCCCGGCGAGCTTTGTGTGGGTTTACTGATCTGGCGGTGTTCAATTGCAGGTTTGGAATCGGAATTGGAACGGCGAGCCTGAGGGCTGTTCGCTCGTGTGGTGAGCTCTCTGTTACCAGACTCGCAGAATTTCGGAAAGAAAATGTCCGCTCATTCCCACCGCACGACCCAGGTTCGAATCGAACGAACAACTTGCAAGTACGACTTATTCGATGCATTGCTACAAGTCGCGAGTGCGGACCACCGCTACTGGGGCTTTCAAACTTGCTGTATCCCTCGATGATACATGAAAGCCGCTCCAATTGGCCTCAGTTTCTCGTCGTGCTCGTTACCAACCTGTGTCCTTCGACCAAAATTTGCCAACTCTTTCACCAACACTTGGATTCTCACCGTCTCCAAAAGAAAGATACCGATAAAAGGCGGTCGGCGGCTTCGCAATGACCTGGGCTCGGATGTAACGAACATACCCGCAGAGTTTCACTCCCAAACCATTACATTACAAGGTGCGGGCGCGGACCACCGCCACTGGGCCTTTCTTAGCTAGTCGCTATGCTTGCTAAGACCCAACGGTCTCGCGGTTTTTTTGTCCCTGTGTGGATACCCCAGTTCTGGGTTCCAAGCCAGTCTAGGATCAAGCTTCTCCCGTTTCATCAGCAGTGCAAACCACCGGCACACCAGTGCGACGCCAAGGCGCGAACGATGATGGCCGTGCTTGATATAACCTTCAAACTTGGGCGGGCAATTAGTCCCAAAGACTAAGACCGGATGTGGGTCTTGTACAGTATTGTGGTTCGTATCATCAATCTCAATCCGGGCCAAGGTCCAAAAGAAAAAGTGCTTCCTCACAGGCAGGACCCAGGCTCGAATCGAACGAACAGCTCGTATGAGTGGTTTTATGTGCTGCTACTAGTAGCGAGTGCGGACCACCGCTACTGGGTCTTTCTTAGCTGCTGGATAACATGATTCCACTTCAATTCCTCGACTTGAAGGTGTTAGATTGCAAGCTTGGACGGGATTTTTTTTTGTTGAACGCCGAGCACCGTTGGCCGCAAATGCCGCACAGGGGGCCGAGGTGTTCCGCGGTGATCCCCGGCAATGTTGGGGTGATCGCGATCGCGGAACGATGATGCCGATGCGGGCCGTCGCGCGTCTGAACCCTTTTGTAAGTAGGATATCGAATCAACAAGCCGTTGTGGAGCATGTACAATGGCCTCGGTTCTCCTCGATTCGCCAAGGGCTCAGGGCCCCGGGGCGCAGAATCCTTGAAAACAAAACCCCTCGAGAGTGTCAAGCCACAGTGTGCGTGGGCTGATTTCTCAACGGAATCAACCATAAAAAACGGCAATCCACTCCAAGCTTTTTTTCTGTTCTCGAGGGAAAGGGGGAAAAATCGTCGGCGTCATCGCCATGCACCAAGCCCGATCGAACGGGCAATGCGGTCCACCATAGGCGATGCTATCATGTGCTCCCACCTGTGTACCTCTGCTGCTATAATTCAACAACGGCGTCCCTGCCCACCCGTTTGAATACTCTCGGAAAAATATAAAGGACATTGAAAGCGATAGAAATAGAGAGGACTTGAAAACGATGGAAGGAAGCCCAGCCAGGAAATAAAGAAGAGGTTCCGACGAACCACGCACCACCCCCAACTTCCCCGGATTCCCTCCGCATAGTCTGTAGTCGTATGCACCAGAACTGTAAGGCCGGCAGCAGCATTTAAAACCGGAGGAATAGAACGAAAGGAAAGGAATAGAAGGAAAGGAAGGCCAGGGATGGGGGAAAAACGGGGACATTTAGGGCGTAGCAGAAGACAAAAGCCCGAAATGGCCCCGTGGCGATGACAGTTGTACAGCGATCCAACTCATGCGGCCGGTAATCCCTTCGAGCGTCCGTCGAAGCTCCCGAAAGAGATGCATGCGACGTGTTGGGAAGCTGTTCATGATCGAGAATACGAGGCTCAAAATGAGCACTGTCGTGTTAACTGAGTTTCGGTTGACATGCTCCAGTGCGTGAAACACGGCTGTTGGAAATTCAGTGAGATTTGTCTGAGTTGGAAAACAAAAATCAAACACACCCGATAGCGTTCATCCAGTGATATGGATTTTGAGAAGTCCAAAGAGTGGAATTATTGGACTGAGACTTGTCTGAACGTCAATGATCCCACTCTCGGGTGAATCGATCAGGTCCTCTGAAGTTGATTTGACCTTGCAGTAAGTAGTTAGATTCAATTTTGGACCGCAATTGAGATCACTCGACCTTGTGTGTTGAATCTTGGAAAACGGAAGTCAGTTTACAGATCGCGGCGTTGCTGAACGCTGGAGAGAGGGCCTTCCTCTGCCTACGAAATAAATAAATAAATTGAACGACTCCCCATAGAGAATGATTGCAGCAAACCGTTTGTGCTCTTCTGCTTCCGCCCAGATAATACTGTACCATGACCGAACTGACTCGAGATCAGCAGAAAATGTCTACTGCCGGATAAGAGCATGTAACACGCACAACGCTTCCAATAAACCTAACATTTCCAGGCTTTGCATAAACTCGGCGCTGCACACATGCCGGAGTGCCGGCCACAATCCTGCCCGAAACCGTACGCGCAAATGCACGAATTCCCGCACGACTGAAGGACGCGGGACGCGCTGCTGACGGCCGCGTCCGCTACAACAATGCCGGCAAACGGGTAGGGGCATCACCGTGGACAATGGATGAAGAAAATAGGCCGACACCAGAATCGCCACGGGTGCAGCGCGGAAACCAGAGACGCATCCAAAAACGAGACTCAATGTTGTCGTGTTCCGTTCGGAAGATGCATACGCCCGTCCGTATGCGCGCTATCCCAAAAGGAACTCCACCCAAGGAAATTAAGAATCACAGAACGCGGAACGCGGAACGCACGGAAGAAAGTAAACAACAATGCGGGTAAGTGAAGAATGCGCACGCACCCGCACTCACCCGAGAAGAACTCCGCCATGTCTTCAATGTACGTCGCCAGCGCTTCGCGTTATCCCGGTAGCGCCGATCTCTACAAGAGGGAAACCACACAGGAGTGGGTAATTATGGGGAAGAAGCTCAGTAGGAGGATGTACCCGGTTTCGGACTCCACTCCACCGACACGGAGCTTGCATGCGACCAGCGGCACGTACAACGGGGTGAACATGGAAGGGGGCGCGGGTGCCATCATTGTGACCGGGCGTTTGAATCAAGTAAGTTGGAGGATGGGTGCCGGCGGTGGCAATAACGAGAGCAACAAAGCGGCGGATGGATGTGCTTGACTCACTGCAGCTTGAGGCCGGTGGGTGGCAGTGGGCAAGGAAAACGGCAGTTAGGGAGGATTTACGGAGTCTGCGGGAGCCTGGCGCGGGTGAAGGCCGAAGGCCCAAGAAAAAGCTGCGTTCTCGGCCGCGTGTGGATGGGAGAACGAGGAAAGGCAGAAGGCGTGATGTGCCCGTGTTTGGCTCATGATGGCGTTGACGCGAATCTCGGGCCGTGATCGTCCCTTGCTTCCGAACCACGACCACCCACAAGCTGCGCTGTTCGACCTCGAGTGCTCTCCGCTTGGCGATACGGTCAATGGTGGCTGAGGTCGAGACCTCTGAATTTGGGTCTCGTGGTATCATTATGTGCCATCGCCGCGGGGTGGTATATGCTTCAAGGCAACTTCACGGCCTCAACTTCAATGGGACTCTCCTGCGTCAACTCGTGTTCTGGAATGCCGGAGACTACCCCTAGATCCCGGCGGCTTTTCATGAGCAATGTGACATTCTTATCGGAAACCAACTCGAAACCTGACTGGCAAGAGCTCAACCTCATCAATTCAATACGCCGGGCACTCGTTGTCGTCGCTTTGGTTGGCTGGCCGCGGTTTTGACAATCTCGAAGACCTGGCGATTCGTGAGCACTCAATCTCATCCCTCTTGTACTAAAGGTACAAAACCTGGACTGCGATTTATTTTAACTTGATCAGCTCTTGCATCCCGCTCATTACCCCTGCTTCGCCGCCCTTGTCCCTCGTTTCACTCGTATCCTCTCCCGACAACGAAACTACGTGGGTCTGCAGCCACCCATGGCCAGCAACGACGAAACGGAGAACAAAAAGAGCTCAAACCTCACACCACGCGTATGACCCGGACTCGAATCGAACGAGCCACCCGCATATATTCCTTGCTTCAGTTATACAGCGCGAGTGCACACAGGAGCCATCAAGCCTTGCAATGCACTGGATCTAGGGATTTTTGTCACAACGGTTGTTCAATGTTTTCCTCCCTAAGATCGTCTCGTAACCTGGTCCTTGTCCTCCGAACGACATCAAATCCTCGTGTGTTTGTCAACGTAGGCCGCTTGATCATCAAGCCTCGAACAGCCTTCGAACAACCCTCGTACTTCACTTGCGCTGGCCCTTTGACTTGGCTTTTTGGACTCTTCTGGTGCCGCGGTTGACGAGACGGTGCAAGCAATGTTTGTTTTCGACTCGACAGGCTCCTAGATGAATTGCGCTGCGCGCATGTGTCTGGGGGACGCCCAGGGTTTTCTCCTGTTAATGGTGAAGAAAAATGATCACTCGGCAATATACCCACAGCCCGTACTCGAGTCGAACGAGCCCCCGCAGATATCCCGCATACAAACCTAACCTGTCGAGCGCGCTCTATCGGGTGTTGATATGTACCGAAGATGGATACCCTTGCCACGATGGCTTTCTACAATCCTGAATGACGGCGGCCTCAAATTCTTCGGTGCAGTCTACTTATTATTGGCTGAGGAGTGAGACCAAGGCCTATTGACCTACGCTGGCGACGGTTCTGCCACTTCATGTATACTACGGTCTGGATCGTCTGGTAACTAGCTCTCTGGCTGGGCAGCTGACCTGAGAAAATACAAGAAACGTGGCAAATGACAAAATAAAATCAAGTCTAAAGAATGGGCAAATGACCCAGACTCGAATCGAACGAGCGACCCCGCAAAGTACTTTTGCCGAAGGATAGCCCACATAGAATGCGGGCGCGGACCACCGCTACTGGGTCTCCCCTACTTAGTGGAGAACTGGATTACACGAACGATCTCTCTGTGAGATCTTTCTGCGGTGCTCTTTCTCAACTTGGTGATGTCCTTCAAACTTGAACTTGGCACAGTATGGAACGGCTAGATCTGCATTCCCACCGATTTATTGTGCTGTGACTCCATTTTCCTCATCAACAACCTTATGCCCAGCCAACCTCTAAATAAATAAATAAATAAAATAAAATAAACCCGCCTCCCTGCCGAATGGCCCAGGCTCGAATCGAACGAACAACTGGCAATTGCAAACACCCTGCCATATCGGACGCGAGTGCGGACCACCGCTACTGGGCCTGTCTTCGTTTGGCGGGAGCTTGAGGACACTGGCATGTCATGATGTTTTTCTGCGCGTCCTTTCTCAACTTGGTGATGTCCTTCAAACTTGAACTTGGCATTAATAGCGTGGAATCTGCATTCCCATCGAGTTGTTGTACTGTGACTCTACCATTATCCTTATCAACAACCTCATGGCATACCCAGCCAATACTCTTGCTCGCAAGGAAAAAACTGGACTCCCGCCTCGTTGAGTTATCTTTATTTTCTCTGACGTCAGGTCGATTCATCGTCGAGGAATTAGGCCTCAGGCCCTGTAGCAGTTGGACGACAATGTATCACTTTCTTTTTTTTTTTTGAACCGGGAGGTCGAGTTCTAGCCGGCAAAATGGAAGGTCACTCGATCTCCGCAGGTAAGCCGCTATCGACTCTCGGTCAACAATCCAGAATCAGCATGCTAACATGGGATCACCACAGGCGCCGAATCTTGCGCATAGTGGACATCTGACGTGCACCCTTGGTGCGCCACACTAATCCTCTAGGAATGATCGCCGTGGCATAGGATACCCTGGGGCTGGGATCTTGGCTGTTCGGGTATCTATCTTCTTTTTTTCATTAACTCGGTTTTTGCCAACAAGATGTTTTTTGGTTGATGTTGTCCTCCATCTACCGGCGCTGACACTTTTCAGGTTCTAACACCAAAATGAAGAGCTCTTTCGCTCAGGCAGAGATAGCTACCTCGCGGGAAACCGGTATGAGCGACATCTGTCGAGTTTGCACCGTGTGTGCACTGCGGCTTCTTTCACCGAATTCTTCATCGCTACCACATTCATGGGCCCCGTTTCCCATCGGTTGTCCGTCGGAAAGCGTAAGATTAATGCCACGTCCTCCATGGCATGGTCATCGGATGCACTATAAATCTCGAACGAGAAACCGAGTATCTTCCAGCGACACGCTCGCCCCCGATAGCAGCCGATACTGTAACGGTCCTGCTACCTTTGGTGTGCAGAAGTGAATCCAGGGGGTTTGAAATACTTGGTTGCGGGAACGATTTCCTTAGACGAAGAACCCATCCACCAAGAAGTTTCCTAAGTTGCAAAGTTGTTCCCAAAGGTTCAATTCAAAATCAAAATCAAAATCAAAGGCGGTTCAAGTTTCCTAAGTTGCAAAAATCCTCCCAGAGGTTGGATCGCCTTTGATTTTGATTCTGATTTTGAATTTGAATTTCAGTTTTATGCTTACATGCGGCCTTGAAGGCTATGGTAGTTGTACTCTACTTTGTGGGTATGGACCGCCCACTTGATGGATTCGGCCCTTGGGCCTTGCCGAAACCTTGCGACTTCAGGAATCATTTTGTGCGCCAAGTAGTGATGTTCATGGCTTGGCTTGAAGCCAAAAATTCACGAAGCCAAGCCAAGCCAAATGTTTGGCTTGAGGACGGCTTTGGCTTTGGCTTCAGGTCTAGGAAACCAAAGCCAAGCTAGCAAGCCATGGCTTTGGGAGCGGAAGAACTCACCTAAAAATACAGATACAAATATCACAGGAATGTGCTAAACCCAGCTTCTCGTCCTCTTGAAGCCACCTTCGGGTTCGGAATTGGTTCAGAATCTGTATTTTTCGGTGTTTGCTCAGTCGGATATCCGCGAAATGAATTATTTGTACTAAATTGGGGTGTAAGTATGCACATGCCAGCAACACGGTATCAGTGCCACAAGAACACATCAAGATCAGTACTTTTCCAACGGTTTTGAATATTCTAAACCGTGGGAAAATCGCTACCCGAAAGCCTGGGCTCAAGCCAAAGCCAGGCCAAGCCAAGCCAGCAAAGGCCAAGCCAAAGCCAGGGTTCCAAAGCCAAGCCAAGCCAGAACATCACTAGCGCCAAGCCTTTTGTTTCTGGAACAACTCAAGGTATGTAATGTGTTCCTGATACTTCAGGTATCGAGGAGGTCACGGGGACTCCGGGAGCCCAACGGGAGTCCCAAACCCTCCCTTTTCCCGGAGCGAAAGCTCTGAGGAGACCACTTTTGGATAATTTTCAATGTCGCGGTGGGGTCTCAGATCTCAGGAGTCAGAGGCTGAGCCCAGCTATCACCGCAGAAACTGCCGTAAACGATCTCCTTTCTTCTATATCTCGCCCAGTCTGTAGGATGCAACATTCTCAACGCAGCGGTGACAGATGTGTTTCTGCGTATATCACGTATGTTCAGCATGCAATTTGACAGCTGGGCATGGGGCGTAATCTAGAGTACCGCGGCGCCACCGAAGGAGGGGAAATAAAACAGACAGTTCGATTGCAAGATTTTCAGCCAATGAGAACCTGATGCCACACCGCGCCGGATGTAGTCCTTTTGAAATGCCGTATGCTTGATACCCGGTAAAAGGCGCCAACGAGAAGGATAAAAGGCGAAGGAACAACGTCCAAACCTCAGTCGTTCAGCAGACGTTAAAATTTGTCCCATCATCAACGTGAACATGTTCTCCTCCACTTCTCTCCTGATCTGCGCATTTTTCGCGTCTACCGTATTCGGTATCCCAACCGTGCATCCGGATGGCGGCATTGCGCGTCACGTTGGTCATCACGTCGCGCCGTTCGGCAGTAACGGCGGCACCACCACTAAAACTGCTACCAGCATGCCCACTAGCACTCCTCCGGTGTCGAAAGCTCCAGGAGTTCTAACAAGCAGCATGTGGGGTGGCGCAGGCTTGGAATCTCCAGCAAACACCTACCGCTCCGTGACAGGTAGTTGCAATTTGTCTCGTTGTCCTTCACACCGCTCATTTATGTTGCAGGAACTCTTGTTGTCCCCAACCTTCGGCCTGCAGCTGGTGGTGCAAGCACTGGCTACTACGGGGGTTCTGCTTGGGTTGGTCTGGACGGCTTGACTTGCCAGACTAGCCTCGTGGCGGCCGGGATTAATTTCATTTATTTCAACGAGAGTATTACCGTCAATAGTAAGTGTGGCGTGAACGCGCTGCATTGACGAGTCTGATATCTTCATTGAATTGCAGCCTGGACCGACGTCTACCCCAATCCCGGGGCCGATCTATCGATGGCCGTCAACGCGGGCGACACCATAAAATTGACAGTCACCGCAACCTCGACCACCACCGCCACTGCGGTCGTGGAAAACCTGTCCAACGGGCAGAGCAGCACCGTCAGTCTTACGAGCCCCTCGCCACTGTGTCTTGCGAATGCGGAGTGGATCGTCGAGGACTTCCAGGAGAGCACGTTCCTCATCCCGTTCGCGAACTTTGGCAGCATCACGTTCACCGACGCGTCTGCAACCACGCAGTCTGGCAGCACAGTCGGGCCGTCCGGGTCTGGCTCTCATCTCATCAACATGGTGCAGGGCACACTTCAGTTCACGTCCGCGAGTTCTGACGCATCCAGCGTCACGGTCGATTACCTTACGAGTATTCCCTTTTAGTTTACTTTGTTCTCGTGGAGTAAAATTAGCTGAACCATATGCGTGTCTTTGATATCGGAGATATATGCCACGGCGACTTGGATAGAGTTCATGAGAAGACTGTGCGGCGACTGTTCAATTTGGCGCCAAACAGGAAGGTCAATAAAAAGGTACTCGGTACTGTACACGTTCCGAGCAAAGATAATTTAGATAAGATTTCGACGGAGCTTCAGGGTTGAAATTCCGCATCGGGATGAGCTGGTCGCATATTTCTCGGCGTTGAGAACGAGAAGGTATCACTCGCTGAGAGTCGGAGGGGTTAGTAGACTCAAGCGACTGTCGTGCATGGTGCTACTGGTACACACGTTTGTCTTGATATCGCCGGGAGCGGTCAACTGCAATATTCGTCGACAGCATTTTGGCGCGGCACATGAAATAGAATCAAGGCCGTCACTCAGAGTAACGTCTGAGAACAATTTATATTATTGTACATGTAGTGATGCTTCGGGCCCGGTTCGGCCTGGAAGCCCGGGCTTGACCCTGGCCTGAGTGGGCTTGGGCTTGAGAATCTCAAGCCCAAGCCCAAGCCCGTTCAAGCCAAGCCAAGCCCGAGGCCCGGGCTTGCGAGGCAGAGTCAAAGAGGTGTGCAGGCTTACCATTTTTCAGTTTATGGGATCGTTGACGTTAATTTAGCATTCCACTTCCTATTTGCATACCTGCTCACGACGTTTTGAGGCATTTTCAACCACGTTTCCCTTTTCGGCCATTCCGAATTGGGGTTTCCGTTGGGCTTCTCACCCAGTTCTGACACATGTTTCGACCCTAAAGGAGAACGTTCGACGTATTGTTCTTCCTCAACCTATCTAAGGAGAAAGGCTTTGATGAGACCTACAAATTTCTTTCCAACCTGCTCCGGCACCGCCGAGTCGCCGACCAAGCACTTTTCGATTGAAATTATCATCTCAGCACCTTTTGAGGAGGTGAGCGGGATAATCCCGACGTCCCCTTGGCATGTAGTTACGAAACTGAAATTCAAAATCAAAATCAAAATCAAGCACAGAAGAACAGAAGAGAAGCTAGACTTTGCCAGGAGCGAGAGATGTGGGTTTAGGGCGACGTCGTGAGCACCAGATATCGGTGGTGGACACAAGGTGGACGTTTCTGTCAAGGTGCCATGCCGGGGCTCCGCAAAGGCTCCGCAGATCTTCCGTCAGTTCTTTCATTTATTGACCCAGAGATATTATTGTAAGAATGGACTGCCGGTAAGGCTCAGCTTGACATTGAGTACGCCATGGGTAGTACTTCCCACCTCCTCGCGATAGCCGTGCTGATCCGCACTTTTATCCCGGCAGGCATCGCAACCGGTGTCCCAACTATGTATGTTTCCATTCGTCGGGACTGGACAGGGAAGTGATCCTATTCGCTCAGGTGCTACTCGATACCAACACCTGCTTGACGGGGTTGACACCCCGCGGATTCCCAAGCATCCCCTCTAGCGTATGGCACAAAGCTCTTTGTCTTCTGATTGCCAAATGCAAAACCATCGGTCTGACGACCGTGAACCTCACCGCCGGATTGGGGGAGTACTTATTTGTTCCATTACTTCCCAGCTCATCGAAACCTCGGCCCGTCGAAAACACTACACCAACCGTATCATCCTCTAATTAACGAATCTCCTTGTGGTTCTCAACACACTGTGGCTACGCCTCCGTTACTTGGACGCCTGTCGTCCTCAAAATCCTCACTTATTTCTTGTCTTCCACACTTGACCCACGCGTCCCGGCTCTCAAATTGCAATGGCCTCTTTCCTGGACTGCATTTTTGTTGTGGGGAAAATGCCCATCATGGTAGGTCGAGTATTATGGGTTATGAGAATAGGCTCTCCGCGAGCGTTCAGGGCAAGCATCTATTTGTCGGAAATTAAATGTGAGGTAAGGCGTCTCCGAAGATTTCCCGGCCTTGTCAACCGTTCTACGAGGTGCCTCGCGTTCGTTGTCACTTTCCCCACGGACATTGGAAAATCAATCAAGATACCTGCTAGGCAGCATCCAACCTGAAGTGAAATTCCTCACACGCAGCCGGGAGTAATTATTGAATCTTGCAGAAACTCGATTCAACAGCAGCCGAAGTGAGATGTGAATGTTGATTCTTGAGCGGCGCAGTCTGCCGCAGTGGGGGAGCTCGGGGTTGCGTATGAGGAATTTTATTTCTGTTTGGTGCACAGGTGTCTTGATTGATTTTGGAATGTCCGTCGGGAAAGTGACAGTCCAACGCTTCCTCTTTCAACAATTTATCGCGGTTCTGGATCAAGAGAGGACGAAATTCCGTTCGTTCCACGACCACGTGCCAGCGCGACCAGGGGGGAGAAGAATGGACTACTCGCTTGAAAATCGGTATTTGCGCTAGAACACTGCCCGCGCGCACCCGGCCCAGAGCCCAGAGGAGATGGAAAGAAAATGCAGAATACGATCGGGGCATAAACAAGTAAGGCAAGTGAATGATAGATATGCACCCTCGACTCGTTCACCCCGCGACGTCCAGCGCTTCGTGTCGTTCAAGGTAGTCGTTCAGTAAATAGTGACGAAATCTAAGCGTGGGAAAACGAAGGATCAGTTGAGCAGAAAACGGGATAGGAGGAGAGGAACGAACAAAGGAAAAAGAGAACGTTCCACGAGGATAAAGAAACCCAAGATCAGCCCAACCCGGAAGCGAGATGTGAGCAATGTGGCCTAGCGCAGGAATCAGATTGAAAAATTATTCCTGCTCGCCAGGCCCCGAGTGTTTAAATCAAGCGACGGCTCTGACCGGAGGATTAGTGCGGCAAGGCGCACGGAAGAAAATGAATCACGGAACGTACGAAAGTCTTGCCGAAATGCGTCTGCGTGACTAAATTGTCTGCGCGCAAAACATCCACCACCGACGCCAGGATGCAGGATTGTTTCTGGTTAGATTGCGCCGTTGGTGGGCTGTAGTCAGAGATGAGTGCGAGTGGAGTGACACGTGAGGGGAGAGTGTGGAAGGAGAGGAATGCGTACCTGGATTACTCTGCCGGAAGCACGCGAGGACGATGGAGCATATGAGACCGAGGAGGTGTGTAAGGGCGTCGAGCGCGGCCGTTTCCGAGTCGCTCGAGTAGGACGAAGCAAGCATTAACGCGGAAGGGAATCTCTAGTCGTTGCTGCTCCTTGTTTTTCCGGTACAGCGCTGAAGTGATGGGCTGAAGTTTGAGAATACATGCAGCATGCCGGATTGCAGCCCAGAAAGACAAAGACGGTGGCAATGACGAATGCGGGGTGGCAAAGAACACTGCGGTCCGAGGGCGTGAATCAGAGTGAAGCTTGAAGGCGGCGCGATGGCGAAAAGGCGGTGTGTGTGTGCGTGTTTCTGTCTGATCGGACTCCGATCAGACAGAAACACGCGCATCAAAGGGCTTGGCGTGCTCGGCAATCACCGTCAAGGCTTGGACGCGACGCGCCAGCACCATCCAAGCGTGCTCCAGCCTCAGCGCAACTGGGTCAGCCTATCCAAGCCTTGCTTAGAGCTTCCAAGCCCCTTACCAGCCTACCCCAAGCCTTGCCTCCTCCAGCCCAGGTGCCATTGGGAGGCTCATTTTTGTCCTCTGCCGGCTTTTTTCATCGCTCGAATTCGACTCTCTCGGATCTCCGCAAAAGTCTATCAGCGAGCTTGATAACCTGGTGGACGATGTTCTGCTCCATGGGGACTTTGACCTCGCGCATTTGCGGGATTTCAGTGCAGCTCGAGAGAATAGACGACTTGATGAAGGATCGGGGCCTGCGTCGGCTACAGCGCCAGATACAGCGGCAGATCCCGCAGCGGATACAGCATCTGACAGTTGGATACGAGCATCAGTCAAGATCAAGCTGCCGGCGCCGAAAGTGTGCGTGCCGGAGGCGGACGCACCGGAGTTTGAAGTCGAGGGACTCGTGTATCGGCCGCTGCTCGATGTTATGGTGGAGGCGTTCCAAGGCCCCGACTTCGAGCAGTACCATACAACTCCTTTTGAGTACCGTTGGGATCCTAATCATAACCCCGACGACCCCGACATTGACTTGGGTGCGCGCGACGTCCCTCTGAATGAGGACGGCTTACCGGAACTGCCTGATGGGCATCAAGTTATGTGCGGAGAAATTTACATGTCACCCAAAATGCTCAAAGCCCACAACGAGCTTCCCCAACCTCCGACTCCCAATCTTGAAACCATTATCGCCGCATATATGTTCTATTCCGATTCCACCCACCTCGCCAACTTTGGCACTGCAGCTCTTTGGCCGCTCTACACTTTCTTTGGTAACCAATCGAAATATCAACGTGCCAAACCTACGGCAAACGCGGACCACCATCAAGCATACTTTCCATCAGTACATCTTTTTTATATTCTTCGGGAGTTGGTGTTTGACTCCCTTTCTCTTTCTAGCTTCCCGACAGCATCAAGGATTTTTACCGCGAAAAATTTGGCATTGCACCGTCTGCCGACATGCTGGCTCATCTCAAGCGCGAGCTCATGCACGCCATCTGGGACTTACTGCTGTCACCTGAATTTATTCACGCGTACGTGCACGGGATTCTCGTCAAGTGCTTTGATGGAGTGGAGCGGTTGATTTTCCCGCGATTCTTGATTTACGGTGCCGACTATCCGGAAAAGTATCTCTCGTCACTGTTTGTTGGTCGTGTCTGGCTGATTAAATGCAGGGTTCTCCTCGCCACCATCAAGTACTTTGGCGGCTGCCCGTGCCCACGGTGCTTAATCCAGAAGGACCAAATCTCTGCGATGGGTACAAAGGCCGATATGCGCCGCCGTGAGAATACCAGACAGGATACGTCGTGGTACCGAAACACCATTGATCGTGTTCGTGGATGGATTTTCGCGAAAGGTACTCTCATTGCGGGAGCTCGCATTAACGCCAACCTGAAGCCAAAATCTTGGGTGCCCACACGTGTAAGCTTTCCCTCATACGAGTGTAATATCTGAACTCATTAGTCTTTAGAACGCTTTTTCAAAACTTGCGGAGTACGGCTTTAATTTTTTCGATATGTTTGTTCCGGATTTACTCCATGAGTTTGAGCTTGGTGGTTGGAAGTCCCTTTTTACTCACTTCATTCGGATTCTCTATGAATTCAGTCCGATATCTGTTGAGAAATTGGACGAACGGTGAGTTGTCCTCGAATTTTAATTTTAATTTTCGAGACTCGAGGGCTGACGTACTCCAGGTTTCGAAAGATACCCACGTTTGGACGCAGCACCATCCGGCGCTTCCACGCGAATGTGTCACAAATGCGAAAACTGGCTGCGCGGGACTTTGAGGACATTTTACAGGTATGTCTTCGCTAAATCGCCTTTGTTCGATGAATAATATTCTGTTAACAGTGCTCCATCCCGGTTTTCGAGGGCCTCTTACCCGAACCGCACAATACCATTGTTTTGAGACTCATATACACCTTCGCAACATGGCACGCCTTAGCAAAACTTCGTCTCCACGGTCTTAGTTCCACAATCCAAACCTTTCGCGGTGTCACTGCCGATCTCGGCGCGAGAGCACGGTCCTTCATCAGCACAACCTGTGAAGCCTACGTCGCATATGAACTCCCCCAGGAGGAAAATCGCCGTGCCCGCAGACAAGCCCGCAAAGACTCAACCAAAGGCAAGAACACCACTTCCAAGACTCGAATCTCGGGCAAGAAACGTAAGGTTTGGAATATTTCCACCTATAAATGGCATTCCCTCGGGGACTATCCAGACAGTATTGTTTGGGTTGGGACCACCGATTCGTACTCGACACAAACAGTGAGTTTCTACTTGCCGATATCCTGCTCCCTGACATGAAAGAAATCCCAGAGTGAAATGGTACACAAAAGGGCGAAGGCCTATTACCGCAGGACCAACAAACGGGGCTTCGAGTTACAAATCGCTGCGCATGAGCGTCGTCGACGCCTCCTGCTTGCAATTAACCGGCGCCTCGATCAGCAAGAAGCGGCGGCATCATCTACAAACGATGCTCCCACTCCACATGTCGAACCTCAGCCCCCCGCACCCGCTCCCAACCCGCCGTCTATCAATGAACTCACCAGCATCACTCAGCCCGAGGACAACAATCTCCCTCCCACCCCACCTCACGACCATCACCACATCTCGGACTCGAAGCGAACATGGTTTCACATCGTCATGTTTCTGGCGAAATATCGAGCCGACCCCGCGTTAAAGGTAAGCACTTTAATTTATATTGTCATGATTATCGTCTCATGATGGGCACAGGACTTTTTGCCGGACTTGAAAGCGCACCTTCTCGGTCGCCTACTCGACATCCCGTACGACGGTGATGAAAATCAATTCTCACTTCAAGATCTCGCCGACGTGACAATTGTCCGAGAACGCATATACACGCACAAAATACTCCGAGTCAATTACACGACCTACGACGTCCAGCGGGATCAGGATACCCTAAATATTTCGACACATCCTGACTTTATGGCCTTCGCACACGAGGAAGAGGACGACAATCCACACCCATACTGGTACGGCCGCATCATCGGTATTTTCCATGCCGATGTTCGTCACGTCGGGCCCCGATCCAAAACGGGCGGTCGCGCGCAACGAATGGAATTCCTGTGGGTTCGCTGGTTTGGTCGGGATTTAGACCATGTTGGAGGATGGGCCACGAAGCGGCTCCATCGTGTCGGGTTTGTTGATGCTGAGCAGGGTGGCTTTGGCTTCCTTGACCCCGCGCAGGTGCTTCGTGGTTCACACATCATTCCGGCGTTCCACCATGGACGCACGACCGAGCTGTTGGGTCCCTCCGTTGTGCGCCATTTCGACGGCGAGAACGACGAAGATTATCGTTATTATTATGTGAACTCGTGAGTTTCTTGATTTTGCTGTGCTTTAACGTGAGAATTAAATTCATACCAGTTTCGTTGACCGGGATATGTTCATGCGGTACTCTCCAGATGCCGTGGGACATCGTTCTACCCGACCCACGGGCTTCACTCCACCGGTCGATCCAGCGGCGGCCGAGGAAGAGCAGTGGGTTGATGTTGATGATGACGATGACAATCCAGCGGATCCGGAACTCGATGACGGAGGGCCTGGGTTGGATAGTGAGGGGGAGGAGGGGGAGGAGGAGGAGGAGGGGCAAACATCGGATCTAGGGTCTGAGGACTCAGACGCAGAGGACGAGGATGCAGATGAAGAAGATCTTGATGAAAATGCGGTGGCGGGCGGTGCCGATGCCACAGATGAAGGCATTAATGATTTCCTGGGCTTGTCTGAGCTGTAATATTATTGTCTGAATTTTGAGTGTTAGACGGACACAATTTTACCTTGCTAATATCGCGCAATGATTGGTTGTTGACGCGAATTTAATCGTGGGAATCGACGGCACGTGATCGCGATTCGGCCTCAAAAGCCGAGGCGCCCAAAGCGCGCCTCTTGTCCGCGACCACCATCATCGCCATGCCTGACGGCGCTCCCGCTCCCGCCGCCGCTGCTGCCGCCGCCGCCGCCGCCGCCGCCCCTGCCCCGGCTTCTGCACCTGCACCTGTCAGCGCGGCGAAAAGGAAATACTCGGAAGTCCTGGGCACTTTTGCTACACAAGAAGACCGTGACGGGGCTAAGCGCGGTAAATTCTCGGCCTTGTAAGTGCACTTGGTCAAACTAGGGGACATTATACTCACCTGTAGCTTCTGCAGCGACGCGAAATCTCCAAAGGAACAACTGCAGTTTGCCGGCAAATACCTCGCTCGCGCGATCAACCCCTACCTCGACGTCGGCCTTGTTATGACCTACGGCGCCGCGCGCAACTGGAACCCACCCTCTACGCCCGATCCCAGTAACAGCATTGTCGTTCCCCAGTCGTGCGTCATCCAAATTCTCCCTCATATCAACTCTGGCCTCATGCACATTACACAGGGAGCTCGAGGTTCAAAAGATACACGCAGACGCGTTCGATGCAATGTTCGCTTCAGCCCCGGGATGCCTCGGTGTTGTGAAAGAGTTCTACCAAGATTCTGACAAGACTCACTGGTCCAGTCTAGTTTCCCTCGTGTGTCATAAAAATCTCTGGCTCTCTGGACTCTTACTAACGGAATATCTTAGATTCGTTCGAGCGCAAGGTCCGCGAGACAGCAAGATACGAACGAGCTTAAACACCACCCTCATTATGTTCTCCCCGACCCCAATTCCGACACCCTCTCGCCACCCGTCTCCCGTGGCGCGTCCAAGTCCGATCGCGGAATCACTCACCCGGTTCTGCGCAACTACATAATTTCCTGGACCCTCAGGAACGAGATTAATGAAACTGAGATCATCGACAACGATTCCTCCGACACCGACTCCTCCGATGACACAAGCACGAACCGGCAAAGCACGAAACTGACCGCAAATGCGACTGAGTAAGTGTGGGCATATTTCCCCTATCGATTTCATTGACTCCGCAGGGCGCTTCGCATGCTTTTACATCATGAAATCGACGTTGACGCGGAAGAGTTTCCATCCTTCTCCTGGGCCGATGGCACGTACGACGCGGACGACATCGCGAAAGGCCTTTTGCGTGGCCCCTTTGTACCCCGCGTGAGTCTTATAATTGTTATTTTTTCGATTTCACCAGCTCAACACTCTTAGATTCTACGACATCTCTGGACTGCTCCCGCATCCGCGCTATCCCGGGCCACCAAAATCCCTACGCGGTGCAATGCGCGAGCGCACGGGACTTTCAAGATCGTGCCGGAAATGATCGCCTACGGTGTAGTCCAAGTGAGTTTTCGACGATCTGCATTTGTTTCTTTCTTTCATCTCCCGCATAGGGACGTACAATGCTGTCCACCGCCGATTGGGATGTCTTGGACGGTCACTTTAACTACGAAGACTTCTTCAACGCGATCATCGAGCTCTTCAAGGACCCGGAAGGCGGCACGTGGGCAGAGGAGACTCTTGCTTGGTATCAAGAGTGAGCTTGTATCTTGTTCCTATTCATACACTTACATCATTTAGGCAAGTCTTTGGCGCGCCCTCGCCGTCCATCACCGGCTCCGTTCGCCCCGTCAAGAACGCCACCGCCGCCATCAAGGCTCAGCGGGCGAAACGGGCTGCCGCGACTTCGACTGCTTCTACTTGATCTCAATGTGTGCGTATCTCACTCCCGTTAATGCGTCGTATGCTGACTACCCTCTAGTAATAATGCTATTATACTCGTCGAAGGTATGCCTCCTCCCTCTTCACCAAACAATCAACTAGCTTCGTTGAGTTACAGATCCGTCGACCCTAATCCGTCTACGTACGCCGCTCATTCCTTTCTTGGATCTTCACTGACATCTTGTTCCTTTAGGCAGATTCATCATTGACTTGGCGCTCGTTTGACGACTTATAGTGAGCGGTGTTTGTGTTTGTGACTTTCTTCTGACTTCTCTTCTAGGCTGAGATTGCCTTCATGTTCCCACCTAATCGCCAGCGCCTTTTAAGTGCAAAAGTACGCCACTGGTTTATTCGTGACTTTTACTGACGGGCTCTTGCTAGTTTCTCTCTCTCTCTCAAAACTGAAGTAGGTCATCGGCTGTTGCGCTCTTAAGCCAGTACTTACTGCTCCATTCAGGCTGCTCTCTCGCTAATAGAAGTAAGTAACCATTGTCACCGATAGGCATCGACTTAACGACCTCCGTAGTGGACTCATGGATAGAACCTCTGTATCGGTACGTCACCCTCGGTCTTCCCCGTGCTCTCGCATTTAATGTATGCTTGCAGTCAACCTCTCGCGAAATTCTACTCAAGCATTTGTACTAAGTAAGTATTCTTCCCGCCCGCTACCTTGCACATGCACTCACAACTCGACGCAGATCGTCGCCACACCCGTTGTATCGCTACTATCACTCATTGTACCCTGACTCCTTGCAATAAATTTATTTTTGACTTGAAACTTCTTTTGCGATACTCGAGAATAATATGGAGGAAGGAGAAAGCCCCCCAAGCGCCAGCGCAGCGCTCCCAAGCCCCTCCAAGCTGCTGGTAAGTGCCCCAAGCCCTTGGCGTGCTGGGATGGGCTGGAAACGACGATATTCGCTTGGCGATGGCTTGGATGGTGTGTTCGAGGGTGGACTGGGCTTGGATGGGCTTGGCGCGATTGGAAGCTGCTTGTAGGGGGCTTTCAAGCATTCCGCACTTTTGGTGATGGACTTCGGGCCGTAATTCCTCCTTGCTTCCCACGGCCACTTGACCGCACAGGCCCACAGCCTCCCACAGCAAATCCGTCTCTTGACACCCTCGTTCGCAGCAAGTGCTCTCGGTCCATCGACGCAGTTGCTTTCGCTGCTAGTGTTCCATTGTCAAGGCCTCTAGCCGTAGCTCTGCTAAGTAAGTATATGTAATTGTCGGAGACTCGGAGATGGATTTACTTATTCCTGCAAGGTGGTGCTTGCCCCTTTCTTTCGCCGGTCATTCTGCTATCTCACAACAAATCTCAGGGCATCTACTGGCAACGATGAAAAAAAACACCGATCCATACTTCTTACAGCCCGTACTCGAATCGAACGAGCCACCCGCAGATATTCGTGATGAACAGTCACACCATGGAATGCGGACGCGGACCACCGCTACTGGGTCCCTTCCTGCTGGCGTTTGTGCTCCCTCAGGCTGGGCTCTTGGAGGTCGATCGTGTGCTTTTGTATCGTATCTTACACCTCTCTACTTTCAGCCTGGGATGATTTCAACAACAAAAACGAAGATGATACACGGACGAGTCAGGCCGGTAAGGCCCCAGGTTCAAATGAATACCTCGATTGCATACACGCACTACTTCCATGTGGGTTTCTCAACTGAGGGACCTGACTCAAATTGTGGCACGGTGGACAACGCTAACCTACCGGAACCCAACCTGAAATTGGGCCTCAACTTCTACTCGTGCTCTCGGGGTCTTCAAACAAAATTGCTCCACTCGTGCTTTTAATTTCTCAATGACTTCCCGCCGTATCTACAAAGGAAGAGCCCAACCCAACCCTGAAACAATGAAAAATACAGATCTTTCGCGGGAATGACCGAGGCTCGGATCGAACGAGCAACCTCGCAAAGCATCGCAGCAAGTACATATGGGGTGCGGGCGCGGAACACCGCTACCGGTTCCGTCCTAGCTACTCGCTATGCCCATGAAGACCGACTCCTTGCATCGTGAATCCCTGTGTGTGTATCGCATCGGAGCTTTCCAACGGGAGAACGAAAGAATATTTAGCGGAGTAGTGGGGCGGCCTTGGCATCTTCTTCCCGGATATTATTCCAACCACTTTCAAGCTCCGAATCTCATCTAACAATATTAACAGTCGGGGTAATGAATTCGCTGTCGTTCAATCGGATGGCTGGATATAAATATGATACGAATATATCCAAATATGCTCACTGTGACCAAGTGACCAGGAAAATATCGCCAGGAGATTTTTCAAAGCATCGCGTATATCCAGAGCTCATACCCAACTCTCTGAACGCATACACCCATTCGAATTTTGTCCGTGATCGATTCAACCCGGTTGAACTTCTGATTGATGCGATCACTATGGTTCAAAATTCTACCACAACTGTAAAGAACTCACTGCTCGGGAAGATAGGTGCAATTTCACAGGATTTGAAACTCTTGAGGGTATTTTATCCACGTATGAATATAAAAGTTAATTTTTCGTACCATATTTATGGCCAGCACTACTTTGGGACATCAATAAATTCCCCTGTCTCCGGTGGACCCTGCCATCAGTAATGAGCGGACACAAGCTGACACGAGGCCACATGGATCCCGTCCATCGCGTCAACCTTCAAGTTTTGACGGCTGTGGACGCCTTTCACCTGTCAACGCGTTGAAACAGTGCGATATTCCAAATCTCATCCCCGCCTTTGAGTTTTCCCATGCTGGAGGTCAGAATCAGCACATCCTTATTTTCGTGAAGAATTCTTCGACCCTTGAGCAAAACGCCCCATTCAGGTGTGATGCAACATTGCAACCGCTGTTAAGTGCCGTACAACGACAGCTTGACAGACTGATCTTTTATCACTCACCTTACCACATGCAAATTAAAACTGAACCGCCGGCTGATGTAGGATTTAGGGTATTTCAGCATTGTATCCTTATCTCACCAACTCCTTCGTCCCAAGTCCGCTATGCTCGCTATCCTCCCTCTGCTTGTCCCAGTGTCAGTCGGTGAGCCCGCCGTCTACATTTTTCAGACTGCATCGTAGCACTTACAACGCCCGTGCAGCTCTCGCCGCCTCGCTGGCCCCAGATGACAGCCACGCTGCCCTAGGCCTCCTGGTACGGTAGACAGTCACCCCGGATGCAGGCTGCGTCTCTGCCTGCACAACCTTCGCGAAAGACGGTCAATTGTTCGCCGGGAGTGTCTCCGCACTCTGCTCGTCGACACTCGTCGACGCCTCCGCCCAGTGCTTCGGCTGCATGGTCGGCGCGGATCTCATCACGCAAACTGTCGCGCAGAACAGCATAGACGGTACCTCCCTCCCCACTAACAGAATGCGGGCTCAATAAACATCGGGACAGATTATATCCACATCTGTGCGCTCCTCGGGTTCGCCATCAATAGCGTCACAATTACCGCCAGCTCAACGGGTAGCACTGCTCCCGCTGGCTGTGTCTCTGCCTGCACAGCCGTCGCACAAGACGATCAAGCGGCGGCCGGGAGCACCACTGCGCTCTGCACACCGACATTTGACAACACGTATACAATGTGCTTCGACTGTATGGTCGGCGCCGACCTCATCACGCAGGGCCTCGCGCAGAGCGTCATGGACGGTGCGTCGACCTTCTGTTGATATTGAACGTGGGGAGAATAAACCTCGGCGCAGGTCATGTTCAGCGCTGCGCGGTAAATGGGTTCACCCTCAGCAGCGTAACGATCACCGGCAGCCCAGCGGCCAGTGGTGGGACGACCGTGGCCGCCACGGCCGCAGCCAGCCCACCGAATGGCAGTACCGGATCGAACGGAACATCGAGCACTGGCAGCAACGGCTCATCGTCCCCCAACGGGTTCCGCTCCAGCGCGAAAATCCGTCTGCGCGTGAATATAAGGCACCTCGCAGTGAGCGTGGTTGCCGTGTCGATACTGTCCGCTCTTGTACCAGGGAGTTCATGATACAAGACAGCACTGTGGATCGTGCTCACTAAGTGTTCAGGAATTTTTCTTAATAACCTACAAGTTCGCAGCGAAGTAGAAATAAAGGCTTCATGTATAGCTAATGGTTCAAATAGCGGAGAACCACGAGGCAGTGGCATCATGCGTCTCTGGCTGCACAATCGCGAAAGAAAGACAGTCAAAGGTTCGCTGGGCAAGACAACATACTTATTAGTATTTGAGATTTCAGCGCACAATTTCAGCTCTTTGCGCAAGTAGTGGCACTACCCCTACTTTTAGAGAACGAGCATTTTGAACCTTACCGGATAAGGTATTTGGTGGCACGGTTAAGACCAGAACTGATTGAAAATAACCACAGAGACAAAAAATTGAACCGTGGGAAACGCATTAATCGAAAGCATTGCGCGTGAAACTGTACTCCGGTTGATGAGCATCACGGTTTTCGACAACCGGAACATATATCCCTGACACTAGCGGGGACTTGAGGGCCACAATGAAAGGTGTAGGGGTTTATTCTGTCAGTACACCTATCAACCAACAGCCAACCGGACGTTGTCCCTTGCTTGGGAAGAATGCCTGATACCAAACAAGCTCTGAATGAACGCTTGTGAGCTGAACGAGTGCATAGTCTCTTATGAACAGATGCTACAACTAAACACTGGTACCTCATTTGTAGTAACGACTGCAAGGGTTGAATGAATTAACAATTAGTTGAGGAAATTGGACAGAATGCAAGTGAATCATCGAAGCCAAAGTTGACGGTACTCCAGTGACCTATCAAGTAGGGATTGAACAAGGGTAACCATGGTTGGAATGGTGTGATGAGCCAGGTCCTGAACCAATACACTTACATCCAGAAACTTTGCCACCCTGGTTCGGGTTAGTCGTGATTTGAAAATTAATCCCTACCGATGAAGGGGATCACTGGCTTGTAAAGGATTTGTAGTTAACTCGCGACGGAAGCGAACATAACTTTAGGAGGCCGGTATGGCAATTACGCCCCACGAGTCCTCCTGGGTGGAATTTTCATTCAGCTTGATTCAAGTTGGAATATCTGGATTCTTCGGCCCGCGAGACAGTGTAGATGGTAAGATGAAGATTCAGAGAATCCACAGTACTAAGGATGATACTGAACTGAGTGAGGACAAGTCCGGAATAATTGAATACAACAAGGCCGAAATAAAACATCTCCGAGATGCCCGATACTTTGGCAAATTCATCGAAATGGGGATGTGCCTGGAGTCTCATTACTTACTCACGAGACGAGACCAAACTCACCTAGTTGAGACAAAAATATTCTAAAATGCGGCATGCCCGGCTTCTGCCGCATTCGAACACGGCATGCGCTTGAATCTCAACCTGACGAACAAGCTCACATAATAATTCGTCAGGTCGAAATATATAATGTGTTCCTCCAACGAGATTTGCGGGGTCTGACTGTTTCATAGGCCTCTGGGCCCGAATTTTTCATCCCGTTAACGAACCAGGAAAAAAGGGCGTGGTCTGCGGAACGACCCAGGCTCGGATCGAACAAGCAAGTCCGCGGAGCAAGCACTTGAGCGCGGGCGCGAACCAGCGCTACTGGGTCTTTGCCTGTGAGCGGTTGCAGACGATGCACACTCAGGCATGGGCAGGATAAGTTCTAAGCTAGGAGGAAGAAGATCAAACGATGAAAGGAACGCGAGGGAGAATAAAGAACAGTTGCATTGCATTGCATTGAACTGCATTGATCTGCATCGAATTGCACTGAAAAAAATGAATTGCATCCAATGACATCCAATGACATCGTATTTTAGTCCGATAAACACCGTCATATGGAGAACCCCCCCCCTATATATGGAAATTTCTTATCATGGGAGCCCCTTGATGCAACCTCACTCCGACGCTTGTCTGACGCTCCGATGCGGTACTGACATACTGTGCAAGTCCTGTGAGTCTGTGACTCCGTGATAAGTAGGTTTAGGAAGACGATTCATTCGTGCCACACCTCCTCCCAGGCTGCAGCGCTCTTTTCACCCCGGCGCCCGCATCGTCGCTCTCGTCATCTTGCCACCGCCTTCATTCTTGCCGCCTGTAAGGCATGCTGCATCCATTCTCAAACGCCGTCCAGCAAATCGATTGATGCACGTGCCCGGGAGTAATAGTTCGATTGGTCTAATTACGGCAAGTGACAGCCGAGGGTCGGCCTGCCGAGAGTTGAGCCGAAGTTGTCGGATTCTGTAGCCTACAAGCTTGAGCACTATTCGAAGAATTCAAGATGAGGAAATATATTCAAGGCTAATGAGACATTCAACAGATAACTTAAGCTTCGACCGTTCCCACAAAACCCCAGGAAATAATGTGTTGGAGAAGTTAACAATATTTATTCAAGAATGGGGTAAATAAATTGTACGAGCTGAATGAGGCATATAAGTAACGTCCAACCAATCAATAGAAGGGTAAAGTACCTTTTGGAAGTCCTGGATTGACCTCGCAGCACTATTCTTTCTCATGCCGTAGTCCTAACAGCAGCTTTCAAACTCCGATGACATGGAAGGTTCAGGGAGCGCGGTGCATGCATAAATCACCCTCGGCTTACCATATTACAAGCGGTAAAGTTTTAGAAACTCAAGTGGTTGACTTCCCATAAGAGTAGATGTTTTTCTTTTGTATTTTTTGGCATTTCCGGCAGCGATGCCGAGGCAGCTGTCAGGACCCCATCACTTCGGGGGACACAAAAGCGGTAAGGATTTATTCGAATCTACTATATTCTGGAGAGGGGTACCCCCCCCCTCTCCAGATTAGAATAAAGATGAATAAAGTGTTTGGCAGCGCGACGATGCTTCCCGCCGTTGTCTTCAACGTCCAAGTGGCCGATTTGCCCCATGAAAAATTCAGTGGGCTCTCGTCGCGTCTCGGAGCCCATTCCGGCCGGTCTTCTTCTAAAATGGCTGAACTCATCTTGTGATTTTATTCGTGTGAAGAGTTAGCTTTTGGCGCGTAGGTAGAATATTCTAAACTTGGCCACCATCACTGGCACCCTCAAGTAAGCTCGGAAAACCCTCGAAAAGATATTCTATCCTTATGGGAAGTCACCCAGTATGTGATTATGGCTCACCTTTTTACTTCGCAGGCAGAAATGCCGGAGAAAATGGTATATAGACTTCCAACCTGTGGAATGCTTGGAAAAAATAGTGTTTTTGTGTGGCAAGTGTGGAGATCTTAGTCTCTCTCGACAGACGCTCTATCAGTACTTAGCTCGTACCTCGCTTGATAGAGTCTGTTGGTTACCGCGTAACTTACCCGGTGGCCTGCGTTATTACAAATCATCCGCTTTAGAACGTCAAGACGCGTCTCGCTAGAGGCTTGTTTGCGTGTGCATCTGTGATCGTTACATAATAACGCAGGCCACCGGGTAACTGACCGTGGTAACTAACAGACTATGGAGATCTTAGCTTAAATCTCACTGGGCATGGCTTCCGGTTACAAATGGTATTTTTGTTCCAAGTTTTACCAGCACGGAATAGAAATAACCTCTGTAGTTGAGCAAGCCGCGAGGAGCCGACTCGGCAGAGCCACGTGATATGCCTTTCGGGGAAATGTAATTAGACCAATCGAACGGTTCCTCTGTTCTCGCTTTAAGCCCCAGACGCCCGGGCGTCTGATTCAAGCGCCCACCGCCGTTTTGAACCTTCCTATATCAATGGGTGCCCTGGCCTTTGTCCGAATATGGCACGCGAGTGGTACCAGCGAACGCCCACGTCAGCTCGCAGTGGTAGCCATCGACAGCTTTGCACTGCCTAGTTTCATTAGCGCCCGCTATCAGTACTTATATCCACATGCCCGGGCGTTGACCAGCTTCCGCAGTCCCCGCCATGCCCATAGAACTTCCCTCCCCGAATGAACGACAGACTCCAGCTCCGGAGGGCACTTCACCCACTGCCTCCGCAGGCGCGGACGAAGATGTTGCTGGTACAGCCACGGATGATCTCTTGCTTGCTCAAACCCTCCGAGACTGCTTAACATCCCTGCCACAATCATTACTACTGTCAGCCCCACCCGGCTCGGAGCTGAACGATGATTCCGAGAGGAGTCCCTTGGATCTGGCCGACTCGGACGAACAAGAGTCCGAGGTAGTGCAGATCGCAAAGCTCGTGCGCAGAAGTTTGTATATCATGGCACGTCTTGGCGACCCCGTGGGCGTATACCAACTGTCCTCGTCGGAAAATGCCGTGTCCTTTACGCCCGTACGTTGTTTAGCCCACTTGCTGTCATTTACTGAGGAACGAATGCACACTCAGGGCAATAACCTCACGGAGATACTGCGAGACTGTTTGGGAGCCGTTATGGCTATGCAAGCTATTCTCGATGAGCAACGTAGCCTTGCGGTCAATTCTCCCAACGTCGAGACCTCTCCGGATCCAAATCCCTCGCCTACTCCGAATCCCCAAATAACCCCCAATCTCACACTCGGTCAGCTCATGGGCAACACAACTGGTCCGCCCTGGGGAAATGACATCATGAAGCCACTCTGCGAGGCGTTGTACACGGAGCCTTTCGACGAGAAGAATAAGATCTACCTCGAATGCATAGCGGCATCTTACGACACTGTAGCTTATTGCGACAATGGGATTAAAACGTCCGACGACTACATCAATCGCATTCGCTGTTTTGTTGGGTTCCTAGAACAGTCCAGAGGCAACGGGACAGTGGCAGAGTTTCTCGACGTTGTTCGTGCACAGATTCCGGGCTGGGCGCTCGGCGAGAAAGAGGCAAGTTTTCGGTGGTTCAAATAAACTAGTGACTGAGGCCGGAATCAAACAGTACGCCAATGTCCTCTATGGTTTTTGGACTTTATTGCACTGGCCTCTGTGGGTGCCAGATAGCGGTGTTACGTTCAAAAACAAAGTGGATACCATTTTCCCCCGGTTGAAAAAGTGGAAACAGCCCCCGTCTTTCTCTGTGACGCTATCCGATATCTTTGGTGCGGGGTTGGACATAGCGCCCACCCAATTTAGCCACGAGCACCTCCTCATCACGGATAATGAAGTCAAGATATTTTGTCCATCCATGAATCAAATGAAAGCGCTAGAAAAATTCGCCACCAACCGCGCTGCGATGTAGGCAGCTAATTATTTATCGCACCCATATATAATTGACTCATACCTCGTAGTTCTCTACAAATAGGCAGCCTAGGTGCAGAAATATTCGCCTCACTATACAAGCTCTACGGAAAGAAGAAAGAGTTTGATAGGGCTCGCTCCCTTCGGCTCCTCCCCAAGTACGACCAAGACAACCACGAACTTCTCCTCAGCATTCTGTTTGAGCTCCATGCTGTTGTCAACAAGACGGAACCACAAGTGAGTGACTTTCTGCTACTCTGGAGAATCGGTCCTACGTTTGCCCTAGGTACTCGGCAGTCGTGTTTTGGCTTTAGACAGTCTGATTCGTCGTCGCCACTCCTGGATGGTGTCTCTGATGCGGGATATGAAAATTAACAAGCGGGAGCAGCCATTTTTGTTCTGGGGAAGCATAGTGGCTTTCCTATTCGGCATCTGCACAGTCATACAAACTGTAACGGCCGTCTGGGCTTTACAGCTTGCCTTGGTGGCGTCCTAGCGCCTTGAATAATTGGCGACAGAAGGATCATTGGTGTAAGCGGAGGAAATGACCCCCTGATCAATGTAATCCTAAGTACTGTTGACCGAGTTCTCCCGAAACCGAGTTTGTTTGGAAAGCAATAGAAATCAAATTTAAAGTGAACACGACGAAGGAAGATATTGTAGCAACTGCAGTAGAGTTTTTGTGATAATTGGATTCATATTTCCGCAGGAAATATTTGAAAAAGAAGGCCGAAGACGAAGTGTCGAGTGAAACGAAAAGCTGCGGATAGTCGACCTGCGTCGTGATCCACTGCCTCTCGCTGTCCAATATCCCGGCAGACATTTATCTGCGCCAATCCTCGGAAGAAGAATTCGACGGTGAATTGGTGTTGGGACGTGAATACAACCTTGGCCTTCAATTGCGACTTGCACTGGGAAAGAGATCCAACATTCTGATACCGTACAAGTTGCAAATGTGGGTATATATGGTCCGCCATTTGGCACCAACCCCTACAAATCGATAATAGCTTTGATAGCATTGTGCTTAGCCGCCGCGCCAAAAGTCTCGTAGGCATGCAGCATGTTCGCGAAACCAAAGCTGTGGGTGATCAGCGCGTCCGTCTTGATCTTGCCAGAATCGATGAGCTTCAAGAGCATGCCCGTAGACACAGTGTCAACAAGACTTGTCGTTATCGCTGCCCGAACGCGCGTCAGCGCACAATATCTGCGAAGTAGTTGTAGGTAAAACGCGCACTTATGTTCTTGTGCCACAATTTATTGTCTTGTTCCTTGCTAGGTTCTCCTCAGTATAACAGACAGCCGTGTATATTTTGGGCTGTGGGGGCCAGCGGCAGTCTCATTTGCTACACCTGGCTTCCAGGCCGCAGGGCGATGGGGATGCACGTGAATAGAAAAGAAATTATCGGGTTCCTTGAGGTTGGTTGAGCATACAGCTCTTGTCAACATTCAAGGGTTAGGAGGGAATTTTCGTTGCGAGCTACAGATAGTTTTATTCTCCCTGAAGGTAATTCATGATTCATGCCGTCATTACCTATTTTGCACATTTTCAGAGATTCAGACTATGTTCCAACAAATCTTAGTGGCATTTCCTCCCCGCGGGCAGTACGATCCGGGTTCTCACCCAGATGAAGGAACAAGTCGGGCGGGCCGAGCAAGATTTGGCTCGGTAGGTACATCCGCGACGGAAAGGGGAGGTAACGGCGCAGCTGGTGCGGGATATGGTAGAGGCATACAAACCTGATGTCCTAGATGCCCTAGAGAGCCTGCGCGAAGCCCCGCAGTATATTCGATCCATGGGAGGGAACTCCATGATGTTGCCGGTCGTGCTGAAGGAGCTAAGCAGTGGATGCGGGTACACAGTCACAGGCTTGGTGGACAGCGGGGCCACCAATGGGTTTATCAGTAAGAGGTTTCACCCCCTTGAAGTAGAGGCGCTCCCGATGGCCGTCCCCGTTTATAACGCGGACGGAACCCCGAATCAAGGAGGCAAGATTACCCACGTCGCGAAACTGTGCCTGCAGGTTCGAGACCACACCGAAGTCTTTTTGTTTGCGGTCACCGACACAGGGAAGAGCGACATTATCATTGGGTATAGCTGGTTGAGACACCATAACCCCGAGATTGACTGGCAGAAGCAAGAGCTATGGTTCACCAGGTGCCCCCCGGTGTGCAAGAAGGAACGGCTCTGGGAGCAACGGGAAGAAGAGGATGCAGAAGGAATAGAAGAGGGAGATCGGGTTTTCGTGACCAGGATATACCCCGAGGAGACGTTGGAGCAACGGGACGCGCAACACCTCCGCGCCATGGGCAGTGTCTCTACCAAGTTGGCGGCCGCGGCGCAGGAGGGCAAGGCCAGTCAATTGTTGGAGGACGGCGTTCCCGAGCACTACCTGCATGACTACCGGGGTGTGTTCGAGAAGAAGGATTTCAACAAACTCCCCGAACGCAAGAAATGGGACCACACGATAGAACTCGATCCTGGGGCAGAACCCGTGAAGGGGCAACATCCCGTTGTCGCCTGCCAAGCAACGGGAACTGGACGCATTCATCACCGAGCACTTGAAGACCAGAAGGATCCGGCCCTCCAAGTCGCCTTGGGTGTCCCCCTTCTTCTTCGTGCGCAAGAAAGACGGCCAACTGCGACCGGTTCAGGACTACCGAAAGCTGAACGCCCTCACGGTAAAAAATTGGTACCCCATTCCCCTCATTTCCGAAGTCATGCACATGCTCCGTAAAGCGATGTGGTTTACCAAACTAGACATGCGCTGGGGCTATAACAACATCCGCATAAAGGAAGGGGACGAGGAAAAGGCCGTGTTCATCACTCACCGGGGTCTGTGGGAGCCGTTGGTGATGTTCTTCGGGCTCACGAACTCCCCGGCCACATTCCAATGCATGATGAACGAAATCTTCGGATGACAGATCACAGAGGGACAGGTAATTGTGTATCTGGACGACATACTCATCTACTCGGAGATGCTGGAGGAGCACCGTGCTACCGTGCCCGAGGTGTGATGCGACCTGCAAAACGTAGGTGTCCGTGGGTCCGCGTCCGCGCGGGATACGGGTCAAGAGCGCCGCAGCTCGAACTGGGCTCCGCGCAGGCGCTCTCTGTCTCTCTTGATGGTGGTGGGTTGCCGAGACCCACGCCGGGATAGGAAGCAGCTCGCAGGCGCACAAAGTGCCGCCGCGCTTCCTGGATCCCGTTGTGACCCTTCGGGAGGCTCGCTTGGAGAGCCAGGGAAGCAGTTAGACACTTACTTAGGCGGTACGGCAGCGTAGGTCTAGGAGAGCAGTTGTTGCACCATGACCCCGGCCAGATCTTGAGGTGCTCAAGGGATGGTCGTGGGGGTTTGGGTGCAAAAGTATATATCTCGTCACACGTCGTCACCACGCATCACGTGGTGCCGGCGCGCGACGCGTCTATATTAAATACAAGTAAATATGGCATAAATGTCCAGTAATGAAGTAAGTGTAGGAGTAAGTAAATAAGGGCCGCTGGCCTGCAATAAGTGTACGTCTTCCCAGCTGCGTCACACGAGGTCTTGCGAATTCTGCAGGATAACGAGCTGTTCCTCAAACCCGAGAAGTGCGAATTCGAGAAGTGAGAGGTGGAGTACCTGTGCAATGTAATAATGTATATAGCAGCAGCGCAGAATGGTAGATAGCGGCAACCGAACTTACATGTCCATATATAGGAGACTTCAGGACCAAAGTTTCTCACGCAATGCAGTTCAATGCAGAACGGCAATGCAGTTCGATGCAGCTCAGTGCAATTGCATTCAAATTGCATCGGTTTGCATCCAATTGCATCGGTGGGTCAGTGCAGTTCGATGCAGTTCGATGCAGTTTGATTGATCTGCATCGAACTGCATTGATGTGATTTTCAATGCAATTCGATGCAAATGTTCTGGCAGTTTTTCTGCATTACATTGCACTACCGTTTACATTGAATTTCATTGATTTGCATTGCATTGCACTAAATCACATTGAGTTGCACCAAATTGCATCGAGCCGACTCGATGCAATTCGATGGCATTGACTTTGCATCGTATTTTAGTCCGATAAAGGCAGTCATACCCCCACCCCGGCTGAATTTTTTTTTTTTGGGGGGTTTTATATATTTCAATCTAGGAGCTTTGAAACACCATAGGGCCTTCTTGGGTACTTATTTCTGACTTCTGCGACATTTTTAAGGTGTTCTACACCCACGGTGACTGTTAACAACTGAGAGTGATCACAATTTCCTTTCTGGTCCACGGCATCATCTTTGTTCGAGCTTGCGATCAAGGATGATTTGGAGATCATTCCATCTTTTTCCTTCCCTACGACCGACTTACGACGCAATGGCAGAGGTAAAACTTCCAAGCATTCATATAACAGCCATTTACTGCTCTATAGGTCCCCACCAATGCCCAACATATGCTCAGATGTGTGCGCCGTTTGGTCCTGGGCAACACCGGAGTAAATGTCGACGGCTTCCAAATCACGGCACTGATAATCAGGCGACATCTCGAGGAAAGCGGCTTCCCAAACAGCACGATTGACGGCCTTCTTGATCCTATGGATCCACAAGACACCGCACGAGCTCTATCTCTCCTGATGACCATGCAAAACCTCGGGAATCCTGCTGCGGGTTCCACCCCCAGATTCTGTGCAACACGGGAAGCTCTCAGGAACCTTGGGACTTTGAGATTTGAATTAGGGGGCACGCGAGAATAGATACATACCTATTTTCATCTACATAGACCAGACATAGTACAAAATGACGTGCATGGATATTTTACTGAGCTGCAGAATGAAGCCTACCTCTCCAACACATTCTCAGTTGCAGTGGAAACAGTGAATTTTTGGCCGGCTGACGCTCAGAAGCACTCAGGAGGGTAGGGGCTTCCTAAAAAGGAAATTTCCCACGGGGGGGTAGAGGCCCAGATGGCCTGAAAAAATAATATCGAGTGCGGGTATATATTTCGGCAATTGGGATCCCCTTGGGTTGCATCCGAGAGAAACCACCTTCGAGGGTCGCCGGGGCCCCGTGTAGACAAAAACAGGTTTTGAACAGGCTGGTGAAGAAGGAAGAGGAAGGACGACGTGGTGGAGAGTGGAAGAAAGCAAAGGCGAGGTGTGCACCTGTTTGCCAGTGGCAAGGGCGTCGATCCGGCAATCGGGCCGTGATTCCTCTTTGCTCCAAACCACCACTGCGCGCTCATCGCCCAGTTTTCAGCGGGGAGCTTTCGCCACAACGAAGCTCCCGGTGTTCCGTTCTCGACGTCAAGACCTCTACGCTGTGGCTCTCGTAATTGCTGATGAATTTTTGTCCTGGCGCTCTCATGGGACTCGGACTAGGCTCCCACTCTTCTGGCGTCACGGTCGACCTCGTTCCTAACCTTTGGTGCCAAATACTATTTGATTTATAAACACCCAATGTGTGTTTCGATCTGCGAAACCTGGAGCTGCCATTTTATTCCAAGTCGATTGGACCTCAAGATGAATTACCTCATGCTCTACCAGGCCGCGCCCAAGCACCTGTCCCTTCCATTCACTGGTTATTGTCTAGCCTCAACTCTCGACAACGAAGCAGAGGATGTTTAACGGCAACAGTGTACAAAAGAAAAACAATACATCGCCGGCAACCACAGCCCTGACTCGGATCGAATGAGCCACCCCCCGATACCTGGTTCCACACGCTGTATTGAGCGCGGGTGCGCACCGGCGCTATCGGGCCTTGACATACACTTAATTTGGGTCTTTGCCAGACGGTTCTTTTTCCCTCCTACCACCCCGAATCCCGGCGGCCTCAAACCCTCGTCTGCAATCTCTTTAGATGGCTTACGTGTCTGACTAAACATAATCTTCAACTTCAAACTTGAAAGACCTTTAAGCGCGAACGATGATTTCGATTTACGCACAACTCGCTCGTACATACCACCGGTTCCTGGCGGTCCTCTAGGCCGGAATCGTTCACGGATACTCCAAAAAACAATGTTGGAACTCGTAATGACTCACGGTCGAATCGAACGAGCAGCCCGCGGTGTAGTTATTTGGCAAACCATAGAATTCGGGCGCGGACCACCGCCACTGGGTCTTTTCCTTCTGGTGGTTATCCTTGCCAGGACCGGCGCTTTGTACGATGGATCGGCTTCACATTGGGTTGACATCTCGGTTGAGGGTGGGTCTCTTCCTCCCTCCTTACCCTCGGTTCCTGGCGGTCTTCCACGCCATATTCGTTCACAATATAACACTGATACTCCAAAAGAAAAAAAGAGAGAGAAAAAGATTGTCTCGTCCTTCAAATGACCCAAGCTCGAATCGAATGAGCACCCCGCGGGGTAATTATCGGGCGGAATCTCAAAACTACGGAATGCGGGCGCGGACCACCGCCACTGGGTCCTTTCCTGCTGGTGGTTAACCTTCTCAGGACTGACACCTTGAGTGGTGGATCGGCTTCAAATTGGGTTGGCATTGAAGGCGGGTCTGTCCCTCCTCACCCCCCGTTTCCTGGCGGTATTCTACGCTAGAATCGTTTGCCGTGACCAAGGGATCATCAGGCAAATCATCAAACCATGGAATGCCGCCGCGGCCCACCGCCACTGGGTCTTCTCCTGCTAGTAATTATCCTTCCCAGGACTGGTGCTTTGTACGAGAGATCGGATTCAAATCGGGTTGGCTCTCGGTTGAACGTTGAGGGCTGGTCTCTTCCTCCTTACCCCCGGTTCCTGGTTCCTGGCGGTCTTCTAGGGCAGAATCGTTCGCAGCGAGAAAGGATTAAAGGTCGCTGATACTCCAAAAACAAGAAGAAGAAAAAGCAATGTTCGACCTCTGGATAACCCAGGCTCGAATCGAACGAGCAACCCTGCAGACATTCAAACTCAATGGAACGCAGATGCCGCGACCACCGCTACTGGGTCTCTTCCTGCTGGTGTTGGTGCTGCCTCAGACTGGGTTCTTTGGTGGTCGATCGTGTGCATTCGTATTGTATCTCCTGATCTTTCTATCTCCCTTTCGCTCAATACTCTCAACCTGGAGTCAATTTCAACAAGAAGAAATAAGATGATATACGGACGGGTCAGAGCCCAGGCTCGAATGAGTACCTTGATTCCAATGGACTAATTCCCTGTGGGTTTCTCAACTGACGGACTCGACTCGAATTGTGACACGGCCGACAACGTTATTGTAACCTACCGAAATCCAATCTGAAATTGGGCCTCAATTTCTACTCCTGCTCTCACGGCCTTCAAACAAAATTCGTCGGCTGGTACTTTCAATTCGTTAACGACTTTTCTATCCGTCTTAATTTTCGCTCCATCCACAAAGGAAGAACCGAACCCTGAAACAAAAAGATCTACGTGAATGACCCAGGCTCGGATTGAACGAGCAACCTCGCAAATCCTTGCAGCAGCGAATTATCGAGTACGGGCGCGGACCACTGCTACCAGGTCCTTCTTAGCTACTCGCTATGCTCAAGAAGACCACGGCCCGTTTAGGAACGCCGGGCCGGGAATTATCTAAGTGTACAAGGCACTAATTGTACACTGTGCTCCTGGACTCCTTTCCGACTCTGTAGCCGAACTGACGGCCGCGGTCTTTTAACCCGCCGCTATAGAATTAGAGAGAGAGAAAAGAAGCAGTCAGTGGAAGTGAAAACCTCTTTCGTTCAAAGTTTGTGGCTCAACGCGTCGGGTATCTAAGCAGGTGTTTGGTTGTCGGTAGACCATCATCGTTTCCTCGTGTGGGGATGCAGATTCCAACGTGATCATGATTTCCTTGGGGCCAACAATCTGAGTGGCTCACAACTCAGGCATCCCGCGCTTAGCAGAACATTATATGATTTCAACGTGATTTACTGTACGATATATATGTCAAGGCTAAATCCAGTTCTGACAACGTGAAACAAACGCCCACTGGCGCCTCGGGGCTCAACAATCGAATGATTATTGTGAGAGACCATGCGTCGTAACGGACTTGTCCCAGACGGCATATGCAACGTCGCCTGATGCGACCCAACCTCCCTGGAAGAGGGATGCCGCACAACAGAGAACATCCACGATCGAGAGCTTGAGACGCAACATTGTTCCGTGAAATTTCTTTCGTTGAAAGTAAGGGAGGGAAGTACTGTACCATTACGTTCAAATCGAAGGGGGGAGTGATGCGTGACATGTTCGACCAATTCGATAATTCGACAGCGGCCCGAAAGGTGCGTGACAAGGAAAAAAATTCGATGTGGCAGCGAAATTCCACCCTTAGGTTTCGAATGATTTCCTGGGGTAGCTAGGCAATATTTCCGTGATGAGTCGAATCCTTGTTGGTATTTTCTTGAGAATTTATTTTGCAGCTGATTTTAACCAACCACAGGTTGAAATTTTAGAGTTGCAGGTAGGAATAGTTTGGGAATGGTTTGAATCTTACTGGCCAAGGGCAGGGAGTCGCAGGGTGTTTTCACGCTCTTCCGCTGGATTTTTCGTCGGTGTGACGAACCGTTGGACCTATTCAACACCGGCCCTCGTGACGCGTGACCTCGACCAAAATTCGACATCGACAGGGGGGTGCGTGACGCGTGACTGTCGATTTGAACGAAATGGTACAGTATATTCATCTACGAGAATCTATATAAGAAAAGAGGTGGGTGTAGGACAAATGTCATTGTCAAATCGAGGCAGGTTTGGCAGTGTAATTCTACCTACCTACCTACCTACCTACCACTACCACACACCTTGCCGCGGAGTCTCCACCCAATTGTTGACTCGGATGTATCAGTTGGGAACCGCAGACACTCGAGATAGAGCTCGAGGAGTCCCTTTGCGTGTCAGCTGCATGGCCCTCATAGTCTACTGTCTCACAGTGTGCACATCAGAAAATGACCCACAATAGGTTGTTTGAAGATCGTGCCAATGTTCCCACGGTTGTAAATTTCGATATTGGATGCCGAACTCAAGAACAAGGGAAGGAAATTATATAACAGGGACTCTCTATATCTAGGTAGCCTTTATGCTGGTGTATAAGAGTCCGATTCGAGTCCAGTGTGAGTTTTGCTCACACCGCGAACAGAAGAATCGTGTGTAAAAAAATAAGGGTGCGCACGGTAACGGCGAGGGCCGGAGCAAAGCAACGAGGGATGAAGCAGAATTCATAGGGGGAAATGCCGTACTCGGAAGAGGAGTAGATACAGGATGTATATTGTCAGGGATATGAGACAGAGAACCTATAGCAAATACAACAATGAGAGCGGGGGGAGGGTATGTAAGCGAAGCGAAGCAGAAATAAATGGTTATGTGAGACGGAAAGGGGAGTCGCAGTTTGGTTGCGCGGAGAACAAATATCCACCCAGTGGGTGAATATATGTAGACATCTAGACATGGGGTATATCATCCGTCCAGTTAATGTCCATGAGGGCACCAGGAGGGAGGTCCCGCAAGGTCAAAAAGGGTAGAACAATGAGGACAACACGACAAAAAATGTACAGTAAAAGAGTCCCCAGAAACAAGGCTTCGATCAACGCCGTTCTCTCGAGTGGGGTCGGCGGGCGTGTAACTTGAACAAGTGCCATAAGCGACGGAATGGCCGTAACAATGAGAGCGGACACCCGCCACAGCCACATTTCTATGCTGGACGGAAATACTGTCGTCCAAGCGGTGCAGTGGATGGCTCCAAAAATCATGGCGACGAGGGCCTCTAGGAGAAAGGAACGGAAAAAAGACGCCGGTGTTGACCACAATAAAGGCACACAATCGGATGAGGCCGGATCGTAATTGTCCGCTCCATAAATGGCACCAATCATGGATGCCAATAGCTGGGGCAACACTATATTCTTCCGGGGCACAGAAGCGGTATCATCGAAATCTTCAGCGGGCCCGATGGGAATCGGACATTGCACGTCGAGAGGCTTGTGCCACCAGAGCAACCAGATGAAGATATTGACTACCGCAAATGCCAATGTGGCAAATTCGAGTTCTATGATCGGAAGCTGCTGTGAGGCTCGAGCAAGACATTGGATAATGAACCACAGGGACTGGATGAGTGCCACGCCCTTTGAGAGCGCATCTCCTTTGCTCCTGTCCATTATGGTTGTCGTGTCAATGCTCTGTATGTCGGCGACATATTGAGCACCAAGAGGGGCTTCCAACTGTTCCCACGTCGTAATGGGGTCTTGACGGTTGTGAGAGACGAAACCACCCATTGCGAAGAAGAACCCATGCGTCAACGAGACGTTGTGCACTGTGCATGCAAAAGAAATCGTCTTGAAAACCGGATTGAAGCGGCTGCATGAAGACTCACCCTTCGAAAACCTCCGGGCGAAGAAAAACTGTCTGGCCGCGAAAAACACCATTATCTCCGGCGCGATAACTGCCATAAGCATCATTGCAAGCCGCCGAACGGCGAGGCGGAGCCAACTCTGGCGCGGAGCAGGCAGATTTGGGTGAACCGATACCCAAGTGCAGGCGAATATGGTCGTAAGGCAGCCCCACACGATGTCGAACGTTGTGCGGCAGCTCGATGGGTCGCCGCAGGATTGAGTTCCTCGGGATTGAAGTGTATAAGCGGCAGCAGGGTTTTGGAAGAAACCATGGGCCGAAAATAGGGAGAGAAACATCGGAGGAGGACCAGTGGGTGAGGAGGAATGGGATGGATGAGGGGACACACTGTGTTCCGGGGTCGCCTGCACATAGCTGCACATGCTGTGCACAGCTATTTGTGGAGCTGTGAAGCTATGCGCTGCACACAGCTACACAGCCCGTGTGTAGTGATCTGCGCTTGCCTACGAGTACACAGCTCCACAAATACATACCTGCCACGGCATCATTGAACGACATTACAGCTGTTCCGGAAAAGCATAACTTATTCCTGGGAGGAGGAGGATGTTGATACGCCGACTCGGGCCCTAAGAGCGGAGCTGAACAAACAAATGAACAACAACACTCAGCAAGCGAGAGCCCGAACGTGGGTGTGCGAGGTGGTCCAAACGTCCCAATACCAATCAGGTACGTGTGAGCGGTCTAGACGGAGGCGACGGAGAACAAGCGTAGGCGATGGCGACGGCGAAGGCGAGAACGACAGTGATCGGGGACGACGAAGGACACAGAAGCGACGGTGATCGGGGACGACGAAGGACTCAGAACGTGGGCAGGTGAACTGCAGAGGGTGATAGACAAACCAAATGAGAGATGTATTGGTGGGGGCCGGTCTCTACAGTACAGTGTAAAGAAGGGGGCTTTTATAGGAAAGGAAGGGGGCAGTGCTATGAGAATGGAGATAAGTCGAAAGGCGCCGCGCAAGAGCGCAAAGTAAAAAGGCGCCGCCAAAAGGATATAAATAGAAAGTGCGCCTTGCGAAGAGAAGTGCGCCGTGCATATGGAGATAAAGAGAGAGTGCGCCGGACCTACGGATATAAATAGAAAAGGCGCCGCGCAAAGGCGCAAAGTAAAAAGGCGCGATCAACTTTAATGAACCGTGGGAAAGGCGCTGGGAATTGTGCGCCGGGGAATAAGGCGCTGTATCGGTAGCAGTGTTGCCGTAATGGTGTGCGTACGCGCCCAGCACGAGCTGGTGCGCATCATCTCCTCCCAACTGAAAAACTGACTGTCCTCAGGCAGCCGAAATCGAATAGTGTTTGTTCCTCCCAACTGAGATTGAAACCGCGGGTTCTATGGCTCTATGTCGTCGTCCTCAGGGTCCACAAGTGTACTCTGTTCCATTTCGCGAAGGCGTTCGGTCGAGATATCGAGGAGTTCCTCTAATGGCGGTAAAGGAATGCTCTGGCGGGCAAAATATGGGATAACTCGGAAGGCAGCGATTGGTCGGTGGAAAACAGAACCGTCGAGTTCGCATAAAATGTATGCGCCACCAAGGTTGCGTGAAATGACGATGAGTGGGCCGAGGTACCGTTTACGCATCTTCTTGCTGAGTGACTTTTCGATGGCGGTGTTTCGCATGAGAACTAAGTCTCCGCGCTGGAAGTTGTAGTTGTGTAGTGTTGCGGCGTGGTCCTGCTCGAATTTAATGGCGGCTCGAAGTCTCGCAGTGTAGACGTTGGAATGAAGGAGAGTGAGGTGCTCTCGACGTTTCTGCAGTGCTATGGCACGCTGAGCGATTAAATCTTCAGTGCTGAGAACCGAATCGGGCGGAGGAAGCAGATATGTTGCTTCAGAGATGTCGAGAGGGATTAATGGATGCGTTCCGGTTGCTGCAAAGTAAGGGGAGCAGCCCATACGTCTACGAATGGTGATGCGGTCGGCCCAAAATACGGAGAATGTAACGGTGTGCCATTTATTTTGGACTCCGTCGCAGGCCTTGAATATACTGTTCCGAATGTCCAAATGCGGGCGCTCAACGATGCCGTTGGCCTGGGAGTTATAGCCGGAAACGCGAATGTGCTTCACATGATACTTCTTCTCGAGGTAAGCTAGCGCTTTCACGAAGGGGGTACCATTATCCGTGACGACTTCGACCAGTGTGCCCCAACGACACAATAAATCCTCGAAAATCCAATCGCCGAGGGCTTTGGCATTCTCCTTGTGCAGCATGCGAAATTCGGGGTAATGGATCATTGAACAGCGCCCTTGAACGATGTACTTGTAGCCACCGCTCAACGGCATATGCATGGTATCCATGTAAACTTTGGAGAATAATGGCGCGGGGACTGCCACCGTGGGAGGAATACGAACTTGTTGCATCTGTCGGATTTGGCAGAGGTGACAAGTATGAATCCACCAGGTGATATCGTGGGCCATGTATGGCCACCAGAATCGTTCGCTGAGGAGACCACGCGTCGCGTAAAAACCACGGTGTCCGACATCATCGTGTGCGGAGCGCAAGATAAATAACCGGCGTGATTGAATGACAACGAGTTTATGGCGCTGTTGCGGGTCTTTACGCCAAAGTTGATTATCGGTGATGTAAAACTCCTGGCAATATCGGACGAAGGCTTGATAATCTGCGTCTTTCATGTCTCGAGGGCGCTGAAGCGTCTCGTGCCAGAGTCGAACTCGGTCTACACGGGCATCGGCGAGCTGCGCGTTCTCCGAGCGCGGGACATTGTCATATGAAAGGGATTCGGGTGCCAACTCGTCGTCAGGGACGATCTCAGCGGATAAAGTCGCAATGGTCTTCTGCGGGCGTGCAACGTGCGGCGAGTCGTTTATGAAGTGCATGAAGCCGTGAACCTGGTCGATCCAGTCATCAAAGTTGTCCTCTGGTTCGGGTTCGTCTCCAGGCTGAGGGTTACGGCGCGAAAGCCCATCGGGGCGGTGCGAAACTCCGGGTACGTGGACAAGGGTGAAGTGGAAGGTGAGAATGGCGAGGATCCAACGATTCATGCTGGCGCCTGGTGCGAGATCTGGATTGGCAAGCATGCCTTTAATGTAGCGTGCGTCGACTTCCACTATAATATTCCGAACTCCGATTAAATGAATCTTCCAAGCGCGAAGTGCACGGTAGAGTCCGTAAAGCTCGAGTTTAGCCTGGGAAAATCGTGCTTCGCGCTCATTGAGCGTGATTGAACCGAAACGCGTGTAATATCGGCGCGATAAATCCTCAAGGTCACATTGGGCGAGGAGGAATCCAACAGCGAGCAAAGAGGTGTCCACGGAGAGAATACACGGTGCGCGTGAGGCATAATCGATGGGTCGGAGTGCGGGTGAGTGTACCAGCGCATACTTCAAGTCTTCTTGTGCCTCGATTTGCGGCAAACCAAAAACGAAGGGTACATCTTTACGTGTGAGGAGAACAAGGGCGTGGGCGCGATGTGCAAAGTTGTAAATGAATATCCGTACAACTCCGATGGTTCCCAGAAATGCGCGGACTTCAGATAAATCTTTGCATGGTCCCCAGTTCAGTATTTTCGCACTGTGGGATTGGTCGGGAACGCGGCCTTCGAAGGTGCAAATGTGGCCAAGAACGGTGATCGTGTGCCAACATAAAATGGCCTTGGGACCCGAGAAGGTACCTCGACAATATATCATGCGTGTAACGATGCGATTGAGAACCTGGAAATGTTCCCAGACAAAACGGCGAATACCGGTGTTCTCGGGGATAGTCTCGTAATTTCCGTTGGAGTCCTGGTAGCGCGAAGCAGGACCGCGCACGGGACAATCGTCGATGACAGGGATTGTATGGTGTGGAATTTCGGCCTGCAGTATGTGTGTGACATCGTCGTGGAAAATTGGCACGGAATTTGTCCAACCCATCGGAAGGGTAACAAGTCGAAGGGCGCCGTATGGTGTTTGGAACGTGGTGTAGTCGCGGGAAGACTCTGCGATAACGCGTTCGTCGTAGCCGACATATAAGTCGAGCATTCCGCCACAGGCGCGACCGGCGAATTGTTCTGCAACCTGGTCGAGTAAAGGGGTAACTCCGCTGTGTTGAATGGTAACGGCATTCAGCGCTTCGAGTGCGTGAACGATGCGAAGACTGGTGGCGTCTTTCTTGAGCACACAGAACCAACGAGAGCGGTATGACGAATTCGAGGGCTCGTACACGCCAGCAGTAATTTTTGCTCGGATTAATCGGCAAACTTCATCGTAAATGCCGGGCGGGATAGGAATATTCCGTTGAACCCAAGGCGTGTGCGGAATAACGGGTATCTCAACGGGTGGGAAGAAGTCCTCGCGGAATTTTCCTCGTTGGGAATCATTCCAGGCGAAACCTCTATTATGAAGGCACATGAAGTAGTGCATGAAAGCGCGTTCGGCGGGCCATAAGAAGTCTCCGGTGTGAGCGCGATCAATAATATCACGGCATTCGGAAGTATAACGTCCAGTTGGAAAGAATGGTGGTGGATTGGGTGAGAGAATAGGCATATGTGCCAAGGGATCACCACGAATATTGCGGACAATGCGGAATTTTTCAGGTAAACTGCCAAGGACAGGCCTGACTTTCTGTGCGACTGGTTTATATTTCTTCTTGGCATATGTTGCCAGCGGAGGTGAGGAAACAAAATTGGTATAAGCAGTGCGAGTTGAATCACGACTGCACGGCGGTACCACAGGTTGAACGAGGGTGCGCGTAGGAGTAATAGGGTCGGGAGAAGGCAACTGCGAGCAAGCTGACAGGTAAGCTTGTTGAAGTTGTTCGTGGGGGTAGTCCGATGCGAGAACCGAGTATGCTTCAATAATAAATCTTCCGGGGGCGCTAGAATGCGGAATTATGACAAGGGCGACTTCTCCTTGATCAGGGATCAATTCCTCGAGGCGCGAAAATCCTGCGGCAAAGGCTGCCGGGTCCTGCCACGCGGAACCGTAGGAATAGTCAATTCTATGCCGCTATTGCGGTCACAGATCGTAATCGTCTGGTCGCCGTTGGCGGAGTTATTTACTCTGGACTCGGTTAATTTATCGAATGGGCGGCCGAGGAGAATATCATAGGCGGGTGCGCGAACAATGTTAACTTGGAGGTAAAGTGTAATTTCGCCGAATTTGAACGGGACATTGCGAGCGAGGCCGAGGGACGGAGTAACGGTGCCGTTCGCGGATTCCATGTTAATCGTAATACGGGGATTATATGGGAGCTGCAAGTTGTTGCAAACTGCCTCGGACATAGCGACAATTTGAGAACCTGTGTCGTAAATGCACTCGACGCGGCGCTGGTTATCCACAATAGGTAAAACTGAGCGGATCGCGGAAGAGTCTTCGGCAACATGAAGTTCGCCGGCGTCGGGGAGTATACCAGCATCATATAGGGTTGCAAATTCGTCGTTAGCCACAAGGGCGTCGCGAGGAAGGTCCTGTTCAACAGTTTGTTCAAATGTAGCGGGCATGCTGCTCGTGAACGTGCCAAAGGTTGCAACATTTATAGGTTCGGCCGTGTGTTCTTTAAATTCAACGGTCGGTTCAGCGTTGAACGGGAGCGGATTTTCATCAATATTATTGAAGAACTGGGCTTTCGCAGGTTCCAGATGCGCCTCGGGAGCGACGCGCCGACTCGTGGTTATTTCCTTGTACTGGTTTCGAAGGTCCGGAGCGATCGAAAGCAATTCGCGCTGTGAAAGCGTAACGGGCGCATCCATCGAGCGGTCAAAAATGTTTGTGGCAATTTTATTGTCAACCACCGGTGCGGTACTGCGATAAGCAGGCTCGTGGCGCTTTCCGGTAGGCATCGGCGGCGCTGGTACTCCGAAATTACAGCCTCGGGGTTCGGCATAAGCGGCATCGCGCACGTTTGCATACGGGTGCTCCGGCATGCGCTGGATCGGGGGAGCAACGGGAACTCGAAGCGGAGGAGCAGGAATATGTGCGGGTGCAATTGGGGAGCGAGGGCGTGGAAGTACACGCCGAATTGGCTGCTCTGGTTCTTCAACATGGCCACCGGTCTCGGCGACACGGCGGGCCTGTGCTCGAGTTTGAATATATTGAGCCTGGCGCAATCTTTCCAAGGCTTCATTTTCTTGGTCCAAACAAGCCTGACGTTCCTCAATTGAGAGGCGATTCGAAGGCTGTTGGAAGGTGGAATTTTGGTAGGTGTCCAGCATCATTTGTGCTGCAGCAATCTGACCGGGGTTCTGGCGGTGCCATTCCTGGATGCGCTCGCGAAGGTTACGGCCTGGAACGTGCCGCGGAACAAACGCGCCGGAGGGAAGGACAACTCGTCCATTAATGTCGCGTTTACAGATGCCCGTTTGGCTATCTGCAGTGACGGCTTCGCAATTTGCAATATAATGCGGCCCGTTGCAATAGGTGCAACCGTCGGGACGAGTGTTCGTGTTTCGAGGAGGGTATAATTGGTTCTGGGTCTGAGTATTCGCCGCAGCGAGGACTCCCGGATTTTGGCTAATAAACTCGATGAATTTGGTGAAGGTGCTGGCCAATACCGCAACTTCGGGCTCAGATTTAATCTGGGTCGCCGCGGGCGATGAATATTCAACAGAAGAGGTTGGTTTTATGGATGTTCCCTGAAGGACAAAATCTGCAGCTTCTTTCAAGTCTGCCAAATCATGTGCGTCCTCCGGTCCGACATCGGGCTGCTTCACCTGAAGGCGGCGATCAATGCGCTCCCACAGGGTCTCTGGCTGCATCGCACGCTTGAAGGAACGAGTCTGCTCGCACGGAGCAAGTCGGCCTTGCTTGATAAGGTACACGGATATCGTGGAAAAGTCACGATAAAATTCGCTGAAATCGCCTTTCGTGTGTATTCCCGTACGTGCGTAGGCGCCAACGAGAACATCTAGATCTGCTAAAGTATACTTTTTATCTGCATCGGTTCCAGGATAAAGTTTCAAGGCAGCTGCCTTAAATTCCGTATAGGACACAGTCGCCGTGGTGAACTCGGGGAGAGATTCCCAAGCATCCTGGTCGCGGAAGCTGAGGAAACGAGTCGCGTGGGACTTCTTCTCGGCGTGGTCTGTGACGCCACAACGCGTGAAGTGAAATTCGAGGTCGGTAAAGAAGCGCGGGAGTTCGCGCGGGTTGGTCGAGTCGAATGTGGAGGCCGTACGGTCACCACAAGCGGGCATAGATGGTTGGGCCATTATTGAAATGGAAATGGTGTGTGGTTCGATAAAATCTGCCGGGCGTAAGAGCGGCGGTGATGGTGAACGCGAAGGCGAAGGCAAGGCAATATTCGCGTGGTGTGATAAGTGGTACGGGACGAGTTCAAAAAGCGATGGATCTTCAGGGTTAAAACCCGCGGCTATAATTTCTTGGCGAAGGTTACGAAGTTCGTTTCCGCGTAACGCACGGGATGGATTGGAAGCTATTTTAGAACCCCTCGCAGTGGGCTCCAATATGATACGCCGACTCGGGCCCTAAGAGCGGAGCTGAACAAACAAATGAACAACAACACTCAGCAAGCGAGAGCCCGAACGTGGGTGTGCGAGGTGGTCCAAACGTCCCAATACCAATCAGGTACGTGTGAGCGGTCTAGACGGAGGCGACGGAGAACAAGCGTAGGCGATGGCGACGGCGAAGGCGAGAACGACAGTGATCGGGGACGACGAAGGACACAGAAGCGACGGTGATCGGGGACGACGAAGGACTCAGAACGTGGGCAGGTGAACTGCAGAGGGTGATAGACAAACCAAATGAGAGATGTATTGGTGGGGGCCGGTCTCTACAGTACAGTGTAAAGAAGGGGGCTTTTATAGGAAAGGAAGGGGGCAGTGCTATGAGAATGGAGATAAGTCGAAAGGCGCCGCGCAAGAGCGCAAAGTAAAAAGGCGCCGCCAAAAGGATATAAATAGAAAGTGCGCCTTGCGAAGAGAAGTGCGCCGTGCATATGGAGATAAAGAGAGAGTGCGCCGGACCTACGGATATAAATAGAAAAGGCGCCGCGCAAAGGCGCAAAGTAAAAAGGCGCGATCAACTTTAATGAACCGTGGGAAAGGCGCTGGGAATTGTGCGCCGGGGAATAAGGCACTGTATCGGTAGCAGTGTTGCCGTAATGGTGTGCGTACGCGCCCAGCACGAGCTGGTGCGCATCAATGTATTAAAAAGACAACACCCAAATAAATAGAATAAGGGCCCGCTGGCGCGGCAGAGCCCACTATGTGTGATCAATCACGTGGTTGGGCGTGGCCGACAGTGTTTAGAACGTAGTACATCGAGCCTTTTTTTTTTCAAAAGACCCAACGAGAATATGTTGTGTTCGTGGGAAATGATTACTGTACCATTTCAATCAAATTGACAGGGGGGGGTGACGCGTGACACATTCAATCAATTCGACATTTCGACACAGGGTCTGGGTCAGCGTGACACGCGAAAAAATTCGATATCAGCTCCAAATTGTGTGGGTGGTTTGGAGCAGTCTTCCAGCATAGCCGGGGAGTATTTGGATTCATTTTGGAACAATTTCTGCCCAAATTCTTCTTGAACACCATTTCCATTCAGAAATTCAACCAGAGGTTGAAATTTTAGGGTTGTAACAGAGATATCTGCACAGAAGGTTGGAAATTGTCAAATTCTTCGTGGAAAATGGGAAACAAAGCAAAAAATTCTGTTCACGCCGTTTTGTTGGATTTTTCGCTACGTGATGAACCGCCAGACCTATTCGGCATGGGCCCCCGTGACGCGTGACCACGACCGAAATTCGATATCGACAGGGGGGTGCGTGACGCGTGACTGTCGATTTGATTCAAATGGTACAGTACGCCAACTGCGGAGGAGGCGCGTTATACGCGTCCATCTTTTTCCGTGAATGGACCTGTGAATTGAATAAAAAGGAAGGCTGGAATGGGCACAGTAAGCGTGACAGCGCGGGCACACACCACTGGTATTAATCACGGTCTTGCCGGAGGAGTAGGAGCCGGAGGACGAGTTATATGATCACGATGCTACCGGTGAAAATACTCTCCGATAAATGTCGCGCCCGGTAATGTGGTGAAGGTGACATGGATCTTTCTGCACTGTCAGTCGGAGATTACTCTCGGAGAAGTAAGTTGAGCACTGCGAGTGGACGTGTTCTCCGTCGAATCTCACTCGCAAGAGACTTGACGAGATATTTGAAGAAGCTCACTCACCTATATATAGTTGTGTCGATGGGGGAACCGCCAGTACGAAGATTTACGGAGGCTAACGGCAACCCTTTGGACTGCTCTTGTGACCGATGAAATCTTGAATCAGTGTATTATATTCGCGTCCGAGGTGTATATGTGAAGCAGTCCATCAGTCAAAGAAGACCATCGGCAAGATGGAACACGGTTGGGCTTGTCCGCCCCTACATAACTGGAGCCTCTCCTTGACAGGGAGCCTCCCGATGCGGTGCTTCAACGTGAATAAGACGCTGCTAGTACCCCTGGCCTTGGACGCCTTAATACTGTAGTGTCGCGCAAAACTGCTTGATTCCGGGCGGATTTTGACATATCACGCGATGGCAGGATGCGACGACGAGGAGCCAGACACATTATTTTGCTTGTACTTATCAATCACACATGAGAGGTTGAACACTCGGCTCCACATTTCGCCGGAGCTCGGTGAAATCATGAGATTTCCTTGCCATTGGCTTCTGCGGGGCTTGGCCTGGCTCGGTGTTATGACCGCCGTGAAGTTTGCCTCATCTTTGCTCTTTTTTAAGCCCTCCTGGTACTTGCGACAACAGCCGAGGTGCTTAAGCTTCAAATGATCTGCTCCACAGATGAATTTTCGCTGTCCCTCTGCCAGTATCTTCTGCTTCAGCCGGCGCATGTACCATGTCTGATTTGATATCTCAACGCAGCCATCTAGAAACAAGATTGGAAGAGCGGGTGTAATCGTAGTGTCATATGTACGCTGCCAGTGACCTCTCCCCGCGTGCTTTTGCAGTTGCAAATTTCCTCCCTGTGGTAAGATACTGGCTCATTGTCGTGATAGACCCTCCAGGTGTTCCATTTCAGCACTTTCCGAGGTACTATAGCGGAAATGAGCTTTGGCGGGTACACGTAGATTCAAAATGTCAGACGTCAGTTCAAAACCAAAAGGAACTACCTGCATCTTACAGCCTCCGATATGTGAGAACGACCAGATTTTGAACTGGACGGAATTAAATTTCTCTGGTGACAGTGAAGAACTATAAATTCTCTCCTTGAATCAATGAAACTATAGACCTAGCCGCATACCTCGTCGGTTCGTCGGCACTTCTCCCCTGTCCGTGTTCGCAACGGTAGAATCTCTGCAGATATTCAATCGCCCAGCTTCACATCACAGAGACCACTTCCGTGTCCAAACGCATGTGGGTGTGTTCATTCCACTGGAATTAGCTTAATTTTAACTCGATTTTGATAGTCCTCACGATGCCCATAGAGAGCAAAGTCGTCAACGACACCGATAATATTGTTCATTGCAGTATCCAGGACACCCCTGAGCCTGGCAACAACCCGGCCTACGATGAAGCACTAGCTGTTACTGGGGTGGTGCTTGCCGCTCTCGCTGTTCTGGCGGTGTTGCCCTCAGGTCCTTTTGCTGCAGGGGGCATGTTGGCGAGCAAGGGAGTCAGTGTGGCCCTGAAGATGTTCAAGTCCACTAAAGTGGCGGTGGCGGAGGGGAGCGTGGGCGGTGTGGCTGCAGTCTGGGGAGCTGTTCGCACGTTTGGTGGACCAGACAATATCACAGTCAAAGAAACCCTGCTCAACCCCAATGGATCGCTCTCCAAAAAAACGGAAACGGGTAATACTATCCGCATAGTCCGTACCAGTATCGAAACTCGAGCCACCACTGGGGGTGGCCAAGCCCCATTCCTTATCTCACGCTCCACCGTAATCAAGAAGACGGCCACGGACACCACAAGTGTCAGGAATCTTGTCACGTCAGACGACGATATCATGTTCACCATTGAACTCCCCCCACCGTCGTCTGGTAAATCGTATTTCATCTACGCTGCGAGCCTCTTTGGATTCCGCAACCTCGTACCCCCCACTGCTGTGCAGCCGGAGACCCCTGACGAGACGGGAGGTATTTGGAGCGTTGGCACGGAGATCGCTACCGCCTCTAGTCCTTCAAATAGCTGGTTGCATCAGATGGTCGGTTCTACGGCACAGTGGACGTGGGGCGACTCCCTCACCTATTTGGAGAAGGGCTTACCGATAAAACCCGTTGGGAGCACAGTCACCAGTCGCTATGAAATCGTCTCACTCGGGAATACCGTATGCCTCAAGTTGACGGATTTTGTGGTGTATACGACGGGAGGTACGCAGCGGTCAGGCGACAAGACCCTCAAGGAAAGTTATGACGGCAACCAAACCGAAACACTCGAGCTGATTGACGCTAACGATAACCGTCAGTTGTCATTTTCTTGTTCGCTTTGCGCTATCTCACGATATTCCTAGGTTATCGTAGGTTTACTCATTCGTATTGAGACAATTCTCATGCAGCTTCCAGCTGGTACCAATGGCCAAGGCTACTACTGGGCCTACTGGGTGACCGGTGGCTCGAATAACACGAAGAAACTGTTCGCAATCGACAATAATAGCAACTCTACCTACATTAAGCGTGAAGACGGAGGGATTGTCTATCTGCCAGCAGTGCCCAAGGATTCCATGGTCTACCCCAAGATCATCGAAATCCCGTCCTCCAGCGGTAGAAGTGCAGCAGGTGATTTCAGTTTTGTTCCTGGGTGGGCATTGCTGAACATGGCATGGCAATCACTGTAGAATTTCAATCGATTCGTCATGAAGTTTTGAAAGAAGAAAATGCGGATTACAAAAGTCAGATCCTTTCGAATATTATGTGCTACGAACTAATTCGATTGAAATTTTGCAGTTGAGTGGGCTTAGGTCATCCAGCGCCCGGCCATTTGACCATCCTAACTTTCGAGTATTTTAAAATTCTTGTAAAGGGTATTCAACTACCTTAAGTGGTATTCAACTATCACTAGTAGCAGAGCAATACATAGCGGATGGAATTTCCCACGGCTCCTCGGTTTCTTTTGTCTCTTTTATCCATGCAGTTGAAATCAATTCGATGAAAGACTCGAAATAGAAGTTATAGGTTCATGCGGCGGGTTCACAGTCAATCGCGATGAAATAAAATGAGCTTTACTTAAGTTCCAAGGTGATTTCATCACCTGTACTACTTAAGATCCTCCTCAGCCGAACTCAAGTTACACCGGAACTTGAGTTCCACCCGCATACACCCGTCATACATCGCTCAGCTCCCCACTTCCAGTCGTGCCCACCACTCAAGCTCAAGTTCACCACCGCAACTCAAGTTATTTTCCACAACTCGAGTTCTGGTCCATTACTTAAGTTCCCACCCACAACTTGAGTCTCGCCAACCACTCAAGTCCCACCGACAACTTGAGTTTGGTTGGTAAACTTCAAGTTGCTCGCAGCTACTCCGTGCGGTCCAAGTTCGGCCGTCAGTAGCTGTAATCATATCCAGACTACTGGCATGTCAGCAAGTTCAACCGGGTTGAACATCGCGACGTACCACCAATACGAAGTGTCCCCGCCTTCCATCGTAAAACCCGAGCCAAACAGTCACGAAGAAGAATAAGCGAGCTTGTCGTGGTCAAAATCCTCCAGATTTTCGCTGTTGCCACCCAATTGCCATAAGTTTGCTTCGAACCGATGACTTAAGTTCTATCCAACCTGGTAATACATAGTGTATTCTGTGCATTATAGTAATAGAACTCAAGTCCTACAGAAACTTAAGTGGCGCTGGCGATAAAATCACCTCAGAACTTAAGTAAAGCTCATTGATTAGTTGAACGAGCAAGCCCGCAGAGTACTTTTCCAACTCGGGTTCTCTCATTGAATGCAGACGCGGACCACCGCCACTGGGTCTTTCCCTGCCGGTGGTTATCCTTCCCAGGACCGGCGCTTTGCACGACGGGTCGTCTGGCTCTGGCTTCAGATTGAGTTAACTCTCAGTTGAACGTTGAAGGCGGGTCTCTTCCTCAGTACTCCGGGCCCTGGCGGTCTTCTAGACCAGAATCGTTCACGGGATAACACTGAGACTCCAAAAACACGGAGAAACACAATGTTTGCGTTTCGTCTTCGAAATGACCCAAGCTTGAATCGAACAAGCACCCCTCATCTGGCAAACCATGGAATGCGGGCGCGGACCACCGCCACTGAGTCTCTTCCTGCTGGTGGTTATCTTTCCAAGGATTAACACTTTGGACGATGGATCGACTTCAAATTGGGTTGCAATCTCAGTTGACCGTTGACGGCGCGTCTCCTCCTCCTTACCCCCGGTTCCTAGCGGTCTTCCACACCAGAATTATTCGCAGCGACAAAGGATTGAAGGTTGCTGATACTCAAAAGGGAAAAGAAAATGTAGCGAATCGAAATGACCCAGGCTCGAATCGAACGAGCACCGTGCAGGATGATTATCAAGCAAGTCATGGAATGCGGGCGCGGACCACCGCTACTGGGTCTTTTCCTACTGGGATGCGTGCTCCCTCAGACTGAGCTCCTGGGTGGTAAATCACGATCCTGTGTCTTCGTATTGAACAGTGATTCTGTTTTTTGCTCTATGCATGCCCTCCGGTGCCATGAGCTTGAACTATGTACATCGGCGGGACACATCTGTGTCTCTGGATGGCTGAGTTGTCTGACTGGGACTGAGAAAAAAAGATGACCCACAGATGACCCAGACTCGAATCGGACGAGCAACTCCGCAAAGTAATTATCATTTTCCGTCTTCTGAGGGAATGCGGGCGCGGACCACCGCTACTAGGTCTCTTTCATCCTTGGTAAAGCTGGACTCTTGGCCATTTGCCTTTGTATTTGGACCAGAACGGCCGACCTCATCTTTTCCGCTGTGCTCTCTGACCCGGAGGAAGTTAAATCATATCAGTGCCTCAACAAAGCAAAGCAAATCCCGAATTCTTGACGGGTGTTTCCCTTCTACTGTACTGATCTCCCGTTGAGTCTACAATCTGAAAACATAATTGCCAAGAGGCTCTGGCTAAGACCCAACCTCGATTCGAACAAGCCGCTCGCATCACCATCAGACCTTATTCCCACCCTAAAACGATAAAAATGCTTCATTTCGGGCATGACCCGGGCTCGGATCGGACGAGCAAGCTAGCAAAGGAGGACCACACGGCAACTACAGACTGCGGGCGCGGACCACCGCCACTGGGTCTGTTTTGCTGGGGTTGTCCCCACTTATATCGGCTATGGGATTTGTATAGATCGGAGCCAAGGCGCAGCCTCATTTCTTATTCTCCGCTCTCCGACACCGCGACGCCGCACTACGTCGGCTCCCCCACAAAAAGAAAAAGAAAGCCTCGCAAATTTTCAACGTGGGGTTTACCTTCTCCCAGCCATGGTTCTGCCTATGCCGTGTCAGAAAACACAAAAAACATGTGTCCTCTCCGCATAGTACCCAGGCTCGAATCGAACGAGCGACTCGCAGATACTCTCCTAGAGCTCGTCAGCGCGGACCACCGCTACTGTGCCTTTCTGAAATGGTTGGATAACTGGATTACCTCACGTTCCGACTTGACGCCGACGTTCGATTGCAATTCCAAGGAATGCCTGAATCTCGGCTTCTCATCTTGAGGCTCTTCTTCTTAGTATCAGCACCTTCCGGGCAAGAACTCCTTTTTAAAAACAAGCTATTCGAAGAGTATAGAACGGCCCAAGCTCGAATCGAACGAACAGCTGCCCTCTATACTATTGCTCGGGCAACTTGCACGCGGTGCGGACGACCGCTACTGGGCGTTGCTTTCTTCTGGCTGGATCATTGGATTACACGTTCTCATCTGACGTACGTACCTACACTGCGATGCCGTGGCAACTTCGAAGTCAGGGCAAGAAACCTGTTTCTGTGGAACTGTGAAACACCAAAACTCTCCCTGGCATTGGATTGACTCGAAATTCCTACTCGCGTGCGTTTTTTTATCAACCTCATAAACCGCCAAGTAAAAAGGGTACTATCGCGGAAATGAGCTTTGCCGAGTACACGTACGTGAATGATTCAAAATGTCAGACGTCAGTTCAAAACTAAAAGGAGTTACCCGCGTCTTACAGCCTCCGATATCTGAGAACGACGGTTTTGAACTAGTGTTGCCGTCAGATTGAGTTGAATCTGATTTGGAACTCGGCTCGGTGTCCGAGTTGATGAACTCGATCAGCCGAGTCGAGTCGAGTTACACACCGAGTTGAGTCGAGTTCTTGATGGCATGTCCTAATTTGACACATCCAAGTTGATCCAACTCAATCCCAGCGCGTCGCGTCCATTAGCGTGCTGCACCGTGTTTTTATGCAATACAAGTCGTCCCTCCCCAGTATAAAACCTCGAGAATCCATATTCGCCAATCAAAACGCGTGATCTCGCTTAAACAGGTTCGTTTTGACCACCGCGTCTCCACCATGGACGATGTCTGTGCGTGTGTATCGGCGGACGTGTGCCGGTGTGTCGACTCGTATTTCAGGCCCATGCTGGAACGTCGACAGGGCTATGATCCCTCCCCTCAGCAGCCCGCATACGCCACACCTCCACTGGGTCAGTGGGTCGGAAACCCGCCGCAATGGCTTCCATATTTCCCCCCACACCGACCCGCGAATCCGTCGCCCATGTCGTCTGGCTATTCAAGCCCTTCTGGTTATGGCTATCCGGGTCAAAATACCATCCACTTCCCTCTTACGGACACGACCAATACTACGCCCACACCTGCGTCCACCTCGAGCAACGGGAACAAGCGTCAGCGGACTAGTGCATTATCAGGGAATACTCGGCCACCCAAGCGCGTCAATTCTCGGGAATCCACCTCTTTCAATCCGTCAATATCTGTCAATGCCGCCCAATCCTGCGGTATCGGACCCAGTACTCCCCTCCGTCGAACTCAAGGCCCTCCTCGAGCAACGTCCTTAGCGCACGAGATACCATCACCCCATGCTCGTGTTCCCCCTCCTATCATCCCGGTTCCCCCTCCGACAAACCCCAGCGCGACACGGCAACCGGATGCAGATTTTGCGTCGAAAAAGCGCTCTGACAGCGCTAATGCCGCAACGGATGTATATTTTTTCGTTCGAGCCTTCAATTCGAGTGTGGCTCCGACGGAACTCCCTGGTGCAAGTACCGGGGAAGGTGAATTGACCGACCCCGGCATTCTATCTGAGAAACCCTCCTCCGAGAAATTCTCTCATCTCGGGTGCCGCCTTTGCCCGTGAGCCCATAACATTATCCTCCTATTGATTTACTGACTTTTGTGTAGTACTTGGAAGGTCTGGAAGAATTCGACTGGTGGCACCACCACAACTATACGCCGGCACCTCCAGGAGAAACATGCACCCATCTATTTCCCGACCATCAAACGCCTCGGACTCAAACATGCCGATGACTCGACCTCTTCATCGCGTACTGCTGAGCCTTTCACTCTCGATGGCTGGATTGACAAGCTTCTCCGGTGGATTGTCGTTGATGACCAGGTATTTTTTTGTTCTCTATCTTTCTCTCATTGAATTGCTCATTTGCGCAGTCCATAAATGTTGTTGATTGCGAGGAATTTCGGGACTTCGTGCTCTTTGGCCGCGAAGACGTTTCCGACAAGGACCTCCCACATCGCACAGCTCTGACGGACCTGTTATTCACTGAATATGGGGAGGCCTATGCAGCGCTGGTCGCAGAGCTGAAGGTACGAGCGTTGAATCTGCGTCACAAAATCCCTTCTAAGTTTATATTAATCAGACGGCATACGGGCGAATTTCGTTTACATCCGATATATGGAGTGACCCCAACTTGCGGTCATTTCTTGGGTTAACTGCCCACTTCTGCACTCGCGACGAGAACGGGCATCTCGTTGTGCGCAACCGCCTGTTGGCATTCCGTGTCGTAGAGGGCAAACACGGGCACCGGGTTTTCGCCGTGGCGTGGCGTGGCGTGGCGTGGCGTGCCGCAGTGGCAGTGCTGGCGTGTCCCGACGTGGCACGGTGAGGCTTTTGTAGTTACTTTTTGGGAGTCCGATGTTATTCGGTAGAACACCTGACAGGGATGTACTCGACTGCTTAGGATGACCACAATGCTCAAATTGGATTTTATTGGACTTATATTTGTGGTCAGAAATTTAATTCCCACGGTTGAGTATTCAATGTTCATGTCGTGTTCGTGCGTGAATACACATATACTTACCACTGATATGCATGCCTTTTATGTTCTAAATCACCATCCATCTTCCTTTTAATCTCACCTGGTCCCGCTGCATAGTCCTTCCCACAGGAAGAATCAGTTTAGAACCAGTTGTTCTTTTTGTGGGAGTCCGCATGCACAAACACCCAAGGAGGACTCACAACATGTCAAGACAGGAAGTTTGGGGGGCTAGAGCACTCGAGATGATAGCACATTTTGCACCCCAGATCTGTTTAGCGAGGATGCAAAGATTTTCAACATCCACTAAGTATCACTGCCTGGTATATCGACTGCAATCCCAACCCGGCCCTGATACCACACTCTTACAGACAGGTACAGCAACTACTTTCTCCTTTTTAGTTCCTTTGGATCCGCGCCGATGAAGTGGGCGAGACATAGCCTAGTGTTTGCGAGCAGGAGTGTTTTTGTGCTCGTTGGCCAGCCTAGAACGGGCCATGGCCCCTGGTCAGTATCTCATTGAAACAGAGAGGGCGCAATGCTCAGTTCACAGGGGTGAACGGGCGTGCGAGGTCAATAGGCAGAGTCGGGGTGGGATTTAAAATTCCGGAGGCATACTAGAAATGCCGGCTGGAATCCCAGTACGTCAGGTATCCGAGATGACCAATGCACTTATATTTTCGAATGAGACCCAAATAAAATTGCGCTCAAACTCTCCGGCGGGCGATGAGATCCAATTCATCTCATTGACTCCTGCCACGGAGGGTCAAAATGTTCGCTACGGACTGAGAGTTTGATCAGTGTGCAGGACCATAAAGTATGAAATGACCTTGAGTTACGAGGATAGCATTGCTCGGGCTACGGTAGCTCAGGTGTGTCTGCTGGTCTCGAAGAATTTTGTATCCCTACTTGGCGCCAGTTTTGGCTCAGCGTAATTCCGCAGATCGAAAGAAATACTCACTGGCTGAGGGCACGGAGTACAGTTCAGAACCAATATTCTGCATGTAACCCGTAGCATTCCCTATCATAATGTAGGCCGCCGAGGGGGAAAGGGCGGGAAGGAGAGAATGCCTGTCGAATCGAAAATTGGCAAAAGTGGAACCGGAGCATGAACAAAATCAGGTCAGGGGAACATTTTTAGAACCTGGTGGGCCATATGCACCCCGGAAGAGAACGGGCTAGCAACAAACTTCGTCTGCAACTCTCCAGGGACATATAAAGACCATCCTGCTGCTGAGTTGAAAATCTGGCGTGCAGACAGCACGAACACCTATCCTTGATCAAAGTTGTCCATCGGGATCGAGATCTCCTCAAACGGCGACACTTCTACGCGCGCACCAGAATTGCGGAAGTGTTTTTTCATAGTTTTGATTGTGACTTAGGTACCTAAATGCCGTGACCTGCGGGTAAATTCAGTGGGAGATTGAGCACGAGTTTAAAAGTTTCGGTGCCCAATCTTTATTCGGGGATACAATTTCAAGTACCCGACAACTACCTCAACAGGTCAAAGAGTACCACGCAGGGTCAGTAACAGACGAATGCTAGTGAATATAGGTCATTATGAGCCACCATACCACTGCACGGTGCTGCACGGCACTGCACTGCACTGCACGGCACAGGTGCACGGTGGTGTGCACTGCCGTGCCGTACCGTGCACTGCCGTGGCATGAGCCGTGCATCGCCGTGGCGTGGTCCCTGCACCACCATGCAGTGTGTGCATGTCTGGGGTATGCTGTCTCCTAGTTTATTGCATTGAAATACCAGTTTTAGTTAAACATCGGGATAAGTTTGGAACACAATCATGGACGGAAACTTTGACGGGATAAGGACCCAGGGCTCTCTACGAGGTTATTGAAAACCTCTCGAGGCCTGCGCAAGCAACCTATGGACATGATAGGTGATATACTCGAGGGCGGAAGTCTGTTTCAAGTCTTAACCGGTGGATTTCAACCGTGAGAAAATTATTCAAACACTGTTTACCTCGATTCAATGGATGAGCTTGACTAAGTGTAGTGAATTTCCTTGGTGGAATGTGTGTGAAGTACCTCTGACAATCGGCGGAATCACAGGTTAACAGATCTGGTATGGCTCCTCTGCTCGGGTTGCATCCGACTCGGAAATTCCAGCTTACAGGAAAGATTGTTGGCACTGTATGACTTACATAGTACCGTACATTTAGGAGACCCACAATCCTGGGACATACCTCAGAACAGTGAAGTTCCCCCGGGGAACGAGAATCCAAATGAACATTCAGATAATTGACTATGAGTACCTGCCGTGGGTGGAGTGTTGTCTTTGAGCAGTTGAGCAATGTGAATAGGCCGCTACGACGCGATCCAAGGCGCCCTGAGTCAGAATAACCATTGTGAAGACGGAGTAGACGACAATATCAATGCCTCTGCGTCAATAATCAATAACGCCATCTAACTTATAAAAACATCAATTACACTTTGATACAGGAAATCCATGGGGTAATGAAAGAAATGCCTTGAGTGCAGCTTGAGAGTGTCCCTGACACCTGAGACCAACTCACAGACTGTGTCAGTCTTACACCGGGACACGCCAACACTGCCACGGCAGGCACGGCACGCCACGCCACGCCACGGCTTTTTCCCGGGGCCCGGCAAACACGACGGCAAAAATATTGCGCGCATCATCTTTGGTATCCTGAAAAATGCCGAGATCTTGGACGTAGTAAGTCTCGTTTCTAACGATGAATTACACTCTTCCAACAAAGTAAAAGACAGGTCTCTTTACGCTAGATAACGCTTCCAATAACAATACTCTGATGGACGGACTCGAAGACATGTTTATGGAGGAATTGGAGTCACTTATTAATGGCGACGATTCCGCGGTTGTTCTTTGTGATGCAGACGGGAACCGTATACGGTACGAATGAGCCCAGGCCAGTTTTATTTCCTGTGATTAACCCGTTTCAGGTGCTTTTCGCATGTTATCAACATCGCGTCGCAAACAGTGATTCGGGAAATCAAGGAAAACCCCTACTATCCTGTTGTGGAATCGGACGATACTCCTGAGTTGGCGCAAGCACTGGTGCTGTACGCCGAGGCGATGAGAGCCGACCCGGTTGGTAAAACTCGGCAAATTGTTGCTGCTTGCCGCGTCTCCGGCCAGCGGCGCGCCGATGTTAAACAGATCATCGAAGACGGTAATAGAAAATTCCTGTGGGGTCCAGAGGGCATACGTGTCGTCCAGCTTCTTCGGGACTGCGAGACTCGCTGGTCCTCTACCTACCTTATGTCCGACCGCCTCATCGAGCTTTATCCGGTTCGCGCATTATTTTATATTGTGTTGCCAAAATCTAATTCATTTTAGGCCGTTCAATGCTTCCTAAATCATCCCCAACAAACGGCCATCGCACATCTCCTCTTCAAGCCCCTGGAATATCAAGTTCTTCATGATATCCAGTCCATTCTCGCAGTTCCTCACGCTGCACAAGAGCTTCTATCCGCGGAAAAGACACCAACTCTGTCGGTTGCTCTCCCGGCCTTCGAGATGCTCCTGGAATCTTGGATCAACCTTCAGATTGAGCTACCCATGTTGGCCCACTACATCGGCGTTGGCGTGGTGAAAATCCAGGAGTATGTAAACAAAGGACGGAAGACTCGGGCATATGCTCTCGCGATGAGTACATATATCCTTTTCGCAATTTCCACGAGCTAATAACTGTTCAGTAATGAATCCTACCATGAAGATGGAGTGGATCGAGAGCCATTGGCCCGCAGACGACGCTAAGCAGGCTAAGGAATGGATGATTGAGACCGTGAGTCCTTTTTTACGCCCCTATGGTTAATATTTCTAATTGTGTTCAATACAGATTACCGCGTTTGTCACCGCGCGGCGCAAATCAGCGGCGCGTCCTACTCCTCTCTCACACGCCGCCACGGAACCAGCCATTCAGGGTCACTCTGCAGCAATGTCGCAGGCCGCTGGGATGCAGCGGTTGTCCGGCCTTACCAAATCAGTTCGGCGCATCGTAACTCTCCCCTCCCTCCCATCTTCTGGCTCCTCAGAACCATCTTTACCCCAATCTCAATCGCAGTCTGATCCTCTTCCACCTGTCCTATTACCACCCGCTTCCATCCCAGTCCCGACTCCAGCCGAGCGTCGTGCAACCGAGGCGGCGGCAAAAGAAGAGGATCGTCGGCAAGCTATTCGTGAATTTGGTCGGTATAAAAGTGAAGGAGTGCTTCCCTCCCCCGGTTTTAACTTACTGAAATATTGGGATGTACGTTGGTTGTGTTTCGGTGACTGTCAAAGAATTATTACTCACTTTATTTTAGGACAATGAGACGGACAAGCCAATGGTGTTCAGGGTCGCCATGGACATTCTGCCCATCCAGGCTACATCAGTGCCCTGTGAGAGGGTCTTCTCCTCCAGCAAGGAGACCTGTACGATGCGCCGCAGCCGACTATCCGCGGACCTGCTTGAAATCCTCCAGTTTTTGAAGTACATGTTCAAACAGCAACGGCTCGATTTCACTGCCGACTTTTTGGCCAAAGAGGAGGACTACACAATTGAAGGTGACCTTACCGAGTACGCGATCCGCGAGCTGGTATTGAACGGGGGGATCGAGGAGCTCGAGCAGTTGCTTAAAAATATTCCAGCGGATACTACCCACTAATATGCATTAATCTACCACTATAGGCCACTTTATATACTACATGTATGCTTCCCACGACTTAATATGCTCATCCTAATTAATTTGGGCCTTGTGCGCACTTCCCGTTCAACAGATCACGATGAATAGGGGGTGGGAACGAAGTTATGTCACCAACTCGTCTCAACTCGATCAAAACTCGGCTCGACTCGGTTGATCGAGTTGAGACGAGTTGGTGACACCGCCTCGCCTCAACTCGATCTGCGGCAACACTATTTTGAACTGGACGGAGTTAAATTTCTCAACAGGAGTCACACTGGTGACAGTGAAGAATTATAAATTCTGTCCTTGAATCAATGAACTACTGGCGGCATACCTCGTCGGTTCGTCAGCACTCACTGCGTTCCGCGGTCGCCTAAACATGATCTGCGCAGCTATTTCCGGAGCTGCGTAGGTCAGCGTAGATCACTACACAGCCTCTCACGGCGGACAAGCGGGCAACACCTAGCCGGCAGGCAGCACGCGACACCTGAAGCAACACCTCGCTAAAGCCGACGCAACACCTACATAAAGCCGGTCGCTTAGGACGCTTTGGCGGTATTCGGACTTTTCCGTGGCCACGCTGCACCCTTGCGGCCAACTAATAAATTTATGTTTGTTCGCAGTCGTCAAAAGAAAGAAAATAAATTAGTAGCTGTAGAAATCGACGTAGTTAGAGAAAAAGAAATAAAGTTGGAAATTAAAACGAGTCGCTAGCTAAGTGGTTCAAGGAAGTGGCATAGGTGTTCTAAGGGAAGTGGCACAGAAGGTGCGCAATACACTAAGTGCTGTCGGAATCGCTGCCAAAGATTTCCGCCTCCAAATCCATATTATGATCATAATCGAGAGCACCCTCATCCTCGTCGCTGTCCTCGGCATCGGCCACACCCTCATCCTCCGCGTCCTCGTCGTAATCAGCGTCTTCGTCCATCGAGGCCCCCGCGTCATCAAGGAAATCCTTAACGCTGCCGGCGTCAGACTCGCCTGCGTCTTCGTCGCTGTCTTGACTGCCAACACTGTCACCCTCGCCTTCCTCGTCGATGTCGACATTTTCCTCGTCACTGAGAACGTCAGGGTCGTCCTCCTCGGGCGCAAAATCGAGGTCGTATTCAGCGAATACGGCTTCACCATACTTCTCGGTCAATTGTTCGATGAATGATTTGGCGTCTTCGCCACGCCTGGAAAAGAAGTCGGTGGTGCCGGGGGGGAAACACACGATGAGCTTGGCAGCAAGTTGGGCCCGAATTTGTGGAGGTAGATTGTTGAAATAGGAGGGCGAGTAGTACTGGATTGGCATTTTCTTCGGGAGCTGATGGAGATAACTTGAGTATGTACAATAGGAGGCGATGAAAGAGGCGACTCACCCTACCAAGTAGGCCAGGGTTGCGGTGACCAAAGAGGGGAACGCGACGTGCATTGCGCAAGTGGGCGCTGCGGCTGTTCCCGGCGGCGAAGTGGCTATTGACAATAAGTTGATCCACCTGGCGTACAAGTCTGTCGGCGTCTTGAGACCTCTCCGGGCGGGCAAGAGCGACAGGCCCCTGTGGAGTAGTTTCGGTGTCGGAAGTCGCCTGTGCGCTGAGCATTCACCGCAGTCTAGCGCGAACGTTGTTGTCCTTAAGGAACGCGTCTCGCACTTTGAAATTCTAGTAGGAAACGGTCAGTGAAAGAAGGCGAAAAAGAAAATTGAAAACTTACACGAGTGCGAGCCTGCGAGAGTTTGTTTCGCACGCCAGCAAATTGGTTGCCACCCGGCCTCTGTATTTCGACCTTCCACTTGTCGAACATGTAACGGTGCACGAAGTGGTCATAGAGACGGGTGAGAAGGGCGACGTCGTTCACGCAGCTGGTGTCCGGGTGGAGGAAGTCGTAGGCGGAGGCCGTGATCATGAAGCGAAATGTCTCGATGGCGGCCATGCACATCACGGTGTTGTACGGGGAATACGGCGTTTGAGTGTAGTCAACAGCCCAAGCAGAGAGGCCGAGCTTGGCGAAGTAAGACCGGACAAAAAGAATGGCGCTTTCTTCCACCTGGGCGAAGGCCTGCAGGGTTTTGTTTCTGGAGCGAATAGCGACCCGCACATCGAGCCCGAACTGGACAAAGAGTCAATCATAAGGCGATGGAGTGAACGAATTAGACTGACCTTGACGTCGCCGGGGTGAAGGAGGAGACACCCAACTTCTCCCAATCGCTGCAGCTGAGCGACGGTCTTGCCTGCGAACCTGAGATTGAAGTGTTTGACGTCCTCTAGGGACACCGAATTAGGAGCAGCGTTGGAGCCCGAACTGGACAAAGAGTCAATCATAAGGCGATGGAGTGAACGAATTAGACTGACCTTGACGTCGCCGGGGTGAAGGAGGAGACACCCAACTTCTCCCAATCGCTGCAGCTGAGCGACGGTCTTGCCTGCGAACCTGAGATTGAAGTGTTTGACGTCCTCTAGGGACACCGAATTAGGAGCAGCGTTGGTGTCCAAGAGGTTCCAGATAAAGCGGATGTGCGGGTGAAAAACAGCCTGAGAGCGAGGTCAGCCTGCGAAAGTAAGGCTGGGGGATTACTGTACCTTCAGCGCTTTGGCCTCCGGAGAGATGTCGTCGTTGAACATCTGATGCTCAGCGGGCTTCCTCTCTTTCTTGTTTCCGGCCTTGGAGGAGGAAGAAGGGCTGTTCGACGAGGAACGAGGTGGTGCGGGCGATGGTGTGGGCGAGGCCTTCGACTTGGAAGGAAGGGGCGTCGCATTGGCCTTGCCCTTGCCGTTGGAGGAGGCAGGTGTGCCCTTCGCCTTGGAAGAGGAAGGTGCGCCCTTCGACTTGGAAGGAGTAGTCGAAGCCTTGGGCGCGGGCTTGGAAGGGGTAGATGTAGCCTTGGGCGCGGGCTTGGAAGGAGTAGTCGAAGCCCTGGGCGCGGGCTGGGAAGGGGTAGATGCAGCCTTGGACGTGGGTTTGACGCGGGGGTCGCGAGTACGCTGAGCCCTGATATGCCATGAGTCAAAGGGAAAGAATCGAGCACCGCAGGGACAGCATACCTTTCAGCTTCAAACCGAGCGATCGTCTCCTGCATCTGCCTCGCAGTTTCCGTGGCTTCAGCCTGCGCGGCGCGAGCGGCGGCCGCGGAAGCGTCCCGTTCAGCCCTCAGAGCCTCCATGTCCAACTGCACGGGGCCATGATACTCGATGCGCATCTGTTCGACGAGGCCGGCGAGATCTGCATTCTCCTGGAGCAGTCTCGCCAGCGAGAGTTCGGGAGGGCCTGCGTCGGAGTAGCCCTGCTGAGGGGCGGCGTCGGGGTAGCCGTACTGAGGGGAAGCGTCGGCGTTGGCGTCGGCGCTGTGCTGAAGGGGAGCATCGGCGCCGTGCTGAAGGGGAGCGTCGGCGTGCGCAGCGGTGTAGTACCCGTCACCGTCGACGACGAGCGCTGGGTGGTTGGGGTCCTGAGAGTAGCCACTCGGAGTGACCTGGTCGTAGCCACTCGGAGTGGCCTCGTAGGTTTGGTAGTTCGCCATATGAATGGAAGAGGGAGAAAGTGGGAGGTAAGTTAATGCTGGTTAAAGGAGGCGAGTTCTCCTTTTAAAAGAACTCAAACTCTATAACTCCTTGTATTCCAGGGATCTGCAAGGGCTTTGTATTCACAAAGGTGTTTGACGCATCGTAGCCGAGACAAACATCGGATGTTCTGAGGCGGCCGAGGTTGAGAGCATACCAACGCGAAGTTGGCAGCCAAGCGTACCAACGCGAAGTTGGCACGCGCAACGAGCGCGAAGCTCGCTGGGGTGGTGGTCGTGGACTTGGTCGTGGTTGTGGTCTTGATCAGAGGAAGAATTGATTTGATCACTGACATACCCGATCAAATCAAATCCGCCATCTCCCAACTCCCATCTCCCGCATTGGCTTCGCGCCAGTGTATCTATTCGTTGGCTTCGTGCCAGTGAATTTGTTCGTTGGCTTCGCGCCAGTGAATCATCCCCTCTCCTTACTCCTCCTCGCTCCTCTCGCGCTCCTCGCTCCTCTGCAAAAATGAAGACGCTCGACGTTCAGATGGATCTGCGAGCGGACCCGCTCACCATGAGGATTATGAATCCATGTACGTTCCATACTGGGGTGGATTAGGTGCGATTCTTGACCCGAGATAGATTACTGGAAAGTCGAGGATGCACCCTCCATCGTCAATGGTGTTAATCTCCTCAAAAATCAAAATCATAACGCAACACTTGGCCCACTGGACGGGAGGGTCGCGGCGCACTTCGAGATGGGAAACACCTCGTATTTTGTAACCACAAACACCCTCTACGTCCCCCGCCTCCCCGAGGTCGACCCCAAACAAATCGTCGTACGACGAGACATGCGCTTCGGGCCCGACGATCCCGTCCTATGGCCCCGCCTATACAGCGACAAATTCTGTCATTTGCCAGCCATTCCCAAGGCCCCGACGGATGCTGAGGATCCATTGTCGCTGATGTGGTGGAACCCCGACCCCGACGACTTCGTCTGCCCAGCGTCGGGACTCACTCTCACCCGCGGACTTGGCAGACTCCGCTTCAGGTGGTATTCCAAACTCGCAACCCTCACCAATGTTCTCCTCAGCGAGCATGATCGGTACCTCAAGTCCCTCCCCACTGCCAACCCCGCCAAACCTCCCCTCCTCCTTGCGCAGTTGGTCGAGAGACTGCGCCTGAGTTTGGAGCGTCTCCGAATCCCGTCGACGTTCATACGGATGGTGGTTGGTGTCACCACGGTGCAGCGGGAATACCTCGAGCGCACGGGGTTGCTACGCTACATGACCAAGTACCGCCCGCACCTGGATGGCATCGCCGACCCTGCAGCAGACACCACTTCCCCCGACAATTGCATTGGCTGCTTCACCGACAATCCCCGCATCGCCCAGATCTTCTGGAAGGTTTGCCTGCCTTGCTGGTTAATTCGGCCCCTCCAAGCGTTCGCCGACGAACGCATTATCAAAATGGTCGTGCCCTTCGCGGCGCGAAATTTCCTGGAGATGAAGCCAGCCGCGGGATTTGAGCCGGTGCCAGCAACCGACTGCCTCGACGAGCGGCTTGCCTTGTTGCACCACTGCACTGAGAATACACCGTGGTATCGAAACCCATTCCAGGTTGTTGCAGCTGCAAGTTCCAGCGGATCGGCGGGAGGACAGTTGGCCAGAGATCCTCCTGCACGCACCGTTTCGTCCACGTCGAAGGCACACCGATCTCCGTGTAAGTCCTTCCGTTTTCGGTCTCACTTCAAAGTAAATTAATTATCTTCCAGATGCTGGCTCGCGACCGCAATCCAAGGCGCCAAACGCAAAAGCCCGGGGCTCCAATGTGAACGCAAAAGTCGGGGGCTCCAACATCAATCCCGACAAATTTGTAGCGTTCGATAGCCCAGAAATGCCGACGATGATACCGTCTTGGTCTTCTGCGTTGGCAGCCGTCGACAGGCGACAACACCCCTCTTGCGGTATCGACATACCCCAGCTCTATGTCATGCCAGAGCCCGCACTGCTCGCCTCCCCCGACGACGAACTCCGGCGGCGCATGCTCTACCACCACTACGAGTTATTGCGAGACGCGCTGATGTTTCGCCTTGCGTTTGGCGATGAACCCCGCGCGCTGCTTACCACGCAGGAGTGGCGAGACATCTTGAGCGGCAAACTCACCAAACAAGGCAAGGCCGGCAGTCGCGCGCGCGCGCGCAGCGCAAGTCTGGAGGACCTCATGCGGCCTGCTCTCGACGCGTGTGGCATCGACGACTTGACTGGATTTCCAGTTTCGCCAGACGCCATCCCGCCGCTGAACTTGAACAAGGCGAAGGAAATCCTGTGGGAGCTGGCGGAAATCAACTTCCGCTACGAGTTACTTGCGCTGGATGCGCGCGCTTCTGGGCTCGATCGCCCCGATGAATGTCGCCGATGCTTCGCCACCACCAAGTTGATTGGTATTGACTTGCACGAAAGTCAGAGAGGGCTAGCGGCGCTTGAAACGGACGAGCGCCTGCCCCACTTTCTGTGCATTGCACGTCTCATGCACGATTGGACAGTCCCCTGCGAGCAGCCCAAGGAAATCGACGACGTGCGGGGTCGTACCACGTTGTCCCCAGGTGATATCTACGCTTTGGAGGGCGCGGTTGCCCGGTACTATACTCAAAGCTTCTACGAGCTTTTTGGCCGCGCCGCTGTAGTACCCATGCGCCTGGAGCATGCGATCTCGGCTTGAATAAACAATGTATTATATCACTGACCTATCTACGATCGACTCATATGTACATAGAATGAATATGATAGTGCGTTCTCCTCGATCCTTTTACCTGAGCCCCAAGATGTGGAAAATTGAGGCCATAATATCAAAAGTCCCGGCACCATTGTGCCGCGTGGTGGCGGTGACACGTTCTTTGCGCCGGCTGTCTGATGGCGCTTAACCTCCCTTCGACTCCCTCCTGTACCTCCTCAATCTTCGTATCAACACATCGCCTTGGACTTCGTGTTGGTGCTTTCCGCCTTGGCCCAACTTCGCGTTGGTGCTACATCGCTCGAATATAGACAACTCCGCGTTGTTTATCAAACAATTCTACCAATTCTACCAACAATTCTACTCGGATTCACGCTCGCATAAACCGTTCACCGACGCACCAACCCTCCATCGCCCGCAAGCAACGTCCACCGAATGCTCCACTTTCCGTACGCAACTTCATGTTGCCGTACGCAGCTTCATGTTGCGCTAATCTCGGTCCCTATGCAGCGAGTCCACGAATATGGTGATCGCCCTCGCGATGCCATACGTCCCCGGAGGCCGCGAGTGGTAGGCGACATGGGAGATGATATGCTCGGGCTCGATGACGAGCAGAGGCTGCGGGTGCGGTGGATGCGTGTACCGCACGGTGCATTTAAAATGCGTGTGCGTGAGATAGGGTGTTTTGGCTGCATCCGCGGGCAACGCCTCCCCGTGGGGCTGGACGACGACGAAGATCCGTTGCTGGCCCTGCAGAACCGGCGTCCACATGGATCGGATGAACCCTGCGTCCTTCCGTCCAGTCGAGGGGTGACGGAATGAGATGGAGCTATTGCCGTCGTTTTTCTCGAAGGTGCCGAACGTCCGCGTCTTGTGCTTGAAACTGGTGAGCATTTTCCCTCGACTCGGCAGTACGTTAACACCCGCGTTCATCAGTTCGAATGTGAGGTCGGTCGAGCGAATGTATTGCGGGGAATACTTGTGATTCCAGTACTGCAAGATTAGTTCGTATATGTGGTGGTCGAGTAGGACTCCGGAGCCGTTGAAGGAGGTTTCGCCGTGAGGTGAGTATTGTTCACGGCTCAATGAATCGGCATTAACCTCGGGGCATAGGATCCCCATAGCCTCAACGAGAGGCGACTTGGAATCCATCTCTGTGGCGGCGCTATCCTTGATTGTCGCAAGTAACCTTCCTCGTCGACACATTTGGCGAAGCATCGTCAAGTCCATTTCCCCTATTTCAGGTAAGTAAATGATTTGCTGCGTTGAACTCTGGCTTACACATATGATTGTTCGTCTTGATCTTCTGCAGGGCTCCGTTGTGGCTCTCGTACATAAATTTGGCGAGCTTGACAAGCGGGCCCCACCACTTGAGCTGGTCACCGTTATGCAGGGCGTAGTGGTGGTTTGGGCGCGTTGTTAAGCGAGGGAAAAGCGACTTGGAGGAGTAGAGATAGCTGCTATACATCTCGGTGTAGCGGTCGGCCTCCGCTGGGCCGGTCGTATAACTGCAGAGGATGTGCGTCGCACCGACGAGATCATGAAAATTGAGGAGCAGCTTTTGGTCTTTCTTGTTCGAGGAGTGTCGCCACCAGATTTCGGGAATAATGAGGGGGAAGAAGATGAAGAACAAGACAAACCAATTGTCGGCCTTCAGCTTTCCGTGTGTCTTGTCTCCGAGATTGACGGGTGGCCGATCAATCCAGGAGGGGATCACGACACCAGCAAGCCCTGCATGGATGAGGGCCATCGCCTCGTCGTCGAAGATGCGCTGCGAGGGCTTCTCGCGGCCGTAGATTTCATCCTCATCCTCCTCCTCCTCCTCCTCTTCGTCTTCATCTTTCTCCTCCTCGCCTACCTCGCCGTCGTCGGCCTCCTGGATGTAGTAGAATGATGAGCGCCGGCTGAGGGACTTTGGAACGTCGTTTTCAAAGAAACTCTCTTGATGGAGGTCATCAAGTTCGGCTGCGACGGTGTTCGCGTCGAAGTCCAACATCTCCACATCGGAGTCGGAATCCGTATCCGTATCCGACCCTCCAGCGGTCCCTCGCGCCTTCGGAGCATCGGATCCAATCCCCCATTTCAAACGGCAGTGATGCTGGAGTACACCTTGGATCCAGCCATGCATAACTCCCAATACCGTGTGCTTCACTGGATCGCGATAGGTAATTTGGTGAATGGGCGACCAGCGAGCACCGTGCTCGTTGAAAATGGCCTTGCGAGCATCCTGTGTTTTGGCGTTGAGCCAGGCGGTGGCCGCCTGGAGGACCTCCCATCCGCGTTGCAGCCCAAAGTTCCGATGGTCCAGCCGATCGATTTGGTTCCGCTTCAACTTGGAATAGGAACAGAAATTGTGCGTGGCGTGACTGGCGCACCCGAGCGCCTTCTTGAGCACCAGGAGATCGCCAATCGCAGCAAGTATCGCGACTCGGTAGAAGTCTCCATGGGGGCGGGTGTAGGTCGGTATCATCTTCCCAACCCACATTTCCAAAAACTGATCTACGCTCGGGTCCAGGAGCGCGCCCATTGTCGTGACTGTCGGCTCTTTGGGCGGAGGCGTTATTCCAACGAAGAATGCCACTTCCGGGAGATGCCACATCTCGTATGGAAGATTAAGAGGAATCGCGATGATGGTTCCGCAAGACGCCGTCTTGCCGGCGATTTTATTCAGGAAGGGATTGAACCAATCGATGTACCAGCTGAACACGAGATTGTTGGGCTCGGAGGTGAAGGATCCCAGACTTTGCCAAGCTGGGCTATCCCAAATGGACCGCATCCTGTCTGGATTCCGCCGGTGAAGATGGGACTGGCGAAGAAGCTCCTCCATTCCAGGCCGCGATAGAAAGTGCGCGAGCCAGGACTCGAAGTTTTGCGTGGAATACAGACGTCGGGGCACGATTCTAGGGCCTGCGCGAGTCTTTCGTTCCACCCAGAGTGGAGTGTTACACGGCCGCGAACCACTTGTCTGTCGAGCCAGGCAGATTTGTGGCATTTCCTTCAAAGAATACGGACGGAAGCATGTCGGACAGCAAATCGAACGGTCGATGACGGGTTCGATGGAAAGATAGTTTGCTGCGGTGCATACATCTTGGGGGATTTTCTGTTCTGCATCTGACGCGGCCACCACAGCGATGACGAGGCCAAGGACCTTGAGAACTCGGTAGCTTGCGTCTCGACTGAGACCGCATATAAGATGCAGCCAGGCCACAAGCGTGCAGCTCAGGAAAAGGAGACGACGCCGAGCGATCGCGGGACCTGAAAGAACAAAGTCAGTCGCTTGCACTCAAAGATAAACCATTAAACTGACTTGTTTCGTCCTCCATATCTACGTCTTTTTCCTCGCGCATGACTTGAAGCCCCGTAGGGAGCTCATCTCTCCGCGCGGGCGGTTGCGCTTCCTCTTCATCGTGCGGCTGCCCATAAATCACTATATTATTTGCTAACTGGGACACAGCAACTTACTACTAGTGGGGGCAAGATTCCTTTCACCACCATTTCTTGCTCCGCCTTCCAGTGTTTGCTGAGGGTGCTTTTACTATACCATTTCCCTTGTTTCTCTGACCCATCCGGCGCCCTCCAGGTTCGACTGACGCAGTCGTGGGCGCGGCAGACACACAACTTGTAGTTTGGGCGGCCATCGGGATCCACGTAGTCGTCCATGCTCGGTGAATAACGGCGAGTGGCGACTGGAACGTCAAAAACAAGGTAAGACCGCGCTTTGTCCTTGTTCTTGAAAGGAATTTGAGGGGCGATTAGATTAGATTCTTTCGCACAGGTCTACCGCGACATAATGACACGCTTTGTACCCTTAGCTACCATTCTTATCTTACCCTTAGCTACATTTCTTTTACATTTTGTATGTCCAGGCTAAGTCAAAGCAACAAAGAATATATTTTATCTACTTAAACGGCTACCGCGAGATTGCAGCGAGGTTGCAGCGTGGTCTCGGAAAAGTCCGCAACCGACGCTTTGACCAGATTTTCAGGTGTTGCCCGGCTTTATGTAGGTGTTGGTTCAGCTCTGCGTGCTGTGACGTGTGCTACCTGCCGGCTAGGTGTTGCCCGCTTGTCCGCCGTGTCTGTTTAGCCGACTACACAGAGTTCTCTTGGCAGCTATTTCCGGAGCTGTGTAGGCAACTGCGCTTAACGTGTGTAGGTGAGTGTAGGGCAGCGTAGGTACCTGCGCTCAGCTGCGAAGACTTGTCGCAGGCTTTAATATGTTTCTTTTGTTGACGGTGTGCCGACATGGTGTTGAGATCGTTCGACATGTGCCGAGCCGAATCGGCAAAGTGGGCCGAGCAGAGCCGACGCATGGTCAATGCACTGTGCCGACGCGGCCCCAGAACACAGTGACTGTCAACCCGCGACGTGGTCGCAGGGACCCGGCTTTTACCGGGATTTGTGCTCGGGCGGAATGCGGCAAACCGTGGGTATGGACCAAATCCAGGAACTAAACCGTTTTTGGAACTATCTGGATGCTGGTATTCACGTATCTTCTGACCCCAAAGCTTGAAAAAGACTTTATGTGGCTAGCAAGACTCTGTGCAGCCAAGTGTAGGTGGCTAGGAAGACTCTGCGCAGCCAAGCGTAGGTGTCTAGACTGACCTACGCAAAGCTAAACTTAGCTGCGCAGACCTAAACACAGCTACACAGAGCTACGCATAGCTGCACTCAGCTACAAATACTGTGTGTAGTCACCTACACAGATATTCAATCGCCCAGCTTCACATCACAGATACCAATTCCGTGTCCACACGCATGTGGGTGTGTTCATTCCGCTGGAATTAGCTTAATTTAACTCGATTTTGATAGTCCTCACGATGCCCATAGAGAGCAAAGTCTATGATGAAGCACTAGCTGTTACTGGGGTGGTGCTTGCTGCTCTCGCTGTTCTGGCGGTGTTGCCCTCAGGTCCTTTTTCCTGCAGGGGGCATGTTAGCGAGCAAGGTCCTGAAGATGTTCAAGTCCAAGAAAGTCGCGGTGGCTGAGGGGAGCGTGGGCGGTGTGGCTGCAGTCTGGGGAGCTGTTCGCACGTTTGGTGGACCAGACAATATCACAGTAAAAGAAGCCCTGCTCAACCCCAATGGATCGCTCTCCAAAAAAGCGGAAACGGGCAATACTATCCGCATAGTCCGTAAAAGCATCGAAACTCGAGCCACCACTGGGGGTGGCCAAGCCCCATTCCTTGTTTCACGCTCCACCGTAATCAAGAAGACGGCCACGGACACCACAAGTGTCAGGAATCTTGTCGCGTCAGACGACGATATCATGTTCACCATTGAACTCCCCCCACCGTCGTCTGGTAAATCATATTTCATCTACGCCGCAAGCCTCTTTGGATTCCGCAACCTCGTACCCCCCACTGCTGTGGAGCCTGAGACACCTGACAAGACCGGAGGTATTTGGAGCGTCGGCACGGAGATCGCCACCGACTCTAGTCCTCCAAATAGCTGGTTGCATCAGATGGTCGGTTCCACGGCACAGTGGACGTGGGGCGGCTCCCTCATCTATTTGGAGAAGGGCTTACCGATGAGACCCGTTGGGAGCATAGTCACCAGTCGCTATGAAATCGTAGTCTCTCGTAGACAGACGCTACAACATTTTGCTCGTACCTCGCAAGTTGTAATGAAATCGTCTCACTCGGGAATACCGTATGTCTCAAGTTGACGGATTTTGTGGTATATACGGCGCTAGGTACGGAGCGGCGGGCGAGAAGACCCTCAAGAAAAGTTATGACGGCAACCAAACCGAAACACTGGAGCTGATCGACGCTAACGATAACCGTCAGTTGTCATTTTCTTGTTCGCTTTGCGCTGTCTCACGATATTCCTAGTTTTTACTTATTCGTATTGAAACAATTCTCATGCAGTTTCCAGCTGGTACCAATGGTCAAGGCTACTACTGGGCCTACTGGGTGACCGGTGGTTTGAATAACACGCAGAAACTGTTCGCAATCGACAATAATAGCGACTCTACCTACATTAAGCGTGAAGACGGAGGGATTGTCTATCTGCCAGCAGTGCCCAAAGATTCCGTGGTCTACCCCAAGATCATCGAAATCCCGTCCTCGAGCGGTGGAAGTGCAGCAGGTGATTTCAGTTTTGTTCCTGGGTGGGCATTGCTGAACATCGCATGGCAATCATTGTAGAATTTCAATCGGTCATGAAGTTTTGAAAGAAGAAAATGCGGATTACAAAAGTCAGATTCTTTCGAGTATTACGCGCTACGAACTAATTCGATTGAAATTTCGCAGTTGAGTGGCCTAGGTCATCCAGCGCCCGGCCATTTGACCATCCTAACTTTCGAGTATTTTAAAATTCTTGTAAAGGGTATTCAACTACCTTAAGTGGTATTCAACTATCACCAGTAGCAGAGCAATACATAGCGGATGGAATTTTCTACGGTCCCTCGGTTTCTTTTGTCTCTTTTACTCCACACAGTTGAAATCAATTCGATGAAAGACTCGAAATAGAAGTTGTACAACTACCCTCTGTTTGAGTAATGAGAAACGAAGGCAACAAGTGTGAGCTTTGTGACAATGACTGAGTTTGGGGGAGGATATATTATACTCGCGTGGTTCAAATGCCTGAAGTTGGGTCATCCTTACTTTTAGAATGAATGTAGTCGGGCGGCGGGTTACCCTCTTCCTCCGTACCCCGGTTCCTGGCGGGCTTCTACGCCAGAATGGTTCACAGGATAACACTGATACTCCAAGAAGCAACAAGAAGGAGAAAAAATGTTCGACACGGTAACTCGTAATGACCCAGACTCGAATCGAACGAGCAACCCGGCAGAGTAATTCTCGTCCACCCTAGCCACGGAATTCGGGCGCGGACCGCCACTGAGTACTGAGTCTCTTTCTGCTGGTGGTTATCCTTCCCAGGATCGGCGCGTTGGACGATGGATCGTCTGGCTCGGCTTCAGATTGGGTCGGCTCTCAGTTGAACGTTGACGGCGGATCGCTGAAGCCGTAGATCGAAAAAACGGAGGAAAATATAACAAAGACTTGGCGTGAAAAGACTCGAATGAAGGTGGATGCACACGGAATAATGAGTAGAAGTGGATTCGTTGCGGTAAGAGGTAACTGAGGTAATGATCCAATGGACAACATATGTACGTAAATTGCCGATGGTTGAAAAGCCGCGGCTGACGTCAAACTGTCCCAATAATCACTGCGTTCCGGGGTCGCCTAAACATAACAATGTGTAGCTATTTCCGGAGCTGTGTAGGTCAGTGTAGGTCACTACACAGAGCTACACAGCCTCTGTTTAGCTCTGTTTAGACGTCTGCGCTTAGCTACACAGAGCTAAACAGAGGCTGTGTAGGTCTGGGCTCGATACTGATGGCGGTGGCAGATACCGGATACCAGATACTGGCGGAGTTTAAATCAGGTAAGCAGTGTTTCTGATGTGCGCAAGTTCGAATTCGGCAGGATGCTTCTCATTTGGCACCTGCAAAAAAATGAAATCTCTTGCCGAGCAAGTCTAATAATTTGAGAATCAGCCACAGCCAGGGAGGCTTGAAGACTTCAAAAGTCGGCTAGTTTCACTGAATTGAGGTTGAATTGAGGTTCTCATGAAACTCCGCTGCCGATAATATGTCCATTCATCAAGACTGCAGCCAGGACTTTGAGTGCCTGGAAGACCGCACAAGCAGAATGGATATCAATCCAATTCCTATTCATGCACTTCAGTCAGTCTCCCGACACATGATGCCGAACTCCCAGCAGTTGGAAATGTTTAAAGATATTATGCAGCAAGGTGTCTGCGGTAAAGAACAAATTGAACAACCTCCCTGGGTCAAAATTTCGATGTAACAGGATTACCAGTGACCAACACATTGCAGCCCAAGGTCATTTACTCTCAGCACTGTATCGGCATTGGAATATCCAATTATTTACACAACTTACCTACTTATAAGTACAGAGAACCACAGTAATTGTGCAAAGGACAATACCTTCAGTGCTCTCGACACATCAACGACGAACTTTGACTACAAGTTTATCAACACTTACCTGGAGTTTAAAAGTGATCACTGCATCCACGGTAATACAAGCACTTTAAGTCAAATGGTGGGCTTACCGCCATCAAGTACTCAAATTCCTCAAATGCAATGAATGAGTGAAACAGAACAGCAGGAAGAAGACACAACAATTATCCCATGGGGAAAAAAGGATTTCAGGTCAGAGAAGCCCCAAGGCAGCCCACAGTAGAGGGGCAACATATTCAACATAGTTTGTGACGTGGAGAGGGTGTCAGTACTTGAGCCCATGCCGTGGATTGGACAGATAAGCTTCAACAACACAAAATTCACACTTGTTCAGTAATTCCTCCCATTATATAAAACCCAAGAACAGACAGAGGATCAACTAAGACAGACTCAGGACCCACAGGACTATAAATTGAGGACTTGATGTATCTTTTACAACAAAGTCGGTGCCTGAAATTCAAACCAAAGACAAGCCCGAAGTTGCTGTCTTAGAGTCGAAGGCAAACTTGTAGCACAGTAAAATCAGTCATTTAAGGGACCCAAGAGCAGGCAAGCCGGCGGCAAGCTTGAACAAAGCAGAGTGACGGCGCTTCGGCAGGCTGCAGAAGGGCCGGGGGAAGCCGCCAGTGCATCACTTGATCAGAACCCAAAATGTGGTATCTGGTCGGCAGTGAAAAAAAGTCCATTCAAAACCTCTGCCTGGATAGATACCGCTTTAAAAAAGGCTCAGTGATTTTTCGTGCTACTCAATCCTCCCCAAATATTTTGAGCCTTTTAACTTCGGCGGTGAGAGGCCAAGAAACTATGTTCGCTATCTGGTGGCGGTGAGACGTGGAAGTCGGAACAAGATCGGATGTCATTGACAACTATCATTGATGTAACGAGAGTTTTCCTTTTCTTTATTTCTTTATTTTTTTATTTTCGCCCACCTACACCAGTATCGAGCCATAGGTCTGTGTAGTGACCTACGCTGACCTACACAGCTCCGGAAATAGCTGCGCATATTATGCGCAGCTATTCGGGGATATGCGTAGGTAACCCCGGAACGCAGTGAATCTGGGAAATTCGCAAATATGAATAGGGAGATGTATACTGCCGGCTCAGCACCGAGAATGGGTGCCCAATCCATCTCAAAATCAATCCCCGGCATAGTCCGAGATGCCCGAGCCGGTTCAACCCTTCGCGTCGGCGATACCGTAGTTACTAGTTGCTGAGAGGTGAATGAACTCTGTCAGTAATCGAGTGAGTAAGGTGGTCATGGAAGTAAGATGAAGGAATGTGAAACATCACTTGACTCGTTCCAAGAAGGTTTCAGCGCACGAGTTTTTCATTTCCCGTGGGAGGAAGCCGCACGAATGTCGACCCTGACACGTTGCTTGCGTCTGTCCACCTCACCTCTTTCTCGTTCCTTTGAAGGTATCCATGGCCACATCGACAACGGACAGCCCAAGGGTCAGGAAGCTCGATCTCAAAGATTGCGTGAGCCCTCCTGCCGAGGAGTCATGTAGCTGTGCTAGAACATCGTTCGCAGACCTACTTTCCGCGCGCTATCGATCTTCCCGAGGTTGGATACGACGAAGATGACACAATGCGCTTTTATACCGGTGCTCATCCATCTACTCTACGGCGTACTCCTCGCATGTAACACTGCCCAGGAACCATGACAGAGCCCCAACAGGCGATATATCGCACATTCCGTACTGACAAGAAGATCCACTGGTGCTTCATCGGGGAGCGCGTTCCAAGCCCAGTCCCACCCGGAAAATCTATGCTTGCGGCTGCAGCAGCACTCGCCACCCCTGGGGCCCACATACCTACCTCTCTGGGCGAGATGCCTAATATTCGCACGACAAATGGCGAGGCTATCCTATTCGACATCGTCACCGGCTACGAGGACTGGCGTGGAGACTGGCGGGACTCTCTCCTTCCGCAGCTGCTGCCGAAGTTCAAGATGGGGTATACCATTGCTGCGATGTACGCGTGTCGTACGTCAGGTTTGAACATAGCAGTCCAGCGCAGGGAAATGGTGCAGGTTACTAACCCCCGATTTCATCCGCCAGGCAAACACACTGACGGTCATCGTAGATTTTCCCCTGCGGTCTCGAAAGGCTTTACGCGCTGGTGGACATGCTTTCTGCGCCGACGCCCGAGGTCTGCACGTACTGTGAGAACCCGGCGACTTTGGTCTGCTCTCGCTGCAAGCTCGGTCCTTATTGTTCGAAAGTAAGTACATGTTCATCGTCTTTCCGAGGTTCGTCATGGGCTTTTCCCGCCAGCCATGCCAAAACACACACTGGAGGGATGGTCATAAGGATGAATGCCGGGCGGTGACGCGTCTTCGCGAATGGTCGGCGATGAACTGGTCAGTTTACGACGGCGATAGGTTGCTAAACTAGCACCGAGTCCCATTCTAGAACCCGAAAGAATCAATGTACATATATGAGTAGTTTGGCCAAACTTGGAAGCGAAACCGTGTGTTCAATTTCAGAGGAAGTCCAAAAACAGTTTGGGGGAACATCAAACGTTCTGCGGCTTCCTTGACGGTCGATGGCTGTAAGGGCGGGGTTCCTCGCCCTCTTCGTTCATATATCTGCTTTTCATCGATTATTTCCCAATATGCCCGTGCAGGTAACTGAGTTTATTTGTTAAGTTATTAATATTGCCCTTGTTTTGAGTGTAGTATGGAGTCTGCGGCGACGAGGAGAATCGGGGACAGAGGGCCGTTAGGCCTTTGAGGAACGGAGATTCAAGGGGCGAGAGAAATTGTACGTGTCGATTCCAGCAACTTGAAAACGGTCTCCATTTTGAGGGCGTAGCAACGCAAAGAGTTCCTCCACACGAGGCCGAAGTGGTGCCAATCTCGAGGAGGGCCGGAGTGGGCAGAAGCAGCCGGCAGTGATGGCCGAGATTAGAGAAAATCTTCTGTGTCTGAGATCCAAATGTTATCAGATTGAGACGCCACGAAAGAATTAATTTCGACGTTGAGCAGGCTCGCGAGGGATTTGTGGTAGTTGCAAAGGAAACAACGTTCAGAGGGCTAGCGCAACCTGGGTAAGGTGGATCCGCCTCCCTCGAAGAGCTCCACGAGTTGTTGTGGTGGTGGTATTGAAGCAAGGAACAAACCGGCCGAAGCTCCCCGATAGTGTTGCCGCGGCTCAGCGCGGCTCGGCTAGCCGATCAAGCTAAGCCGCATTTAAGCCAAGCCTAGCCAGCCATTTCCCACGCGGCTATAGGCGGCTCGGCTTTGGCTGAAGCCGGCTTCAACGTCGGCTCAGCTGCGGCTTGCCCTTATCAAAGCCATCACTGGTTAACCGTTTCCTCGTCCTTCCTCTTTCCTCACTACTCTACCCTTTGTTTCCGCTACGTCTGGCGCTCTCCCCTACGTACTCCGCACTTTGATTTCCATGGCAGCGCACGGCCCTGTTTCCATGCGCCGCCGTGGGTGTTCGCTGGTTTATAACGCGCTGCATCGAGGGGGCGCATTGCTGCTTTGGAAGAAGCAACGGGGGTAATGCGCCACCTCGGATGTTCGCCCTGTTATCTGGTTTATAACGCGCTGCATTGAGAGGACGCATTGCTGCTTTGGAAGAAGCAATGGGGGTATTGCAAGGGTAGGTATGGAGCATTACCATTGCTATGCCGATTCATCTATTGATACTTTTTTATGGTGTTTTCCATCTTTTTTAGAGTTGGGGCCTGACCCGACGTCGACAAAGCTTTCTCTAGCTTGAAACCACAATTCAAGGTATATCATGGCCCTCGTGCAGACGGAATCTAGACAATAGCCATGCCCCCCCGGCGTAAACAAACCACTGAAGATGAACCAGACGGTAAACCATTGATGCGCACCAGCTCGTGCTGGGCGCGTACGCACACCATTACGGCAACACTGCTACCGATACAGCGCCTTATTCCCCGGCGCACAATTCCCAGCGCCTTTCCCACGGTTCATTAAAGTTGATCGCGCCTTTTTACTTTGCGCCTTTGCGCGGCGCCTTTTCTATTTATATCCGTAGGTCCGGCGCACTCTCTCTTTATCTCCATATGCACGGCGCACTTCTCTTCGCAAGGCGCACTTTCTATTTATATCCTTTTGGCGGCGCCTTTTTACTTTGCGCTCTTGCGCGGCGCCTTTCGACTTATCTCCATTCTCATAGCACTGCCCCCTTCCTTTCCTATAAAAGCCCCCTTCTTTACACTGTACTGTAGAGACCGGCCCCCACCAATACATCTCTCATTTGGTTTGTCTATCACCCTCTGCAGTTCACCTGCCCACGTTCTGAGTCCTTCGTCGTCCCCGATCACCGTCGCTTCTGTGTCCTTCGTCGTTCCCGATCACTGTCGTTCTCGCCTTCGCCGTCGCCATCGCCTACGCTTGTCCTCCGTCGCCTCCGTCTAGACCGCTCACACGTACCTGATTGGTATTGGGACGTTTGGACCACCTCGCACACCCACGTTCAGACTCTCGCTTGCTGAGTGTTGTTGTTCATTTGTTTGTTCAGCTCCGCTCTTAGGGCCCGAGTCAGCGTATCATATTGGAGCCCACCGCGAGGGGTTCTAAAATAGCTTCCAATCCATCCCGTGCGTTACGCGGAAACGAACTTCGTAACCTTCGCCAAGAAATTATAGCCGCGGGTTTTAACCCTGAAGATCCATCGCTTTTTGAACTCGTCCCGTACCACTTATCACACCACGCGAATATTGCCTTGCCTTCGCCTTCGCGTTCACCATCACCGCCGCTCTTACGCCCGGCAGATTTTATCGAACCACACACCATTTCCATTTCAATAATGGCCCAACCATCTATGCCCGCTCGTGGTGACCGTACGGCCTCCACATTCGACTCGACCAACCCGCGCGAACTCCCGCGCTTCTTTACCGACCTCGAATTTCACTTCACGCGTTGTGGCGTCACAGACCACGCCGAGAAGAAGTCCCACGCGACTCGTTTCCTCAGCTTCCGCGACCAGGATGCTTGGGAATCTCTCCCCGAGTTCACCACGGCGACTGTGTCCTATACGGAATTTAAGGCAGCTGCCTTGAAACTTTATCCTGGAACCGATGCAGATAAAAAGTATACTTTAGCAGATCTAGATGTTCTCGTTGGCGCCTACGCACGTACGGGAATACACACGAAAGGCGATTTCAGCGAATTTTATCGTGACTTTTCCACGATATCCGTGTACCTTATCAAGCAAGGCCGACTTGCTCCGTGCGAGCAGACTCGTTCCTTCAAGCGTGCGATGCAGCCAGAGACCCTGTGGGAGCGCATTGATCGCCGCCTTCAGGTGAAGCAGCCCGATGTCGGACCGGAGGACGCACATGATTTGGCAGACTTGAAAGAAGCTGCAGATTTTGTCCTTCAGGGAACATCCATAAAACCAACCTCTTCTGTTGAATATTCATCGCCCGCGGCGACCCAGATTAAATCTGAGCCCGAAGTTGCGGTATTGGCCAGCACCTTCACCAAATTCATCGAGTTTATTAGCCAAAATCCGGGAGTCCTCGCTGCGGCGAATACTCAGACCCAGAACCAATTATACCCTCCTCGAAACACGAACACTCGTCCCGACGGTTGCACCTATTGCAACGGGCCGCATTATATTGCAAATTGCGAAGCCGTCACTGCAGATAGCCAAACGGGCATCTGTAAACGCGACATTAATGGACGAGTTGTCCTTCCCTCCGGCGCGTTTGTTCCGCGGCACGTTCCAGGCCGTAACCTTCGCGAGCGCATCCAGGAATGGCACCGCCAGAACCCCGGTCAGATTGCTGCAGCACAAATGATGCTGGACACCTACCAAAATTCCACCTTCCAACAGCCTTCGAATCGCCTCTCAATTGAGGAACGTCAGGCTTGTTTGGACCAAGAAAATGAAGCCTTGGAAAGATTGCGCCAGGCTCAATATATTCAAACTCGAGCACAGGCCCGCCGTGTCGCCGAGACCGGTGGCCATGTTGAAGAACCAGAGCAGCCAATTCGGCGTGTACTTCCACGCCCTCGCTCCCCAATTGCACCCGCACATATTCCTGCTCCTCCGCTTCGAGTTCCCGTTGCTCCCCCGATCCAGCGCATGCCGGAGCACCCGTATGCAAACGTGCGCGATGCCGCTTATGCCGAACCCCGAGGCTGTAATTTCGGAGTACCAGCGCCGCCGATGCCTACCGGAAAGCGCCACGAGCCTGCTTATCGCAGTACCGCACCGGTGGTTGACAATAAAATTGCCACAAACATTTTTGACCGCTCGATGGATGCGCCCGTTACGCTTTCACAGCGCGAATTGCTTTCGATCGCTCCGGACCTTCGAAACCAGTACAAGGAAATAACCACGAGTCGGCGCGTCGCTCCCGAGGCGCATCTGGAACCTGCGAAAGCCCAGTTCTTCAATAATATTGATGAAAATCCGCTCCCGTTCAACGCTGAACCGACCGTTGAATTTAAAGAACACACGGCCGAACCTATAAATGTTGCAACCTTTGGCACGTTCACGAGCAGCATGCCCGCTACATTTGAACAAACTGTTGAACAGGACCTTCCTCGCGACGCCCTTGTGGCTAACGACGAATTTGCAACCCTATATGATGCTGGTATACTCCCCGACGCCGGCGAACTTCATGTTGCCGAAGACTCTTCCGCGATCCGCTCAGTTTTACCTATTGTGGATAACCAGCGCCGCGTCGAGTGCATTTACGACACAGGTTCTCAAATTGTCGCTATGTCCGAGGCAGTTTGCAACAACTTGCAGCTCCCATATAATCCCCGTATTACGATTAACATGGAATCCGCGAACGGCACCGTTACTCCGTCCCTCGGCCTCGCTCGCAATGTCCCGTTCAAATTCGGCGAAATTACACTTTACCTCCAAGTTAACATTGTTCGCGCACCCGCCTATGATATTCTCCTCGGCCGCCCATTCGATAAATTAACCGAGTCCAGAGTAAATAACTCCGCCAACGGCGACCAGACGATTACGATCTGTGACCGCAATAGCGGCATAGAATTGACTATTCCTACGGTTCCGCGTGGCAGGACCCGGCAGCCTTTGCCGCAGGATTTTCGCGCCTCGAGGAATTGATCCCTGATCAAGGAGAAGTCGCCCTTGTCATAATTCCGCATTCTAGCGCCCCCGGAAGATTTATTATTGAAGCATACTCGGTTCTCGCATCGGACTACCCCCACGAACAACTTCAACAAGCTTACCTGTCAGCTTGCTCGCAGTTGCCTTCTCCCGACCCTATTACTCCTACGCGCACCCTCGTTCAACCTGTGGTACCGCCGTGCAGTCGTGATTCAACTCGCACTGCTTATACCAATTTTGTTTCCTCACCTCCGCTGGCAACATATGCCAAGAAGAAATATAAACCAGTCGCACAGAAAGTCAGGCCTGTCCTTGGCAGTTTACCTGAAAAATTCCGCATTGTCCGCAATATTCGTGGTGATCCCTTGGCACATATGCCTATTCTCTCACCCAATCCACCACCATTCTTTCCAACTGGACGTTATACTTCCGAATGCCGTGATATTATTGATCGCGCTCACACCGGAGACTTCTTATGGCCCGCCGAACGCGCTTTCATGCACTACTTCATGTGCCTTCATAATAGAGGTTTCGCCTGGAATGATTCCCAACGAGGAAAATTCCGCGAGGACTTCTTCCCACCCGTTGAGATACCCGTTATTCCGCACACGCCTTGGGTTCAACGGAATATTCCTATCCCGCCCGGCATTTACGATGAAGTTTGCCGATTAATCCGAGCAAAAATTACTGCTGGCGTGTACGAGCCCTCGAATTCGTCATACCGCTCTCGTTGGTTCTGTGTGCTCAAGAAAGACGCCACCAGTCTTCGCATCGTTCACGCACTCGAAGCGCTGAATGCCGTTACCATTCAACACAGCGGAGTTACCCCTTTACTCGACCAGGTTGCAGAACAATTCGCCGGTCGCGCCTGTGGCGGAATGCTCGACTTATATGTCGGCTACGACGAACGCGTTATCGCAGAGTCTTCCCGCGACTACACCACGTTCCAAACACCATACGGCGCCCTTCGACTTGTTACCCTTCCGATGGGTTGGACAAATTCCGTGCCAATTTTCCACGACGATGTCACACACATACTGCAGGCCGAAATTCCACACCATACAATCCCTGTCATCGACGATTGTCCCGTGCGCGGTCCTGCTTCGCGCTACCAGGACTCCAACGGAAATTACGAGACTATCCCCGAGAACACCGGTATTCGCCGTTTTGTCTGGGAACATTTCCAGGTTCTCAATCGCATCGTTACACGCATGATATATTGTCGAGGTACCTTCTCGGGTCCCAAGGCCATTTTATGTTGGCACACGATCACCGTTCTTGGCCACATTTGCACCTTCGAAGGCCGCGTTCCCGACCAATCCCACAGTGCGAAAATACTGAACTGGGGACCATGCAAAGATTTATCTGAAGTCCGCGCATTTCTGGGAACCATCGGAGTTGTACGGATATTCATTTACAACTTTGCACATCGCGCCCACGCCCTTGTTCTCCTCACACGTAAAGATGTACCCTTCGTTTTTGGTTTGCCGCAAATCGAGGCACAAGAAGACTTGAAGTATGCGCTGGTACACTCACCCGCACTCCGACCCATCGATTATGCCTCACGCGCACCGTGTATTCTCTCCGTGGACACCTCTTTGCTCGCTGTTGGATTCCTCCTCGCCCAATGTGACCTTGAGGATTTATCGCGCCGATATTACACGCGTTTCGGTTCAATCACGCTCAATGAGCGCGAAGCACGATTTTCCCAGGCTAAACTCGAGCTTTACGGACTCTACCGTGCACTTCGCGCTTGGAAGATTCATTTAATCGGAGTTCGGAATATTATAGTGGAAGTCGACGCACGCTACATTAAAGGCATGCTTGCCAATCCAGATCTCGCACCAGGCGCCAGCATGAATCGTTGGATCCTCGCCATTCTCACCTTCCACTTCACCCTTGTCCACGTACCCGGAGTTTCGCACCGCCCCGATGGGCTTTCGCGCCGTAACCCTCAGCCTGGAGACGAACCCGAACCAGAGGACAACTTTGATGACTGGATCGACCAGGTTCACGGCTTCATGCACTTCATAAACGACTCGCCGCACGTTGCACGCCCGCAGAAGACCATTGCGACTTTATCCGCTGAGATCGTCCCTGACGACGAGTTGGCACCCGAATCCCTTTCATATGACAATGTCCCGCGCTCGGAGAACGCGCAGCTCGCCGATGCCCGTGTAGACCGAGTTCGACTCTGGCACGAGACGCTTCAGCGCCCTCGAGACATGAAAGACGCAGATTATCAAGCCTTCGTCCGATATTGCCAGGAGTTTTACATCACCGATAATCAACTTTGGCGTAAAGACCCGCAACAGCGCCATAAACTCGTTGTCATTCAATCACGCCGGTTATTTATCTTGCGCTCCGCACACGATGATGTCGGACACCGTGGTTTTTACGCGACGCGTGGTCTCCTCAGCGAACGATTCTGGTGGCCATACATGGCCCACGATATCACCTGGTGGATTCATACTTGTCACCTCTGCCAAATCCGACAGATGCAACAAGTTCGTATTCCTCCCACGGTGGCAGTCCCCGCGCCATTATTCTCCAAAGTTTACATGGATACCATGCATATGCCGTTGAGCGGTGGCTACAAGTACATCGTTCAAGGGCGCTGTTCAATGATCCATTACCCCGAATTTCGCATGCTGCACAAGGAGAATGCCAAAGCCCTCGGCGATTGGATTTTCGAGGATTTATTGTGTCGTTGGGGCACACTGGTCGAAGTCGTCACGGATAATGGTACCCCCTTCGTGAAAGCGCTAGCTTACCTCGAGAAGAAGTATCATGTGAAGCACATTCGCATTTCCGGCTATAACTCCCAGGCCAACGGCATCGTTGAGCGCCCGCATTTGGACATTTGGAACAGTATATTCAAGGCCTGCGACGGAGTCCAAAATAAATGGCACACCGTTACATTCTCCGTATTTTGGGCCGACCGCATCACCATTCGTAGACGTATGGGCTGCTCCCCTTACTTTGCAGCAACCGGAACGCATCCATTAATCCCTCTCGACATCTCTGAAGCAACATATCTGCTTCCTCCGCCCGATTCGGTTCTCAGCACTGAAGATTTAATCGCTCAGCGTGCCATAGCACTGCAGAAACGTCGAGAGCACCTCACTCTCCTTCATTCCAACGTCTACACTGCGAGACTTCGAGCCGCCATTAAATTCGAGCAGGACCACGCCGCAACACTACACAACTACAACTTCCAGCGCGGAGACTTAGTTCTCATGCGAAACACCGCCATCGAAAAGTCACTCAGCAAGAAGATGCGTAAACGGTACCTCGGCCCACTCATCGTCATTTCACGCAACCTTGGTGGCGCATACATTTTATGCGAACTCGACGGTTCTGTTTTCCACCGACCAATCGCTGCCTTCCGAGTTATCCCATATTTTGCCCGCCAGAGCATTCCTTTACCGCCATTAGAGGAACTCCTCGATATCTCGACCGAATGCCTTCGCGAAATGGAACAGAGTACACTTGTGGACCCTGAGGACGACGACATAGAGCCATAGAACCCGCGGTTTCAATCTCAGTTGGGAGGAACAAACACTATTCGATTTCGGCTGCCTGAGGACAGTCAGTTTTTCAGTTGGGAGGAGATGATGCGCACCAGCTCGTGCTGGGCGCGTACGCACACCATTACGGCAACACTGCTACCGATACAGCGCCTTATTCCCCGGCGCACAATTCCCAGCGCCTTTCCCACGGTTCATTAAAGTTGATCGCGCCTTTTTACTTTGCGCCTTTGCGCGGCGCCTTTTCTATTTATATCCGTAGGTCCGGCGCACTCTCTCTTTATCTCCATATGCACGGCGCACTTCTCTTCGCAAGGCGCACTTTCTATTTATATCCTTTTGGCGGCGCCTTTTTACTTTGCGCTCTTGCGCGGCGCCTTTCGACTTAACTCCATTCTCATAGCACTGCCCCCTTCCTTTCCTATAAAAGCCCCCTTCTTTACACTGTACTGTAGAGACCGGCCCCCACCAATACATCTCTCATTTGGTTTGTCTATCACCCTCTGCAGTTCACCTGCCCACGTTCTGAGTCCTTCGTCGTCCCCGATCACCGTCGCTTCTGTGTCCTTCGTCGTCCCCGATCACTGTCGTTCTCGCCTTCGCCGTCGCCATCGCCTACGCTTGTCCTCCGTCGCCTCCGTCTAGACCGCTCACACATACCTGATTGGTATTGGGACGTTTGGACCACCTCGCACACCCACGTTCAGACTCTCGCTTGCTGAGTGTTGTTGTTCATTTGTTTGTTCAGCTCCGCTCTTAGGGCCCGAGTCAGCGTATCACCATTATTTTCTCAACTCTAACTCGTTTTGACTATGGCGCAGGTCCGCCGAAACGTGCCAGTGGGCGCACGCGAAAAGTGCCCGATGCACCCGACAAGACTCCACCTCCGGCTCCTGCCGTACGAGTAACGACGAGAACGGTGGGACTCGGCGTTAGTGGGACTCGGCTAAGCCTCGCTTAACGTCCCTTAACGTCGGCTAAGGGGCTGTCAGTGGGACTCGCTCTCCGATAAACACGGAGAGTGGGACTTACGCGTTGCGGCCATCATGGGATCAACATGCCGAGAGCTCGGAACAAGCAGCAAAAAGTGAATTAACCCCCGTTAAAAATTCGGGAGAGCTCCACGCAGTGGGCCCCGCGGCGAGCGACAGCACCACGCAGCGGGCCTCCGCGGCGAGCGGCAGCCCCGCGCAGCGGTCGGGGTCTGGGGTGGAAAACCCCAGCCGTCCGGGCCGGCGCCCGTAAACAATGAAACAAAAGGTGAAAAAGAGAACGAAACGGCCTAAATTAAACTTCTGAGCGTGCCGTCAGGCCAAAGGAGGGGGGTCTGGGGGGAACACCGTTCCCCCCAGTGTACAATATGGCATGCATGCCTTAAAACAGCGTTAGCGGAGCCCAGGTGCCGATATTGATCTTTTGATGCCGAATGATGGAATTCAGATCAAAAGTGGGACTCGCTTAATTGTGCGAGTCCCACTCCCACTGTTCTCGTATATACTCCTGCCGTACCCAGACGGCCACGGCGTCAACCAGCCCCACCATCTGAGCCTACTCCGGCTCCTATTAGAGCTGACGATCCACCTGTTGAACCTGTCCCCGTCGGTGAAAGTGAGTCGGTTCTATTTATTTATCTGAAGTTTGTTGAAACTCGTTTCAGCCCCTCCTCGCGCTCGCGATGTCTTCGACGATGACGAGGATAGTGCTGCCGGTCCAGTGCCCCGTCCCAGCGTACGCTTCACCCGCAACGACGATGGCAGTGGGGAAGATTTCCCTTCACCACCCCCTTCAACCCCTTCTCAGTCTTCCAGGAACCAGTCGCCAATCCAGCCCTCGTCATCACGTCGCCGCCGCCGAAATCGACAATCACCTCGGGCAGGACCGCATGCAATCCCGTTGCCGGTCCCGCAGAATAAACAAAGCGGCCGATCCGGGTCCGCACGAGACGTCTGGATGTTCTTCGAACCCAAGGAGCCAAAGCAGGGCGAGAAGAGGGAGTGCCTGTTCTGCAAGTGCGTGCCATACATTATTTCTTCTTACCTTGCTTCCGATTAACTGTTTGTAGGCAACTGCATGCAGCGAACCCGCACTCCGAATCGAAAAAGTTTGCCGCCTCAACCAGCAGTGGCGTCTACCGCAAACATCTGTATGAGAACCACATCGACGCGTGGGTCGAGGGCTGCGACCACCTGAAGATCCCCATCAAAGCGAAGGAAGCGACGGTTCATGTCGAAGCATATCGCGCGCGCAAGGGTCAGAAGACCGCCGGCGGGAAGTCGAACCCGGAGCAAGGAAAGCAACGAACACCGTTTTCACAAGAGGCTTTCGTCGATGCTCTCGTAAATTTCATTGTTGGCGATGATCAGGCACGTCTCCCCTTGCTTCCTCTGAACTGGTTTAACATGTTCTATTAATTGCCAGTCTATCAACGTCATTGAGAATGAACAACTTCGAGCTATCTTCTTGATGTTACGGGCCGAGCTCAAGGACTCCGACATTCCGCATCGGACGAAGATCCGTAAAAGAATCATTGAGATATGGGACGAACATCTCAACACTCTCCAACGCGAGATGGCAGTTCGTCCGTCTTTCTCTTTGTGGGCACATACTTATAAATCACATTTGAAGGCCGCAATTGGGATGATCTCGTCCACTATGGATATGTGGACGGACAAGCAGAAGAAACCGTTCATGGCTGCCACCGCCCACTGGCTCCAGGCAACGCTAATCAACACGCCGGCCGGTCCTCAGTATAAGCTGACGCTCCGCACCGATTTAATCGGATTTCTACGTGTACCGGGGCATCACGATGGGGAGCACCTGGCGACCGCTTTCCTTTACATTATCGATCGCATCGGCATTGCTTCGAACGTACGTCACCGGTCCACTGTCGTGACTTCTCATTTATACTTCACAGCTTGGTTGGGTCACTCTCGACAATGCGCCCAACAACGACACCTTTATGACCTTTTTAGAAATTGAGTTTGACAAGCGCAAGATACGTTTTCGAAAATCGGAGCGGCGTATCCGGTGAGTTTTATTGCTGTCGGAGTCCAAGCCCATGATCTGATCAACGTCTCAGATGTTTTCCGCACATTGTCAACTTGGCCTGCAAAGCTGTGTTAGGGGCAATCACGGACATGGATTTCGCTGCATCGGGGTCTGCCGACTTCATTCCTGATCCTGCTAGGGCAACGACATTTCTGGACGCTATTGCTCGGGATCCTGTCGCAACGATTCGAACAACTGTTCGCGTGGCAAGTGATCAGCTAATTTTATTGGTACAATTGATTTATCAAATTAGTAGATTCGCGCGTCGTCCTTACGGCGTCAATATTTCTCTGAAGTACTTAAAGCACTGCAGCAGAAGGATCTTCAGCTGCTGCGGGACGTTGATACGAGGTGGTCATCGACATTGATTATGATCGACCGCGCTATCCTCCTTCGCGAGGTGATTTTATCATTCTTTTCTGGTTTCCTGTCCTGATCAGTTTATATCATAGGCGATCGACAAGTTTCTTACGAACGATCAATTCCGGGACCTCCACAAATACAGACTTGGAGAAGACGAATGGGACGCGCTCGAAGCATTCAAACGTATACTTAGTGTAAGTTATCCTTGCAATTACAGGCTTCATCCCGCCACTGACATTCTTATCAGGTACCTCATGCCTTTCAACAGAGGCTATCTGCTGAAAAGACCCCAACTCTTGGAGACGCCCTCCCCGCGTTCGAGGCTATGATCAAGGCGTGGGAAAAGCAGCAAGTCAGCCATCCGGAGACCGCGCACGTTGTCCAGGAAGGAATTGACAAGCTGGAATCTTACCGGGACCGGGTTCAGGACGTGCCAGCCTATATCCTGTCGATGCGTGAGTTTATCATCCTATTTCTATTTCTATTTAATTGCTTATTGGTTGTGCAGTCATAAATCCTGCAGTCAAGCTACGCTGGTTCGAAATGCACTGGCCTGAGAGAGTCCAGGAGGTCAAGGACCTATTCTTACGCGAGGTATGCGTTTTGATCGTTGCATTTGGAGTCACTACCTCATATTCCCCAGCTTCGTCACTACCGAAGCAACCTCACCAACACCCCCGGCGCTCGGCCTTCGCATTCCAATTGGGAAGACGAAATCCTCGGCATGGATACACCGGCACACCTGACACATGGCCAGAGCTTGAAAGACGAGGTCCAGGCATATTTTTTGGAGCCCTATTACACCCTTGGGTCCGTCCGCTACTGGGAGGTATGTTATAATTACATTCCCTTTCACCTCTCCTTTGAGTTGAAATTGACTTGTACCCTCAGGAAAGTCAGCTTCGAAGCCCCACTATATTCGCCCTCGCGCTCGACATTTTGCCCATCCAAGGGTCTGCCGTCCCTTGCGAGCGGGTCTTTTCCTCCAGTGCTGAGACCGACACGGACAGACGTAATAATACAGCGGCTGATTTAATGGAAGCCCTCCAGATGCTCAAATTTTCCATCAAGAAAGGCCGCCCACTCAATTTCACAGCGGGGACGTCGAGAGAAGAAGAAATCACGCGTTTGGAGTCGGAGATGGCTGAGAAGGATGTGGTCCCCGAGGACGTGACGGGGTTTAGCTCCTTTATCCAGTCTTTGCTTGACAAGGGGTATGACTCGGATGAAGATTAATTCTATAGTTTTTACTGTACCCTTTTCCTACTGTTCCATAGGATTTATCTTGTTCTGAAAGTGACTTCAACTGTGTCGCGTGTTCGCATTTTTTGAAAGGATTTGTTTAATTCATTGGCAGTACAATTACGGTGTGCGCAGAGTACAGATAGTGCAAGTCGTGTGGGTGGGTACCACCGTCTCCGTCGCCGTTGCCATCGCTACCGCCGCTATGCACGACGTCAAAGTACCGCCTGGGACCGCCCTCCTCGGGCACTGTGGAGGTACCTCGTCGGCGATGAGACTGTACGCGCTGCCCTGCTCAGGCCCGTACGTGCCGCAGACTAGTGGGGTCGATGAGAAGCAGGACCCATAGGTCGTGCAGCCTACAGCAGATAGGGGAGTTTCAGCGCAGCAAAGCAAGTAACGAGAGGGAATACGCACTGTCGATTATTGAAATTTACCCGACACGCCATATCATGCTCCCGGACGTGACGCTTGCTTGTGCGCCCAGGTACGAGGTCCGCGGGTCACGCGGCGGTGGGCGCGGTGATCTGGATGATCATGAGTGGGGCGTCGGGCGCGGACGCTGGTGGCGATGAGCGCAGTGAGGAGCGTCGAGCGCGTGTGCGCCGTGGCGAAGGACGCGCGGGTGACGAGGCGCTTAGTGAGGGAGACGCTGTGGCCGACTTTCTGTGTGGGAGTCAGCGGGGGTCAAAGGAAGGGGGAAAAGGTAGGAAACGAAAAGAAATGAAAGAGAGCGAAAGAAACTCACCCTATCTAAGCAGCTCGACGATCGCCTCTGCCTCGACGAACACGTCGTTGCTGAACAGCAGCCTATCGCACCCGCCCCGCTCCACTAGCAGCTCGTTGGCGAGGTTCCTCGTACTAGCCGCGAGGATGTTGATGCGCAGTGGGGCTGTGAGCATCGTGGGCGGCCGCGGGATCGAGGTGTCCTGCGTCAGGATGTGGTGCGTCCGAAGGAGGGTGGCTTGGTGTCGGTACTGTAGGACTTGAAGATGTTGTCCTATACGCGAATATCGAATGAGAAACGAACGAAGTAAACAGCAAAGCAGAGAACCCACAGGTCTGAGGTATACGGGATAACAGGCCCGTCGTTGTGGAGCATTGCCGCAATGAAGATCTTCTCCGCACTCGAGTTAGGCGGTACATGGGTGCAAGAATGCGGTGGTGGGCCTGGGCATAATCAGCTAACATCGCCTCCCAATCCTGCTCCCCAGATACCTCCACCCCGCCGCTTTCCTCTCTCAAATCTCCCCAGGACATCCACAAAAGAAAACGGGAAGGAAACATGCATTTCCGCGCCCTCGGCGGCGTCGGCGATGATTTTGCGTTGGGTGGGAGAATCACCAAGCCTGGCATCAAAGGGGTCGGCGGCACGGCAGCCGAGGGAGTCTACGACTTCAGGGGAGCTTGAGGCATGTTCTGTGGTGCGCGAGATGGCGCAGCGGAGCGGCAGAGAGGTGGGGAAGACAGGAAGGCAAAATGTATCGGAAAGCCACGAGAAGCCATGGCTGAGCCGAACCCAAGCCGAAAGCTGTGAGAACCAGCCGTTTATAGATGGCTTGGCTCGGCTGAAGCGGTGCAGTAACCATAGCAGGTTTGTTTAAGCAATGGGCGTTGTAATCGCAAACAGAGTTTGAACATTGTTTGTGCACCAGGCCACGATTCTTACCTATCCGAATACAGTGTATGTAGGTGTAGTTTATCAGCTCGTTTGAACACAACGTAGGCTTGGTTCAAACGCTGCTCAGTTTGAACCCCGTTCAGTTTAAACTGTGTTCAAGAACTGTAGGTTTAATTCTAGATTGAAATGTGGGGAGAGCATTGATTGAACCATGTTGAACAGCACTGATATACACTTCCTTGGTCGAGGCAAGGAACAATTTTCTTGAACATAGTCGGCATCACCATCGTTTGAACCGTGTTTGAACCGTGTTTGAACCGTGTTTGACCCTTGTTTGAACCGTGTTTGAACTGTTCACATCGAAGTTTATACCCTGTGCGTGCTGAACTTCACCCCGAATCTCGGGTCAAGCAACGTTCAATATATTATCCCAAGAACACCACAGTTGAAATTAAACCGTACAAGATGTTCAGCATATTTTCTCAGACGTGGTATCCTATCATTCATCGCTGGACTCTTCATCGTCGGTAATCAGCGCATATCCCCTGTGAGAAGTGCTCAGCTGAGAGTAATATTATTTGCGGAACTCTTACTTCTTTTGTTTAGGACCATCCTTGGTGACCCTCTTCTTAGGGGCACTGGCTGACTTGCCAGGACGGCGAGAGGAGCGGCGAACAGGTGCTGCAATAGCTTCGATTTTTTTGCTGGAAAATTAAGGTGAGATTCATAGGACATCCCGAACGCGTACACTGACTTCTTCTTCTTCTTGCTAGGGTCTTTGTCGCTATCTCCCTCTTGATCAACAGTGCTGCGTAAGGAAAGTCAACCTCGGGCTCCCGAGAAATAACAATTCTAACCTGGGCTGTTTCCTCTTGAGTATGTTGCCCTTCAAACTAGCGACAGGCCCGGCAGGCACAGGAGTCAAAGGCGGTGAAAGACTGGTGCGTCCTGTATGTGACGGAGACGGAGGCACAGGAGTCAGGTGAGGCGAGACTGGCGACTGGGTTGCAGGATTAAATGGAGACGGCGAGAACAATGGAGTGGCAGGCTCAGGCGAGAGCGTTGGCGGAGATGGAGGAATACCAGCCGCTATGCCCGCTCTGAAGCGAAACAAGATGGGCTCCGTTGAATTGAAAAACTGGCCCAATGTCAGTGTTTCAGCACTGCTAAATTCTGCCGGATTTTTTAGCGGGAAAGGGAAGATGAATGCGGCGGTATCATAAAACTTGGATGGATCAGACACAATGTCTACCCATGGGATAATTGAATCATCGACTGGGATGTCTTTGTGGTCTGGGGAAGTTCCGCATCAGTTGATTATGTGTGCAACAGCGCATAGAGTACTCACTCCAACACATTTGAAAATAATCAGTGAAGAGAAAACGAAGGTCGCCTAGTGGAATCGTATCCAAGTTGATCCCAGGAAAAATCACAAAACCATCCTTGACGGTAAGGGCGGTTGCTTGGTGGTGGGTCTGAGGCCCTGCATTCTGTGAGATACAATGCAAAGTACTGTCGAACGGGCCTCACGAGGAATGGCAGCCTCCGCAAATTCTGACCAAGGGCCGCCATATGTTGTACCTAATTCATCGCCGCCAAAGTTGGTTTTATTGTGGATTGAATGGCCATGCACCCTGTCAGTATGAGACTCAGCTCATATATATATATATCCAGACAAGCTCAAGAATGACTTACGTTCCAGCTTGCAAGTCACCGTTCTCGGGGCTCCGGAAAGCGTAAAAGAGAACCATTTCTGCGTCGCCAAAAAGCCCTCCCTGGCAAAGGCTTCGAAGTGCCAGCAAAAGGTTGCCGTTAAACTCTCGTTGGTTGCTAGGGCTGTGTAAGCAAGGAATGAAATCGAGAGCACTGAAGGTCTCTTACGCTGCTACATCACTACACTCGTCCTCCGCTTTTGCCTCCCAGTCCACCTTTTCATCGGTGTCTAGTGCATCCCACATTGACTTCAGTTCAATCTGGTATGCAGCTGCCTCGTTGGTGCCCTGGTTGGCAATCCGCGCCTTGGAGGCCTCAATGATCTCAGAGTGAAGTTCCCGTGCGAACAACTGCCGGCCGCTGGGGGCTGAACTAAACTTCAACAACGGATTGGCCTTTATGTTGGCGGAGGCAGATGGAGTTTCGGGGTGCTCTTTGAGGTATATCTGATGCAGATAGTTGGTATACTTTCTGACGATCATCTGGATTCATTTTCAGCACAATTCAGAGATAGAGAGAGCAAAGGTGGCCGTACACCAAACCACTTGGTTCGAGGATGCGCGGTAAAATCCAAATCCGCAAACTCTGGTGAGTCAAGGGCTTTTGTTGCAATGGATTGCTTCCACTTTGTGAGTCCAACCCCGCGCACACCCGCATCTAGCTGCTTGATGTACTCGGGCAGCTGCTCAGCCAACCATGCATTTTGGGCCTTTGAAAACTGGCCTTTTGCCATTCTAGAGGTTGCGTGAGGGGACAAAGAGGAAAGGGCAGGAGTGGTGGAGGAAAAGAGCAAGAGTCGTTCAGGAAATGAGACTCTGGGCAAAGTCAATCTTGCCTCTGACAACCAGGAACGGTGCAATCACACATGTACCACTTCCGTTCCACATGGTGTCATAGGGAATTAAATAGAGGTGTCGAAACACCGAAAATACGGGTAATAACATCCACATGTCAACACTTGGTGCACTGCTGCATCAGATAAACCCATAGTGAAAGGCAATGCACACTGCCAGCCTTCTGTTAGGACCCTCAACAGCTACTGGAAACTAATCCCTCTCGCAATACGCAAACTTCATTGAAATCCCCGTGCGCTGTCGTGTCACGTGACCGTGATATTACGTTCTTTGCGCTTCTTTCCACCGTGGTTTTTCAACTTGACTGGTCTCTTGGGAAGATCGACAAGAAGAGTGGCCATGATGAAGATGAAACCTAGCTACCGCATTCCATGTGGCTCCATCCAGGGTTTTTTCTGTATTATTCCGGCGCCCCACTTACCGCCTGGGCACAAAGAATCACGTACATCGGAAATCACCATGCAAATCCCTCGCTTCACTTACCGCCTGGGCACAAAGAATCACGTACATCGGAAATCACCATGCAAATCCCTCGCTTCACCCTGTCGATCCTATTACCACATTGGTTTCAGTTACGTTTCTCCCTTGTCCACTTTCACACTTTCACAGGATGTTCGGGAATCGCGCCCGATGGGAATGTCGATCCCGCCGCCCGGAACTCGGTTATACGGTACTGCGAGTGTTTCATTCAACGTACGATTTTCAACCACATGGAATTCAAGCCGCCAAGACCGAGGAAATCGGACAGTTTTGGCATATAAATTGCGCCTTCAACAGGTTTCCATTCACTCAGCAAAAAATGGTTGCAACTCGGTCTTCTACTGCTTCTCCTCGTCGCGTCACTCGGTCCTCCTCCACTTCCTCTCCTCCATCTACTCCCTCCCGTAAAAGCGGTCATCGTCAGGCATTGGAACAAAAACACGCCACACTCTATCCTTTGACTATAAAACTCGGTATCACTGGACCGAAGCATATCAAACGCCGTGAGGTTCAGCGTCTCATTCGCATCC
>JARKIB010000164.1:0-281095 GCA_029378385.1 Mycena metata | reverse complement strand
CATCGTGCCATCTCTTCTGCAATACATCTCTTTTGAGTTTGTTTGGTGCAGCTAGCTGCCTTCAAACGCGTCGCGTCGATCACCTGATCTATCACTCGGCATATGCTCGTGCCGACAGTTTCTCCTAGCCGTCGCTATCGCCAGCTAGCCCGATAAACCCGAAGCTAGCGCCAAGTTATTTATGGAACATGGCCCCTAGCTCAGTGCTATCCCGCTAGCTGCACACTAGCTATTCGTATGTCTCTCCTCTTTACGCTAGCTGGTAACTCTCGTTATCCTGTGCTCTCTGGAAGTCATCTATTGGCGCGCTAGCCCACACTATGAGGTACTAGACCATAGTAATCCTCCTTAATGCGTATACTCCCCTAGTGTAACGCTTGTTCACGCGCCTAGCACTAAGTTTGTACTACGGTCAGCAGCCGGAGCTCACTCTGACCCTCCTTTGTATCACCAAACAGAGTCCCAATAGGAATATTGCACCTATTAGAAAGCTAGCTTGTTACAACTCGAAGCCTAGTATGCCTTGCATTTAACTAGCGCTAAAAATCGCAAAATGCAGCTAGATGTCGGTACATTGTTGTTGCGCCGTTTCAGCGCTCTGGATTAGGCGAGTTGCCTGTGTGGGTATTCCAGTCAGTCAATGGAAGGGTGCCTAGCATAAGCACACGCACCGAGTTTTGTGAAATATTCGCGAAGCTGAAATTTCTGGTAGACCTGCTTAAGGTCCACGGTACCAGAATCGGTGATGCGCGGGCAATCGAGGCACGGGCAGAAGACGGAAAACGGGCTCTATACGTAAGGCAGTGATGGGAAGGTGAACAGGGACAGGTCTGTAGGCCAGTCGGATCTGGGGCGCTCATGAACATGAACTAATGAACCCCAAAATACCAACCAACCCAAAACCCACATAACTGAACACCACCCAACAACACACCAACCATATAGATCAACCATCCAATGCACAGCACTCTCTGCTTGCGCTGAGTTCGGGGATTCCAGCTAAAGTATATAGCTGTGGCAATCCGAACGGTGCAACCTTCGATCGAAGCGAAAGCTTATATATTGAGGTGCTAGTCCTCATTCGTTCAATGGTCTATTGGGCACTCCCGGTGAGGGAGAGCTCAAGAGGCAATTGGAACGGAGTTGGGGTTTACACAAATATATTTGATGTAGGGTTTGTTGCAGGGCGTTACCACTGCTTCGTATTCGATGTGCAGGGCGCTATCCACTGCTTCGCATCCGTTTAGGTATCACTTGCGAACATAATTGCGACATAACGCGACGTATAGGTAACTCTTTGCGACATAAAACTGTGATCATTGACAAGCACTCCAAATCGAACCACTCGCTTGTACAGCAGCTGGATCCAACTCTTCACGGTACCCACAACACCATCCAACAGTTCCGCATCAGCCCCATGCAACCTCTTGGTTCACAGGTGTACCATGCTGCCAAACTGGACTTCGCTCAGACACTCTGAGCTCAACCACTCGCTTATACAGCAGCTGGATCTCGCTCTTCATAAATGCCATCACCAAAATCAAACCAACGGAACCCAAATGTATTTGCTTTATATATTTTTATCACAGAGTTTCGAACTGGGCTGGTCCCGTGGAGGCACTACACTGTTGTGGTCAATTGCAAGGGCCTTTCCGACGGCGCCAGTACATTGAACACAAAAGAATAGCCCAACTACGCATCCAATCGACCAATCGACTTTGCTCACAACAGAAACATGGTGGTTTCCTTCTGAATCCTGAGTCCAGATGAATGTGGTCTCAAGGTTCAGAAGGTTAAGTTGAAGTCGTCTCAAGCCCAAATCGACCTTGAAGTCGAAGATGAACACAGGATTTATCAAACAAGACACCAATAATATTAACTCCACTGCGCGCACTCTGTGGACATGAAGCTTACCACGCTTCACAGCCCCAGTTCTTGCGAACTGGGCCCGGGAAGGGGGGTAAGATCCAGTGCTTTACATTGAACTATTCTAGCCTATTTATACGGTGAGCAGGCCTACATGTCCTAATTGAGATATTTACCTTCGGAACCGAGGATTAATGTACAAAGCGACGAAATAATGAGACAAAACTGAGACAATAATAAATATAGAGAGAGACTGGTCCATATGCAGCCTCTTTGCTGCACTAAACACCATTCCCAGGCCCCCTTGGCATAGGAATATAGGGCCCCTTGCCCTACTGAGTCATACTCAGTCACCGACGAATGACTGTGCTTTAGCCGAGGCTTTAATTAAATTTGATTGGATGATCCCGCAGTTGTGCCATAGCCGAGAGTTTGAGGTACAATTGCTCATATTGTGAACATGTCCTCATTCTCCTCCGGAGCCTACGCGCGTCGTGGCCATCACGGCCATCAACAAGGCCATCAATGTCTGCGACAAGTCGAACAATTGTGTGCTGCACTTGAACCAACCACTCTGTTGGTCGGATTCAACTTGCAATTGAGATCCTCTTGGATAGCTCATAGTCTAGAGGCATATTCCTTCATTGCCCTTGATAGGGGACGTGCCGACAGACTCCAAACTTAACTTAATCTAAGTTGGTTGAGCCGCCGTTTGGAGCAAATACATTTGCTACCGTGAGCTCTGACCCTTGCCGGAATCATCACTGGTCGCAGCCAAAGCATTCATCCACACGTTACACCCATAGCCAGCTGCTCGGGCGAAGCACCGACTCTCGTGAGATGATATAAGCTATTTAATAATAGTGATAGCTTGCTGGAAATACGACACAACCATAGAAATGATAAAGTTTCATAGGTGGCCATTTCCCAGGCTTATCATCGGGCTGAATCTTGAGGATAAAATCGCAGTCGCACAGACTAGTGCCTGTATCCATACAGGAAGGGCATTTAGTGTCGACGCCGGGCTAAAACACAACGAGGTTTTAGCTGAATTAGAGTTTTCCGGCTTAAGCAGGACGCACCTTGGGTTCGAATATCAAGTCAAAGATAATCGAACACACTTCTCGCGACAGCGGAGGAGTAGGGTGTGGGAGCTTAACGAAACGAATTCCAGGGCCATACATGGTTGTGGGAGATAGAGGGCGAGAGTGACTCGCTCTGAGCGAAAATAGCCGCTTAAGCTTAGACAGGGGCAAAATGTCTTGGTCTCGGATAGAAGCTATTATTGGACTAAGGTAGGACTGTCTACCGGTCGAAAAAGACTCTGGAAACTATAGCGCCTACGGCGGGAGGGTTTCTATGTCTAATCAAACGTTCGATACAGGCGGCAATTAGTTGTTTAGCTCTCTCGGAGAATCCTTCATCGGCCCACTGTGCCTCGAGCAAGTGCAGAGCGTCTATATCGAACATACAGTCCAGCTTAACCTTGAATTGGTTAACACGGCGTCTGATGTGAGTTTCGTAGAGGTCGAGGAAAGTCTGTTCGAATAGAGGTTGGAGATTGTCAACTTGGAACAAGTCTCTACCGAATCGGCAGTCTGAGGTGTGTAAAAGTTAGACTTAAGCTCTCTGGGGCTTAAGCAAACACACCTGAATCCTGAACACCGTTGGCTTCAAAGTAGGACATGAATGCCTGGTATGACTGAAAGAAACAGTCATTGTGCAGACAGTCGTCGCAACTAGAGCAGGCGCGTCCCCAGGACAGGAAGAAACATTCCCTGTCTCTGCGAAGGCATTCTGAACAACGGAGCCCTGGCTGTACAAGCTATGGGTTAACAATATGAAAGTCTGGTCTAAAGGACCCTAGCTCACTACTAGGTCTTCCAGCAAAAACACGGTCTGCTCTTGGCGAATTGAAAGCGCCATAGAGGTGGTAGAAGGCAAGGAGTTGGTTAAGGCATTTGTCTCAACTCCTGTAACAAGTGAATCGAGTCACCGATCAGAGAATGGGCAAACCAGAAAGCTGCGCTTAAGGAACTGGCGTTGGCCTAGCTGTCGTAAGACCTTGTAGTTGCCTGGATGGATGTACAGTTTTGTAAGGCGGGGCGTAGCTCGGCTGCGGCGAACCTGTGATGGGTTTGCGATGCTAAAAAGCAAAGATCTTGCGAGTTGAGCCGGGCTCAGTCCGGCGGTATCTAGCAGGGGATTGGCCGAACCACGTACCTGGTGCAGACGCGCCTAAAACACCAACAACTATCAAGGGATGGCTTAAGCTGCCATTTCTCTCTGAGAGGAAGCGGGTTACAGATAAAGAGCGGGCAGGGCCCAAAAGCAAAAGCAGCTCGGATATCTTAACCGGATAAATGATATTGAATAGAGCTAGTGTGGGAGCCTCCTAATCGAGGTTTCTCGTGCTAAGTCTTCTATTGAATCTATTGAATTAGGTCTACTTGTTGATCCAAGTGAAGCAACCAAGTCCATCATTTAACTCCTCCATCCGACGGCGAACGAAGTAGAGGGCTGTGTAATCATAGTCCTCCTCCGCCCACTTGTTATGCAAATCGGTGACCTCCGTCAAGTTGGTCATAAGGTTCAACTTCTCCTTAAGAAGTAACAGGCGTTTACCGTACACACTACCGTTAAGGTGGAACGCGGGGAGGATATAGTCGAACAGACGGTCCGTTGGGACGATGTCGCGGCCGAACTTCCCAGCTTAAGACAAAAGTCACTTAAGCAAAAATAGGCGGTTAAGTAATTAACTCGCGTACCGTTGGGATTAAAGTCGTCAGAACGGCGGAACTCTTCCCAAGTATTGATGTTTTGATAGCAGCAGTCTGCGGAGAAGCGTTCTTTGCAACTCTCACAAGAGCGGCCCCAGGCGAAGAAGACACAAGCTTCGCCTCGGATTGCACACAGGTTGCAGACGTTCTTGGGCTAGAAAAGTAGTTCAGGAAGTTGGCATGGGGAAGAATGCTTAAGGGCATACCTTCATATCCTCGAGCATATAAGAGGCGAACTCTTCAAGGCGGACAATAAAGGAAACTTTGGAAGTCATGCTTAAGGGTTTGCGACAGCAGCACTTGGTTTAAGTACTTGAAATTGAACCAGGAGTTGTACTGGTTTGCATAGCCTGCAAATAAGGGGGTTTGGGGCAGTACTTGCTCCACTTAAGCGGAGGTTTCGGCTAAAGCGGCTGGAGCCCCTTCTAAGGTCTTAAGTGGGACTTTAGGCGCAAAAATGAAGAAGCTCAGCTTCTGGGATACTGGATGACAAGGGTGGTTTAACCTACCTCGACCTTGTGCGTTTGGTTGAACTTCTGCTAAAACGCGGACCCTTTACAACCTAAAGTTGGTCTTGGTGCAGCAGCAAATAAGAGGCCGAGTCGGCGATCATCGATCGGATCGAGACTCGGCAATAACGGCGAAAGATCTTGCCGTGTCTCACGGTTGACTCCTGCTTAAGCGTCAATCTGGCTTAAGCCAGTTTTTGAGAATTCTTAATTCACGCTTAAGTTGGGATCAAGCAAAATTTGGCCCAAGTCGGGGCAATATACATTTTGTTGGCCTAAGGCCGCGAGAGACAGGCGATTACAAAGGGTGGTACTATACTAGCTAAAACTACGATGGAACACTCACATATCTGAGAAGATAATCTAAAGTGACCGTAGAGTGGCTAAGGGTAAGTACGAAAAGCGGCAGTACAAGATATTGCGATAAAAATGTAGAAAGAGACGAGCGCAAGCAGACAGAGACCAGGCAAGAACTAGCAGCGGCCACGAGAAGAAGTGCGCTTCTTGGGAGCGGCCTTCTTGGCGGCCGGCTTCTTGGACTTTACCTGTCGGGGAGAATTAGGAGGGTTAAGAAGAGAGCGGCGGCCAGGGGACTTTACCACGACGGTAGAGGGCCCAGCCTCCGGCTCCTCCTCCTGCGCCTCCTCCTCCGTCTCGTCGTCTGGGAAGGGAGGTTTAGCTCAAAAAGGAAGGTGACTTAAGGGGAGAACCTACCGGGTGCACCCATCGTCACGTCCTCGACCTCAACTTCCTCCTCCTCCTGCGACTCAGCAGCGACCTCCTCCTCCTCCTCCTCCTCAGAGCCTTCGTCAGACTTGGCGTTGGCAATGTCTTGAAGGGTGGCGGGAGTAGGCGGGTAGGCGACACGTCCGTTCTTCGGGGAGAACTTGTGGGTGTCGCGATAGCAGAAGGGAATGCCGGCGGAGTCGTACTCGACATGGAAGGGGATGGTCCTGTCGTCGGGGTCGTTCTGCTCGAAGTCGTCCAGGTCAAGGGCGGCGAAGTTCAATTCGAAGAACTTGTCGGCGTCCGCTTTGGTGTAGCCCGACGGGATGCGGTCGGAGCGGTCCTCCTTCGGAAGCTCGGCCCAGTTGAACTGGTTGATGAGAAGTTGGGTGTAGTGGCGGACGGTCGGCGAGGCGTCGGTGTGGGAGAACCGTTCGAAGAACTTGTCGGTGCCCATGTAGTCGATGCACTTGAACATGTGGGCGGCGAACCAGCGGAAGCGCGTGCGGAGGTCCTCAGACGCCTTGCGGTAGAGCGCGGCAGCAGTCTGGGCCCGCTTGCAGGACGAAACGAGTTCGTAGATGATCACCTCGGTGACTGGAAACGAGCTGATTAGCAGGGACGTGGAAGTGAGCACGGATAGCGCACCATCGGAAGCAAGGGCGTAGTTCCGTGCGATCTCCGCGTGGAATATGATGAGCTCCTCAATGGTCTTCGCGTGATCGCAGAGGCGGGCGTCCAGGAGTTGGCATTGGACGCAGGAAGAGCCGAAGCCGATGCGAGTACAATCGATGAGGAGAATGGTGCAGATAATGCACGCTGAAGGGGGCTAAAACAAAATTTTAGCCAAAAAGGTTGCTTAAGCAAAAAGGGGTTTAAGCCGGCGAACTTACGATGCCTGCCTCGGAGAAATCGCACTCGAAGACCAGCTGGTCTTCAACCTTGCGGATGGGGAGGAACTTGGGCTCGTGCTCGGTGTGGCCTTTCCTGGCGCGGGACTGGCGAGTTGTAGAAAACGGGGAGATTTGAGAAAAGAAGCGCGCGAAGGGCTTGCCCCTGCGCTGGCGGATCATCCACAAGATACCTCTCTTGGTGGAGGGCTTGAGATTGACGTCCACGTTGGCGGCGGACGAGTCCACCTCGGCTAAAGAGAACGTCAGTACATGGAAAACCTTAAGTGGGATAACTTACCACTGAGGGGCGGCTTGTCCACGTTGAGTTTCTTAACGGCGTCGGCGAGTGCGGAGACGATCTCGCCCTCGTCGACCTCCCAATCGTATTTTGCTTTGGACGCTGGGTCACCTTGCGCGCGCGGGGGCATGTGGGTGACCTTGACGAACTCGTTCTAAGCAAACGAAGGGTTAGGTTAGGGATAAAGGGGGAGTAAGAATGCTTACGGGCGGCGCTGGAGCCCCGCGAGGCTTCTTGCTGGCAGAGGGTGCAGGGGTACCTTCGGCCTTAACTCCCTGGCAAATTATTAGGCTTAAGGTCTAAGAAATAAACAAAAGAGAAAGGGCGCACCTTGGGCTTAGCTGGTGGCGCGTCTGGACTGTGGGGACGTTTAAGCGGCGCGGTGCCATCGACCGAGCGGGTGGTACGCTTGGTGGGAGGCGCCTCGGCTTTGGCCTTGCTTGCCCTTGCCTTGGACAGGCGTTGGGGAAGGAGAGCGCTCCGGCGTTTCGTCTGCTCCCGGTGCAGAGTCACCAGGACCAGGACGACGCGGAACCGACTTGGAAGCAGCGGGCGTAGGCTTGGAGGACCCCGGCGCGGAAGCGCGGAGTTTCTTCTTGGCGTCCTCGCCCTCGGCCTTGAGCTTGGCGGCGGTTAAGCCCGCCTTCGAGTTGGGATCAGGCGGCGGTGCGGGTTTGACGAATTCGCCCTTCTCGACGTTCCACATCTTGACACCTTTGCTGAGAGCAGGAGGCTCGGAGAGGACGGGCGGTGGAACGAAAGGGATTTCGAAGTCGGCAGGGAGATACTCGAGCGTGTTGTTCTGCAAAGAACTTAAGCGAACGATCGCTAAAGCGAGTGAAAAAGGGCAAGACGTACCAATGGTGGCAAAAACTCCAACCAGCCAACTGGGACCACCTTGAGCTTGCGATAGATCCAGCCGAGAGGTTGGATGAAGCGGAGGAACGTCTTCGGGAGGTTGAGACCGCCAAAGTTCTCCTTCCAATAGAGCTAGACAAGGTGTCGTTAGCTGAGAACTTAAGTGGCACGGGCGGAAAAGGACTTACCAGGGCGGGAATCGCTTGGTGGAGGGCCTTCCGGAGTGTGGACTCGTCAGTCTTGGCGATAGTTGGTGGTTCGAGCAAGAACTGAGAGAGGTCCGCGACCGAGTGGTGGTTGAAGGGACCCCAAACGGCATGAGCACCCGACGTGGGAGTCGAGGCGGGAGCAGCCGACGTGACAGTCGGTGCGACGGCGGTCGACGTGCCAGTCGACGCCTCGGGCTTGCGCTTGGGAGTTGGTTTGGAACGGGGAGTCGACATGGGGAACAACGGAGAAAGAGAGAACGGGGTGGAGAAGAACGAGTCGCTGGTGGTGGTGGTAGGAGAGAGAGAAGTGGGGGGTGTGGGAGAAATCCCGTTGAGTCCGCCCTGCTTTTGAAGCATTGGCGCAGCTAGGCACCGCAGGCATAAGCGAGCGGTTCTCCAAAGCTAAAAACATACCGTAATAGCACGGGGAACCAAAAATATCGCTAAGCGGGTGTCGAGTTTTCGCGATTAAGAGCCTTCCAAGGCCTCTGAAAATTTCGAGTTGGGTGTCACCGGAGAGCAAATTCAGAGGAGAATTTAAAGGACTCACGGGACAGGGGCTTAAACTACCTTAATCGGGCGGAAACCGCTAACTCCGGCTCCTCGATCAAATTACGTTTAAGCGGCTATTTGCATCCGCGGGTGGCGAAACCTCGGACAAGACCGAGTCTCGACCGCACGTGGTGAGACGCGTAACCTGGACACGTCCAAGTCGCGTGTGTCCTCTACTGGATAAATACTGGGGTGTCCTAAGGGCATCTGAATAAATTATAGAGGGCTACTACAGTCCTGCTTAAGTGAAAATCACTTGAAAATTGGGTGCTGTCACCAGCATTGTACAACATAAATTGGCCTCTGGTAAAATAAGACCATTGGGTGAACTTGAATAATAAAAATTGGAGAAGTCAGTCAAAGGCAAAACTTGCTTAGACAAGAGGAACTGGTTGACTGGGGACAGTCAAGATTTTAAAATTGGGGGAGATGATAAGCCGTGTATTGGAACACGCAGAAATCGCGTGGTTTTACCAATTTAACGCACGCACATAGCCTAAACAAGGACTAACGTGTCATCCTGCACGGTTAGTTAAAGGACTTACTGTGGTAATCACAGTTCGTGCGCGACCCGCTTAAGCAGAATATTCACATACTGCTTAAGGAGTTTGACGTCGAGCATGACTTAGGCATGGCTGGATAAACGGTTCAGAAGCCACCGCAGGGTCTAGTTGATCAAGGGATTAGTACATATCCACTCTGTCTAATATTGGGCTAAAGGGGAAACTACCTTAAGCCGACTTTTCGAGGTGTTGTGTTTTAGTTGTTCGCTGTGACGCGACGCGCCCGATCACATGATCTGCCGCAGTCCTTAACAGGACCTTTGATTATCGCGCCTAGGTCGGATCTCCGGTTCGGACAAAATTTTGAAATCAGAGGTCCGATGTTGGGTCAAAATTCGGACAAAACTGGCCGTCGGAGCCTAGAGCTCAAAGCCAAAATTCGGACAGAAATTGCAGAGGGTGAGGTCGAATCGAATTTCGGACATTGTATCGGGTTACCGTATTTGGTATTGGGTTGAAGCCACCAAGGCCCAACGTAGATATTGCTTTGTAAACAATGGACTTCAGGAAATCATAATCATGTATCCTTCTGAACAGTTCTGAACCTTTGCTACCCTTCTGCACGTTCTCATTGAGACATTCTACTTCACGAAATTCTACCGCTATGGATTTCAATTCACCCATCCCACTCGATTCTGACAACGATACTAAGTGGATACCCGGCGAATGGATTGGACAAGGAAGAAAATATGAAAACATTCCGCCCCATGTCGAGGCAGCACGTCACTGTATATTGCAGCTACCAGCCTCCGTACAATCTCACTTCCCTCGGAAAAACCTCCCCTTTCCCAACTCCTCTTATTCAATTTGCCACCGGTGTCTCGCGATGAGACATTGCTGGATTCCAAATATACCTATTCCACCGTGGAGCCTACACGAGATATCGAGGATTCCCTGACATTCCTTGCGGTACCCTCACGCCGTGTACTGCAGAAAAAGGAGGATGAGCAGGAGGAGACTGATTAGAGGGGACTGATTAATACAATTTCTTTTGTGCTTTTTGAGCCTTTGCGATTTTTTTTCGGGGAAAATTGAGCTTGGGAGCAAAATTCGGACAAAATCTCGACCGAGTGACCGCTAGATCCAGAATTCGGACAAGTTTTCGGGGGCAGAGCACTTCCAAAATTCGGACAAATTTTTTTCGAGAGGCTAAATCGGTATCCGACCTAGCCTCGATAAACAAAGGTCCTTCCTTAACTCAATGTCGGTTAAGCACTGTGCCGGATGTCCGACTTGGCCGGCCTGCCAAGGAACTGATCAGTAACTTCCTAAAACAGGGTTGCTATTGATGATGTGAACTACATGTTCAGAACCACAAACATATTGGTGTCTACAGAGAGCTATTTAATGGCTGAGTTCAACCAAGGGATCCTTGCTAAAGGGATAAACGGTCACCTCGAGTGCGAGGTGGTACAAAACGACTTACTAAGTGATCGATCGACTTAGGCACCAAGTGAAACCTTGGTCCGCTTTTAAATGCAACAAAGGAGTCGGATAGCTTTCCGACTGAATAGAATGACTGTAATGGACCGACTAAATCTCGGATAATAACCGCCGCATGATAATAGCGTGTATGTAACTAGTATGTAGGAAATGTATATAAGGGAGGCATAGTTTAGTAGGACAGCACGAAATCTCCCCCAAGAGAGCCGGCAGCTACCAGCGCCCGCGCACCAAGGGAGACTAGGGCTTGTTCGCTAAGACTACCTCCACGGAGTAGCTCGAATATAACAAGTTGACTGGCATTGATTTGCAAAATCCTTAAACCAAAACAGACCGAGTTACGGAATTGTGGTTACCAGACAAAGTGATACTATACAACGGGTTCCAGACAAAGTGATACTATAACGCTGGAGTTAAACGGAGAGAGAACACAGGATTTATTGTGCACGAAGTGGGACTTTGTCCGAACGGTTACTTAAACGGGATTGGAATCGAGCTGAGAAGCTATAATATCTACAAGTCAACTCAGGCGTTCAGGACTTCGGTTCTGCACTTGACAAGGCGAACAAACGGTGTTTTCACGCTTAACCAGCGCAATTCATAAAAAGACTACTTAAGCCATCTCGGTACTTGGTCCTCGTCCTTGGAAGTACATTCGTGTAATCTTGGACAAGCATCTTTACTCGTCGGCGATAGACCTTGAAAGGGGTGTTTTGGTGTTAGTTTTGGTTAGTAGTTGTTAGTTGTGAAGGCCTTATCCACGGATTTGGCTTAAGCAGCAAAGCATCTTGCTTGTCAGTTTTAGCATTAGTTTAGCATTCTGGTCTGTTCCCCGAGCACCCGTTTCAACGCGCTGGGCAGGGGAGATCCAGTCGGGTCCGATGCCGCGAGGGAGTCTCGGGGGAAGGAGGGCATTGGGCAGGGCCACGGCGTTTATCCCGGCGATTCGTTCATCTCGTGTGGGAGTGTCAAGATCGCGCAACAGGGGGAGTTCACCATAGACGGGCTCGGCATCGCCGTATACACAACTATCATTCAGAACGGAGGTCCTGCGGATACTGAATTAGAAAGAGAATGTCCAGAGAGCGGGCGAAGCCTGAGCCTACCCAACGGGATTGGAAGTATGGAAGCGCGATAAATGCTATCCTGGTCCATACACCGGACAATGACGATATTCATGGTGGTGACAGGTGTAGCCGCGGTGTGGTGCAGTAGCAATGATGCGCGATACGCCAGGTACTTCGTGGATCTGGGGCTGTCGCTGGGCTTCGCACACCCTTGCCTCTAACCGCAAGAATTACGGAAAGGAGGCGGTGGGGAGGCGCCGGTGGATCGGACCCGGGAAGCGTGGCGCTTGACGAGCTGGGGCGCGCAAATAATATTTCCAGCACGACGTTAACAGATTGCCCATCTGCCCATTGACAATTCATGCGCTTCTCCTGGTATCGAATTCATCGGCCCGGTGTGGTGCTACTGGGCCTTCCCGACAGAGCGATTTTGCAGGAGTATTGGACCTGGGATTCGGAGCCGTCGATTCCCATCGGTTTCTATTGATCGTTACGTCTTTGAGAATGCCCAACTGACCCAGATAAAAGTTGTGTACAATGTCACATACTTACGCTAAATCATTTTAGACCCTTCCTGCATTCTGCTTCCTCCCAAATCACCTTCGCAGCCAGAGTCAAATCAAATCAAATCACTTGCGGCGGCACTTTCGACGCGCTCCGGAGCGAAAATGGCACAGGTCAGTGCCGCTCTCAAGCCCGCGACCATCGAGGAATGGGGTAAAGTTAGGCGTGTGGATTCCGACGAAGGCGACACGATGCGGGCCTGGTCTCTCGGCACGACAGCGGAAGACAGCAGAGATGCAACTTACGTTCGGGTATGTGCTGCTTTCAGAATTTTTATTTAATAACGAACAAGTAAACAGTATGAGATGCTCGAGGACAAGCACATGCGGAAGCGAAAGCGCGAGCCCGAATTTGAACTCAAAACTTACTACGGTCAGTTAACGCACATCTACCGGGTGCATTTCCCGCAGAAATGCAAGGCCATGCATATCGAAGACGAAACCACTTACATCCTCGCCGCAATTCGTAATTGTGTGCTGTCTTAGGACGACCCACAGTTGCGTGGCCTAGACATCCACTTCTACTCCCGCTATGGCGGGCTGGATGTAATTGACATCACAAGCGTCCAGTGTCTGATCGGTCGGGTGAAGGATCTGTCGGATGACTGGGCAATCATTGACCGTAGCGGCTCTCTTGCCCGTGAGTGAAATGGGGAAGACGAGGCTGCAGAAGAGTGGTTACTTCATATTTGAACAAATCCGAGATGTGGTTCAGACTGGAGCAGCAACAGCTTGAAATCACCCGGTCTTAGGTTGAGTGTGCTATAGGTTGAATTAATAAGGTGAGCTTCCCCGTTGAAAGTACTCCAGCCGTAGGTTGAAATCTGTAGGTCTATTACCAATTACCATCCTACAATATAGGTTAATCTGATTCAACCTATGTTCACCCCATCTCAGGTTAATGTGGGAAGTTCATCCTAACGCTTGTTGAAACTCAACCTGATCTGGCTCCATAGTGCGAGTCCCACTCCCATAAATCTCGTCGTTACTCAGTGCCGCGTCAGTCCGCGCCGGTGCGCGCCGCCCAGCGTCATTTTTACCATACCCGGCCTGGGCAGCCTGCGTGCTCATGGCTCGGGCTTGGAGCACGCATCTCTCTCAGCCGGTCGAGCCAAGAGGAATGGGCTTCCGCTCGGTGGGTTCCCCCACGCCTCCTTTCGCTCGAGATACAGAGCCCGCGCGTCACTCCCGTTCCGGACAACGAACGGAGTGGCTCGGTCGGCCTGCGCGAGTCCGGCGCCGGCTATTCGGTGTCTCAGATAGTGGCGGCCACGACCCTCGACCCTCTTTGCCTCATCTGGTCGGGCGGTGATCTCTGATACAACCTGCTTTCATCCGCCGCTCCTCAGGCTGTACACCGAGTAGTCCCTTCGCAGAATTTCCATATTCGAATTGACAATTCCGTCAGGACTGTGGATATCTCTGTAGTGGAAAGATTGTGTGCTCTCTCTCTCCCTCCTTCGACACCACTGAGAGAAACCTCCCGTTGTCTACCGGTATTGCGTATACTTTGAACCGGCAAAGTTCATGCATCGCTATATTCGAGTTTGGGGACCATTTGCTCACGACAGATATCTAGCCATGCGGCTCCGAGCTTCTCGAAATCCGATACCTGTAATGGAACATTTGAGAAACTCGAAAACAAGACTGGTACATACACACCTCGTTGAAGATCTGAGCACTCACGCGAGTGTACCACTTTCCATTGTGATAAAATTGAGTAGCATATATGTGGTGCTTATCCAACAACAGTCGCTTCAGTTGGGAGTAAATGGAGAAAGAAGGCGGGAGTGAACTCGGGAGGGGGAGCTCTACGTTTGCCTATTATCACATTGCTAAGTCCCGGATGGTTAAAGGGAACGTGAGATAACCTACCATGTTCCCTAGTTGCTCCTCTGAGCCTTCCAAAACTGCTGTCCCCATTACCTCAGCCAGCCGCCTCCCACCGTTGACTGCTAATTGATGACAGTATTCATTGATCTTCTTCTCTCCCCCCAACCATTCATGAAAGTCCAGCGCTAATACAGGTCAGCGCGAGGACTCAACATGACTGAGACTCTAACCATGATTAACGCTGAGTGGGATGGTCACATCCAACGTCCCCGGAACTGAAGTACTTAGTTCTGTTTATAAAACGAAAAATGAACATGAAAACTCACAGAAAAATCGCATCGGGAACGTGTCAACTTCTCCCGTCTGATGCGACGGATGATGTGCAGACGTTTGTAGAGCCGACTTGATCATGTCTTGATGCCTCGTAGTAACTGAAATAAGTCCACGGTGTCGCCAAAAAAAATAATTGAGACATACTTCCTGGGCACGTACAGCACCGCACATGCCCGCTTGGCATACATCCATTTGCTACAACTCTGGAAAGTTAAAAAAGGAATCACACACTGACACCCTCTATCGACCGACGAGAGCTTTACCGAAACCCAGAAGTCCGGTTGAGTATCCTCCAAACGAATGTTAGCTTCTTGTCCGAGGGAATGGGCCGCATCGACGATGCTCAACACCCCTTCTTCTTTGCATATCGCCGCCATTTCGCGCCAGGGAAGGATAATTGCGGGGCCAGCAGTAATAGAATCGAAAGTTGCAACGATCTTGGGCTTTGAGCCGGTGGGGAGAGATAAGTACGAATCTCTTTCCTTGAGCACTTTGATGTGCTGCTTCCAGCGTTCGAGAATCTCCGCGCTGCTCTGGGGTAACTTTATCTCGAAGCATGAGAAGTTGAGCTTCGGCGTCGTATCGCAAATATGCTGCACGGCCCGTAAAATTGAGTCGTAGGCCAGATTAGCTGAAACGAATGTGCGACTGTGAATGAGAAATGGGCAAAAAAAGGGAATGTTCGCACTGATGATGATCGTGTCTCCAGCCGCCCATTGAATATTGTGAAGCACAGTATTCACGGCGAGGGCAACATTGGGGACCAACACACACTCGTCGGGTTTCGCCCCGATGATTCGCGCCAGCCTCTCTCGCGTTCGAGTCAAAGCGGGCTCATACTCCAGGCGGACAAATCGGTCCGGGTTGGATTCCACCACGGCATCGAGGGCATTAACGGCCACGGTCACGTATCGAGGGACAGAACCAAAGGAGCCTGGCAAATAGTGAGCTCAACCTTTCGGCCTGAAGGAGCTCACCGTGATTCAAATTGATGTACATTGGGTCAAAAGCAAATAATTTCCGGGCGGAATGTCCAAACGGTGGAGGGGTTCCAAGCAACAGCGTTCCCTGCATTGTCAACACTTTCAAGGATTCGAGCGAAAGGACGCGAGTCCAGATATACCGCGACCGGGCGAGCGGATCCGCCGACAGAGCCCACACATGCATGTGCACGGGCTTCAGAGGCCGTGAACGTGTTCAAGTTGCAAGAATAGGAACTGCGATGCAAGCGGACATCCTCACAGGCGCGTTGGCGGCGTTCCGGAAGAGAGCCGTTCGCTTCGGCCGCCTACAGCTGCGGAATTCGCTGACGAAGTGGCAATTGAACCCTGAGAAAATCTTTCTGAGGCTGTGCTGAAGGCCGTGATTACTTTTAGGAATGTCAAAATCTGCTCAAAATGCATCATGAGCATAGCTTAGCACATTTGGCACATACGGCCTTGAATCGAGATCGGCGATGCAATACCGAGGTTTTTCAATGGGTTTGCGATGGTTTAATTTGGGATTGGCACTGATTGGCACCAAGTCGTCCCCAGGACTTGTCACAGTTGTATCCACTTGTAAGTTGCGGTCTCTCAACGATTTTGAGGAACAGACTCCAGGACTCGGAGTGATTTCCGCAGGATGACTGCCTGGTAATGTTGTTTGCTAGCTGTTGTCTGTTGTTTTTCTTATACCCGCAAAGATAAACTTCCCCAACGTCAACAAGCCGATCCGACGGAGTTAACATCACGCTATAAATACTACGCCACAGATAGACTGCCGTGCCCTCTTCGTCGTCAGATTCCATGATGAAGATGCTGCGGGAGAAGTTCCTCCATCATGCCAATTTCAACCGTGGGAAGTTTTGACACGCCGCCCAGAATAATGACTTCCCACGGCGATATCTGATTCCTCTTGGCTGATTTAGGGACATGCGCGCTTCCTATCAGTGGCGTCTTTGACAGATTCGCGCTGGGTCCCTGCATTTCATCGTTACTATAGTGGGCATCTTCCGAATACGCCGATCTGCGCGTTTCTAGTCGAATGTCAGCGTACTTACAAAGGCCGAGTTTCCGCCGCTTGGAGGAATCCTGGGGTATATAGTATACGGGACCAATGGGCTCCTTGACTCCAGTTCCGTGACTTCCCATCCGTCTATCATATGGATCCTCTTCCACTGCCGAGTACCCTTCCATTGTCGGTCCCTGCGCGCCTCCAACAATCTTCGGTGTCGGCGTGCGGGTTCATCACCCCTCCGCTCACTGGAGAATTCTCTGTGCCACAACTCTACGACTGGCACTACGAGAACAACAAAGGACACTCTGTATTTATCCATGGCTCAGACTCCTCTCCGGTGACCTTTGCGGACTTCATTCCGGCGGCTCATCTTGCCGGGCGCTATGTCACGCGGGCCACCACCACCTCTGACGACGTCGATTTCAACCGAATAACTCGCTCAGTGGTCGCAATATTTGCTGCTAGCGGTGAGATTTTGCGTTACTCATTACCTCAGACCAGTGACGCGGACCAGATACCATAACATATTTTACAACTTTGATTGGTATGTTTAGAGCGGGCATCCCGGCATTCCCCATCACTCCCCGATTTTCGGCGGTGGTGGTCGCCCACCTACTCGTGAAGAGTAAGGTGTCCCATATAATGGTTGGCGAAGAGGACAGCCTCCACGAAATCGTTGGCGACGCCGTTCAAAAATTGAAAGATGCTGGCGAGGTCGTCCCCACAGTTTGTAGGATGCCTCAGTTCGACGACATTTACCAACCCCAAGCCGAAGTCGAGTGTCTGCCCCCGTGGAATTATGACTGGGACCACCCGGCTCTCATCATACACTCTTCCGGTGTGTACCTCGTCGAACTGGCTAAACACACGCCGATTGAAACCTCAGGCTCAACTGGATACCCAAAGCCAATCATATGGACTCACCGCATGGCACTTCAATACTCCTTGAGACCATGTACGTGCTCCACTGCAAGTGAACAACTCCCTTTTCAAGGGTTGGTTTAGGGCAAGGAGATCGCGATTTTACCGGCCAGGTATTTGCCGCCCATGCCCTCGAACTTTTCCACGCAATGGGTCTCCACTTTGCGCTTTTTGTGGTATGTTTGAGTCTCTCTCCGCGGTTCCTGCCTAACTAAGTTTGAAGGCCTCGGCTGGCATCACCCTTGCTACATTCTCACCCGCCTCCCCCGCCACTCGCCCAACACTGGACGGTGTCTTTCGAGCGCTTTTGGACTCGAAGCCTGACTTTGTTTTGGCACCACCCGTATATATTGCTGTGAGCCCCAACCAAGACTGTTGCTGGTGCTTTCTTGGAATTGTACGCAGGGGTGGTCAATGGACAGTGATAAAATGAATTTCCTAAGCAAGAGAAGAGGAATTGTGAGTGAGATGCCGAGACCACCTTCCGTCCGCTGATTTTGCCTTTCTACAGCTGTATGGTGGACGGTTCCTTGATAAAGATGTCGGCAGCAGACTCGCTGACCATGGTGTTCAAATATACACTATTTATGGCACGTGAGTGCGGTTTCAGAGTCCGAAGTGGTGATTCACATTTTCTAGGACGGAAACTGGAATGCTGAACATTATGCTTCCAAGTAATGTTTTTCTTTTCTTGGGTCCTCCTGAACCACTCTGAAGCTTGTTGCGATAGAGCCAGTACTTCACGACTGGGAATACTTCGAGGTAAACCCTCACGTCGTCCTCACGATCGTCCGAAACATCGATGACACCTATGAACTCATTTTTCTCGTAGGTCTTCTTTATCGTGTGAATTAATGTTGATTTACTGTTTGGCAAGGAGCGAGATGTTCAGGCGATTGGCGTGACAAACACTTACCTTGACGGTCCGCTCAACGTCTTCCAAATCGTCTTACGAAGCTGTACTGAAGCAAACCAGGTCAAAATGGCTATAGCAACGGCGATTTGTTTCAAGTACATCCACAGAAACCTCACTTCTTCAAGGGAATCGGGAGGACAGACGAGCAGGTCATGCTTTCAACAGGCGAGGTGGTCCGTTTACATCCATGCTATGAGGTCCTACGTTATCTCAACAATGTTTCTAGATCAACCCATCCTCCTTTGGTAGGCAGACTTGCGATTTCAATTCAATTGCTGAGGAATACAGCAGAGGAATATGTCTCTCAAGATTCTGAAATCACCGGCGCAGTTATATTCGGCAGGGGGCGCTCTCTCCCGGGAATAATCGTTGAACCCGTGGTTGGGATCAAGACCGGAACTCGCTTGGAGACCCATATCTGGTCAGTCCTTTTTCTTTTGAGTCTTTTTCTTCTTGCCTCAGTTAGATTAATGTGACGCTAAATCAGGTCCAAGATTGAGGAAGCAAACCGTCTCAACCCGAAGCAACCGCCGATTCCACAGGAGGTACTCAAACTGCGCATGTCTTCCCGTGATTTGCCAGCTCATCCCGACAACCAGATGATCATAGTCGCGACGGCGGAAAAACCCTTCACCTTTAGTGGAAAAGGTCTACCCCAAAGGACCGCCATCCTCAAAAAGTACGAGAGCGAAATCGAGGCACTCTATGAGGCGATGGCTGCGCGACTTTATCCTGCTACTCCGATCGTCGCTCTTTGACGTCACACTTGCCTTTGATATACCACACCAGCCACACCTCCGTCCGAAATCGAACAACGCCGAGATCGCCGACGCCGTTCCCACGCCTTTCCTTTTACTTTTACCATCGTCTCACAGCGCCTCGCACTGCCCATACCCCTTGATATTTCTTTATTTCATTACTTTCGTACTTCACTAAGCCTCCTAGCTCCTGTACAGTCTCACATCCGCTCTACCCCGGGCCGTCCGCTATCTCACACAGTACATACATACTCTGTATCTCTTTTCATGTTTCTACACGGTATATACAATTCCCTTCTCGCACTATTGGCCGGTCATTCGGCCCTCAGTCCTCGTCGTTGCTGTGGTGGCTCCCGTCTCGCTCTTTGCTCTCGCTTCCGCCTCCGCTATCGCTCTCACGGCTCAAGTCTCTGAGCGGTGACTGTCACCCAACTCGCACCGTTCTTGTTGTTGCTGCTCCCTTTAGGTTTAGGTTCAGCTCGCGCTCGGACAGTTGGCAGGTTCGTTATGAGTTTGTTTGATTCAACAACCGAGTCTGCTCGAAGTTACAAGATAGTATCAGGCAGTTTACCACAATGTTGGACAGCAACAATGACAGGAAGTTGCTTTGATTATTTACGTACATCGAGTTTACTTCATAATCGCACTTGAGTACATTCCACGTTTCAAACCGGTCGCGAGCCAGCCATATTTAGCCCGTCCTTGCTCGAGAGAATTCGCCTTACTGCGCGGCTCTGAACTGCAGCAATGTTGTCTCCCCAAGGTCAAGTACACCATCTAGAACCAGATCGCCATTTGCGCTGGAAAAACATGAGGCCATCAGAAGCAATGCTCACTACCGCCGGAAAACGCACGCTAAGTCCGACACCTCATTCAAGGAGCGCTCCCTCGCGTTGTAGGTGATCAACATTGTAATATCTTGGTAGTGCGCACGGACACTTCCCATACCGAAGTTTGCCAGCAATGGGGCGGGAGCCTGTAAGCATGTGAACTGGTTGAAATCCGTTAGATGTGGCAGCACGGACAGCGTCAAGTTGCAGAGAAGTAGGGGCGTCCGTTACTTGGGTGCGGTTGAGATGCTGTATAACGTAGTCGTCTGATTGTGATCCTCAGTTAGGATTATGCCTCATGAATCCGATGTAACGCACGGATTAGGAGACGGCTATTCTTTCCCATTGCTTCACGGATGTTTTTCAGGATGAGACGGGCATCACCATCAGCCCAATTGTGGACGCAGTTCCCTGTTCAATCATCAGACGACCCGAACTCTCTGACTCTGGGAACGGACCGATCTGGAGTGGAGCACGATAAGAGACACGAGGCAAATACATCGTGGCAGGTTTACTTCCATAATAGACTCACGGTGAACGCCCTTCCGCGGCCGGCAGTCTAAATGTGTGCCCCGACAAAATCACGGAACACTAACGCATTGGCAGACTCGTGATCTGGAATGGACGGGACACCCAGAATTAGCTGACAGCACGAAGAGGGCCCGCCAGGCGCGCAGTGCGAAGGGACTAGCATATGTGTGTATACATGGAGTGGTATTCCTTGCCTTCTTTTTAATCTCACACAGCAAACCCATTTAGGTTCCTGATACGCCGAAAAAAACTCCGCAGCTGGATCGCGCACGAACCCTTAGAGAACTCGATTCGAATCAACTGCACCGAACTATTGGCATCTATTGGCGGCACCGCTTAACATGTTTTGTTCAACGAAAGTTCAATCACGGTATGAACCCGAATATCTTCCCACGGTTAAAGTTGAGCTTTGATTGTGTTGAAATCTCATCTGACAGTGGAGCACGCGGCGCACAATGATCTGGCTAACCACAGAGGGAAAAAAATTGTGGCAAATCCACATACCATTGAATGCAAAGCCCAAGATCGCAAATCCAATATCCATTCTTAGAACGACTCAAAGGCGCCGGATGATAGATCGAAGCAAAAGGCCCCCGCGATGCGTAGCACCGTGGCTGGTCCAGAGCAAAATTACATCCGATCACAACGCTTGCAATTCAAACCCGGCACGGGTACCGCCGTGCTCAAACCGCAAAGCACTGCCCTCTGTTGTTTAACCTCTCCCACAGCATTCGCCATGACCAGCGGGAAAGCTCAGGTTGAGACTCTGCTCGCTCTCATCAATCAAGCTACCCACCAAGCGGTCGCCGAATATGATAAGGCTGGGGCAGACGTCCCGAGTCTTGACTCGGTAGAGCCTCATCCTTTGGACGGCAGCAATGACACCTCTACATTGAAGAAGGCGATCCGACTTCTCGAGGTGAGTTTTTCTGACGAGGCGAAGCCTGATTCACTGTTGAATTCATTTCAGGGTGCATGCGAGCAGCTGTGCGCGACTTTGGCGCCGCCACATCATACAATTATCAACGTACGCCTCATAACTTACTTCGTTACCCTCCTGTCTTACATCTGCAACGCTAGCGCACACAAAACTGCGATTGGCCATGCTTCACCACGGTTATTGAAGCCCGTGTGGCCGACGCCCTGGCAGGGCATCCCGCAGGACTCCATGTCGCCGAACTATCCAAAGTCGTTAACATCGAGCCGAAGAAACTAGCTCGTATCCTGCGTGTCCTGGCAACGAAGCACTGTTTCACCGAAGTCGATCGCGATGTTTTCGCCAACAACAGGCTCTCGCTTATGCTTCACTCCGCTAACCCGGTTAGCGATCTTGCATCCATGCAGCTCACCCTTCTTCCCAAGGTCACCACTGCGTTATGGGACACCCTGAGCCAGGAGCCACATGCCACCTCCAACGAGCGCACCGATGCACCACTGATGCGTGCTCTGCAGTACGACGGAGATTTCTTTGACTGGATGAAAGCGCATGTGCGTTGAAATTCCGACACTTATTTATGGTGTTATACTGAAGGCTGCCACTTCAGCCCGAGAAGGGCTCAGTGGGTCCCACAAATCTGAACTGCCTACACCTGAATTTATTCCGATCGCAGTCCTTCCAGCGGGCCATGGTTGGCATGAACATCGTGATGGGGTCGAACGACGTTCTTTACCGTGAGTGACCTTTTATCGCGATTGTGGAACACTCCATGCGGGACACATCAGAATACAACTGGGATAACTGCAAGACTTTGTGCGATGTAGGATCTGGCGTGGGGAGTTTCAGTATGCCGCTTAGCAGGCTTTACCCCCATATCCACATCTCTATGATTGATCTCCCGGGGCCAATTGGCCAGGCGAAGCAATTTTGGACCAGAGAGTACCCAGAGGCCATCGTGGAAGGTCGCGTCAAGCTCGTGGAGGGCGATTTTTTCAAGCCCATCACTGTCAAAGACCAAGACATTTATTATGTGCGAGGCCTTCCTCACCGTATTTGCCTCGTGTCTCTTATCGTGCTCCACTCCAGATCGGTCCGTTCCCAGAGTCAGAGAGTTCGGGTCGTCTGATGATTGAACAGGGAACTGCGTCCACAATTGGGCTGATGGTGATGCCCGTCTCATCCTGAAAAACATCCGTGAAGCAATGGGAAAGAATAGCCGTCTCCTAATCCGTGCGTTACATCGGATTCATGAGGCATAATCCTAACTGAGGATCACAATCAGACGACTACGTTATACAGCATCTCAACCGCACCCAAGTAACGGACGCCCCTACTTCTCTGCAACTTGACGCTGTCCGTGCTGCCACATCTAACGGATTTCAACCAGTTCACATGCTTACAGGCTCCCGCCCCATTGCTGGCAAACTTCGGTATGGGAAGTGTCCGTGCGCACTACCAAGATATTACAATGTTGATCACCTACAACGCGAGGGAGCGCTCCTTGAATGAGGTGTCGGACTTAGCGTGCGTTTTCCGGCGGTAGTGAGCATTGCTTCTGATGGCCTCATGTTTTTCCAGCGCAAATGGCGATCTGGTTCTAGATGGTGTACTTGACCTTGGGGAGACAACATTGCTGCAGTTCAGAGCCGCGCAGTAAGGCGAATTCTCTCGAGCAAGGACGGGCTAAATATGGCTGGCTCGCGACCGGTTTGAAACGTGGAATGTACTCAAGTGCGATTATGAAGTAAACTCGATGTACGTAAATAATCAAAGCAACTTCCTGTCATTGTTGCTGTCCAACATTGTGGTAAACTGCCTGATACTATCTTGTAACTTCGAGCAGACTCGGTTGTTGAATCAAACAAACTCATAACGAACCTGCCAACTGTCCGAGCGCGAGCTGAACCTAAACCTAAAGGGAGCAGCAACAACAAGAACGGTGCGAGTTGGGTGACAGTCACCGCTCAGAGACTTGAGCCGTGAGAGCGATAGCGGAGGCGGAAGCGAGAGCAAAGAGCGAGACGGGAGCCACCACAGCAACGACGAGGACTGAGGGCCGAATGACCGGCCAATAGTGCGAGAAGGGAATTGTATATACCGTGTAGAAACATGAAAAGAGATACAGAGTATGTATGTACTGTGTGAGATAGCGGACGGCCCGGGGTAGAGCGGATGTGAGACTGTACAGGAGCTAGGAGGCTTAGTGAAGTACGAAAGTAATGAAATAAAGAAATATCAAGGGGTATGGGCAGTGCGAGGCGCTGTGAGACGATGGTAAAAGTAAAAGGAAAGGCGTGGGAACGGCGTCGGCGATCTCGGCGTTGTTCGATTTCGGACGGAGGTGTGGCTGGTGTGGTATATCAAAGGCAAGTGTGACGTCAAAGAGCGACGATCGGAGTAGCAGGATAAAGTCGCGCAGCCATCGCCTCATAGAGTGCCTCGATTTCGCTCTCGTACTTTTTGAGGATGGCGGTCCTTTGGGGTAGACCTTTTCCACTAAAGGTGAAGGGTTTTTCCGCCGTCGCGACTATGATCATCTGGTTGTCGGGATGAGCTGGCAAATCACGGGAAGACATGCGCAGTTTGAGTACCTCCTGTGGAATCGGCGGTTGCTTCGGGTTGAGACGGTTTGCTTCCTCAATCTTGGACCTGATTTAGCGTCACATTAATCTAACTGAGGCAAGAAGAAAAAGACTCAAAAGAAAAAGGACTGACCAGATATGGGTCTCCAAGCGAGTTCCGGTCTTGATCCCAACCACGGGTTCAACGATTATTCCCGGGAGAGAGCGCCCCCTGCCGAATATAACTGCGCCGGTGATTTCAGAATCTTGAGAGACATATTCCTCTGCTGTATTCCTCAGCAATTGAATTGAAATCGCAAGTCTGCCTACCAAAGGAGGATGGGTTGATCTAGAAACATTGTTGAGATAACGTAGGACCTCATAGCATGGATGTAAACGGACCACCTCGCCTGTTGAAAGCATGACCTGCTCGTCTGTCCTCCCGATTCCCTTGAAGAAGTGAGGTTTCTGTGGATGTACTTGAAACAAATCGCCGTTGCTATAGCCATTTTGACCTGGTTTGCTTCAGTACAGCTTCGTAAGACGATTTGGAAGACGTTGAGCGGACCGTCAAGGTAAGTGTTTGTCACGCCAATCGCCTGAACATCTCGCTCCTTGCCAAACAGTAAATCAACATTAATTCACACGATAAAGAAGACCTACGAGAAAAATGAGTTCATAGGTGTCATCGATGTTTCGGACGATCGTGAGGACGACGTGAGGGTTTACCTCGAAGTATTCCCAGTCGTGAAGTACTGGCTCTATCGCAACAAGCTTCAGAGTGGTTCAGGAGGACCCAAGAAAAGAAAAACATTACTTGGAAGCATAATGTTCAGCATTCCAGTTTCCGTCCTAGAAAATGTGAATCACCACTTCGGACTCTGAAACCGCACTCACGTGCCATAAATAGTGTATATTTGAACACCATGGTCAGCGAGTCTGCTGCCGACATCTTTATCAAGGAACCGTCCACCATACAGCTGTAGAAAGGCAAAATCAGCGGACGGAAGGTGGTCTCGGCATCTCACTCACAATTCCTCTTCTCTTGCTTAGGAAATTCATTTTATCACTGTCCATTGACCACCCCTGCGTACAATTCCAAGAAAGCACCAGCAACAGTCTTGGTTGGGGCTCACAGCAATATATACGGGTGGTGCCAAAACAAAGTCAGGCTTCGAGTCCAAAAGCGCTCGAAAGACACCGTCCAGTGTTGGGCGAGTGGCGGGGGAGGCGGGTGAGAATGTAGCAAGGGTGATGCCAGCCGAGGCCTTCAAACTTAGTTAGGCAGGAACCGCGGAGAGAGACTCAAACATACCACAAAAAGCGCAAAGTGGAGACCCATTGCGTGGAAAAGTTCGAGGGCATGGGCGGCAAATACCTGGCCGGTAAAATCGCGATCTCCTTGCCCTAAACCAACCCTTGAAAAGGGAGTTGTTCACTTGCAGTGGAGCACGTACATGGTCTCAAGGAGTATTGAAGTGCCATGCGGTGAGTCCATATGATTGGCTTTGGGTATCCAGTTGAGCCTGAGGTTTCAATCGGCGTGTGTTTAGCCAGTTCGACGAGGTACACACCGGAAGAGTGTATGATGAGAGCCGGGTGGTCCCAGTCATAATTCCACGGGGGCAGACACTCGACTTCGGCTTGGGGTTGGTAAATGTCGTCGAACTGAGGCATCCTACAAACTGTGGGGACGACCTCGCCAGCATCTTTCAATTTTTGAACGGCGTCGCCAACGATTTCGTGGAGGCTGTCCTCTTCGCCAACCATTATATGGGACACCTTACTCTTCACGAGTAGGTGGGCGACCACCACCGCCGAAAATCGGGGAGTGATGGGGAATGCCGGGATGCCCGCTCTAAACATACCAATCAAAGTTGTAAAATATGTTATGGTATCTGGTCCGCGTCACTGGTCTGAGGTAATGAGTAACGCAAAATCTCACCGCTAGCAGCAAATATTGCGACCACTGAGCGAGTTATTCGGTTGAAATCGACGTCGTCAGAGGTGGTGGTGGCCCGCGTGACATAGCGCCCGGCAAGATGAGCCGCCGGAATGAAGTCCGCAAAGGTCACCGGAGAGGAGTCTGAGCCATGGATAAATACAGAGTGTCCTTTGTTGTTCTCGTAGTGCCAGTCGTAGAGTTGTGGCACAGAGAATTCTCCAGTGAGCGGAGGGGTGATGAACCCGCACGCCGACACCGAAGATTGTTGGAGGCGCGCAGGGACCGACAATGGAAGGGTACTCGGCAGTGGAAGAGGATCCATATGATAGACGGATGGGAAGTCACGGAACTGGAGTCAAGGAGCCCATTGGTCCCGTATACTATATACCCCAGGATTCCTCCAAGCGGCGGAAACTCGGCCTTTGTAAGTACGCTGACATTCGACTAGAAACGCGCAGATCGGCGTATTCGGAAGATGCCCACTATAGTAACGATGAAATGCAGGGACCCAGCGCGAATCTGTCAAAGACGCCACTGATAGGAAGCGCGCATGTCCCTAAATCAGCCAAGAGGAATCAGATATCGCCGTGGGAAGTCATTATTCTGGGCGGCGTGTCAAAACTTCCCACGGTTGAAATTGGCATGATGGAGGAACTTCTCCCGCAGCATCTTCATCATGGAATCTGACGACGAAGAGGGCACGGCAGTCTATCTGTGGCGTAGTATTTATAGCGTGATGTTAACTCCGTCGGATCGGCTTGTTGACGTTGGGGAAGTTTATCTTTGCGGGTATAAGAAAAACAACAGACAACAGCTAGCAAACAACATTACCAGGCAGTCATCCTGCGGAAATCACTCCGAGTCCTGGAGTCTGTTCCTCAAAATCGTTGAGAGACCGCAACTTACAAGTGGATACAACTGTGACAAGTCCTGGGGACGACTTGGTGCCAATCAGTGCCAATCCCAAATTAAACCATCGCAAACCCATTGAAAAACCTCGGTATTGCATCGCCGATCTCGATTCAAGGCCGTATGTGCCAAATGTGCTAAGCTATGCTCATGATGCATTTTGAGCAGATTTTGACATTCCTAAAAGTAATCACGGCCTTCAGCACAGCCTCAGAAAGATTTTCTCAGGGTTCAATTGCCACTTCGTCAGCGAATTCCGCAGCTGTAGGCGGCCGAAGCGAACGGCTCTCTTCCGGAACGCCGCCAACGCGCCTGTGAGGATGTCCGCTTGCATCGCAGTTCCTATTCTTGCAACTTGAACACGTTCACGGCCTCTGAAGCCCGTGCACATGCATGTGTGGGCTCTGTCGGCGGATCCGCTCGCCCGGTCGCGGTATATCTGGACTCGCGTCCTTTCGCTCGAATCCTTGAAAGTGTTGACAATGCAGGGAACGCTGTTGCTTGGAACCCCTCCACCGTTTGGACATTCCGCCCGGAAATTATTTGCTTTTGACCCAATGTACATCAATTTGAATCACGGTGAGCTCCTTCAGGCCGAAAGGTTGAGCTCACTATTTGCCAGGCTCCTTTGGTTCTGTCCCTCGATACGTGACCGTGGCCGTTAATGCCCTCGATGCCGTGGTGGAATCCAACCCGGACCGATTTGTCCGCCTGGAGTATGAGCCCGCTTTGACTCGAACGCGAGAGAGGCTGGCGCGAATCATCGGGGCGAAACCCGACGAGTGTGTGTTGGTCCCCAATGTTGCCCTCGCCGTGAATACTGTGCTTCACAATATTCAATGGGCGGCTGGAGACACGATCATCATCAGTGCGAACATTCCCTTTTTTTGCCCATTTCTCATTCACAGTCGCACATTCGTTTCAGCTAATCTGGCCTACGACTCAATTTTACGGGCCGTGCAGCATATTTGCGATACGACGCCGAAGCTCAACTTCTCATGCTTCGAGATAAAGTTACCCCAGAGCAGCGCGGAGATTCTCGAACGCTGGAAGCAGCACATCAAAGTGCTCAAGGAAAGAGATTCGTACTTATCTCTCCCCACCGGCTCAAAGCCCAAGATCGTTGCAACTTTCGATTCTATTACTGCTGGCCCCGCAATTATCCTTCCCTGGCGCGAAATGGCGGCGATATGCAAAGAAGAAGGGGTGTTGAGCATCGTCGATGCGGCCCATTCCCTCGGACAAGAAGCTAACATTCGTTTGGAGGATACTCAACCGGACTTCTGGGTTTCGGTAAAGCTCTCGTCGGTCGATAGAGGGTGTCAGTGTGTGATTCCTTTTTTAACTTTCCAGAGTTGTAGCAAATGGATGTATGCCAAGCGGGCATGTGCGGTGCTGTACGTGCCCAGGAAGTATGTCTCAATTATTTTTTTTGGCGACACCGTGGACTTATTTCAGTTACTACGAGGCATCAAGACATGATCAAGTCGGCTCTACAAACGTCTGCACATCATCCGTCGCATCAGACGGGAGAAGTTGACACGTTCCCGATGCGATTTTTCTGTGAGTTTTCATGTTCATTTTTCGTTTTATAAACAGAACTAAGTACTTCAGTTCCGGGGACGTTGGATGTGACCATCCCACTCAGCGTTAATCATGGTTAGAGTCTCAGTCATGTTGAGTCCTCGCGCTGACCTGTATTAGCGCTGGACTTTCATGAATGGTTGGGGGGAGAGAAGAAGATCAATGAATACTGTCATCAATTAGCAGTCAACGGTGGGAGGCGGCTGGCTGAGGTAATGGGGACAGCAGTTTTGGAAGGCTCAGAGGAGCAACTAGGGAACATGGTAGGTTATCTCACGTTCCCTTTAACCATCCGGGACTTAGCAATGTGATAATAGGCAAACGTAGAGCTCCCCCTCCCGAGTTCACTCCCGCCTTCTTTCTCCATTTACTCCCAACTGAAGCGACTGTTGTTGGATAAGCACCACATATATGCTACTCAATTTTATCACAATGGAAAGTGGTACACTCGCGTGAGTGCTCAGATCTTCAACGAGGTGTGTATGTACCAGTCTTGTTTTCGAGTTTCTCAAATGTTCCATTACAGGTATCGGATTTCGAGAAGCTCGGAGCCGCATGGCTAGATATCTGTCGTGAGCAAATGGTCCCCAAACTCGAATATAGCGATGCATGAACTTTGCCGGTTCAAAGTATACGCAATACCGGTAGACAACGGGAGGTTTCTCTCAGTGGTGTCGAAGGAGGGAGAGAGAGAGCACACAATCTTTCCACTACAGAGATATCCACAGTCCTGACGGAATTGTCAATTCGAATATGGAAATTCTGCGAAGGGACTACTCGGTGTACAGCCTGAGGAGCGGCGGATGAAAGCAGGTTGTATCAGAGATCACCGCCCGACCAGATGAGGCAAAGAGGGTCGAGGGTCGTGGCCGCCACTATCTGAGACACCGAATAGCCGGCGCCGGACTCGCGCAGGCCGACCGAGCCACTCCGTTCGTTGTCCGGAACGGGAGTGACGCGCGGGCTCTGTATCTCGAGCGAAAGGAGGCGTGGGGGAACCCACCGAGCGGAAGCCCATTCCTCTTGGCTCGACCGGCTGAGAGAGATGCGTGCTCCAAGCCCGAGCCATGAGCACGCAGGCTGCCCAGGCCGGGTATGGTAAAAATGACGCTGGGCGGCGCGCACCGGCGCGGACTGACGCGGCACTGAGTAACGACGAGATTTATGGGAGTGGGACTCGCACTATGGAGCCAGATCAGGTTGAGTTTCAACAAGCGTTAGGATGAACTTCCCACATTAACCTGAGATGGGGTGAACATAGGTTGAATCAGATTAACCTATATTGTAGGATGGTAATTGGTAATAGACCTACAGATTTCAACCTACGGCTGGAGTACTTTCAACGGGGAAGCTCACCTTATTAATTCAACCTATAGCACACTCAACCTAAGACCGGGTGATTTCAAGCTGTTGCTGCTCCAGTCTGAACCACATCTCGGATTTGTTCAAATATGAAGTAACCACTCTTCTGCAGCCTCGTCTTCCCCATTTCACTCACGGGCAAGAGAGCCGCTACGGTCAATGATTGCCCAGTCATCCGACAGATCCTTCACCCGACCGATCAGACACTGGACGCTTGTGATGTCAATTACATCCAGCCCGCCATAGCGGGAGTAGAAGTGGATGTCTAGGCCACGCAACTGTGGGTCGTCCTAAGACAGCACACAATTACGAATTGCGGCGAGGATGTAAGTGGTTTCGTCTTCGATATGCATGGCCTTGCATTTCTGCGGGAAATGCACCCGGTAGATGTGCGTTAACTGACCGTAGTAAGTTTTGAGTTCAAATTCGGGCTCGCGCTTTCGCTTCCGCATGTGCTTGTCCTCGAGCATCTCATACTGTTTACTTGTTCGTTATTAAATAAAAATTCTGAAAGCAGCACATACCCGAACGTAAGTTGCATCTCTGCTGTCTTCCGCTGTCGTGCCGAGAGACCAGGCCCGCATCGTGTCGCCTTCGTCGGAATCCACACGCCTAACTTTACCCCATTCCTCGATGGTCGCGGGCTTGAGAGCGGCACTGACCTGTGCCATTTTCGCTCCGGAGCGCGTCGAAAGTGCCGCCGCAAGTGATTTGATTTGATTTGACTCTGGCTGCGAAGGTGATTTGGGAGGAAGCAGAATGCAGGAAGGGTCTAAAATGATTTAGCGTAAGTATGTGACATTGTACACAACTTTTATCTGGGTCAGTTGGGCATTCTCAAAGACGTAACGATCAATAGAAACCGATGGGAATCGACGGCTCCGAATCCCAGGTCCAATACTCCTGCAAAATCGCTCTGTCGGGAAGGCCCAGTAGCACCACACCGGGCCGATGAATTCGATACCAGGAGAAGCGCATGAATTGTCAATGGGCAGATGGGCAATCTGTTAACGTCGTGCTGGAAATATTATTTGCGCGCCCCAGCTCGTCAAGCGCCACGCTTCCCGGGTCCGATCCACCGGCGCCTCCCCACCGCCTCCTTTCCGTAATTCTTGCGGTTAGAGGCAAGGGTGTGCGAAGCCCAGCGACAGCCCCAGATCCACGAAGTACCTGGCGTATCGCGCATCATTGCTACTGCACCACACCGCGGCTACACCTGTCACCACCATGAATATCGTCATTGTCCGGTGTATGGACCAGGATAGCATTTATCGCGCTTCCATACTTCCAATCCCGTTGGGTAGGCTCAGGCTTCGCCCGCTCTCTGGACATTCTCTTTCTAATTCAGTATCCGCAGGACCTCCGTTCTGAATGATAGTTGTGTATACGGCGATGCCGAGCCCGTCTATGGTGAACTCCCCCTGTTGCGCGATCTTGACACTCCCACACGAGATGAACGAATCGCCGGGCTAAACGCCGTGGCCCTGCCCAATGCCCTCCTTCCCCCGAGACTCCCTCGCGGCATCGGACCCGACTGGATCTCCCCTGCCCAGCGCGTATAGTATACTTATTCACATCATCAATACCTTACATTCCGAGCTAATACTAACAACTACATCGTACGCGGGATTTCCCCGCTATCAGACGCCCTCAGGGAATCTCCTAGCTATGCCGAATTTACATACTACACGGGCAATTAGAGATTAGAACGTACCATAGTGCAGAGGGGTCCCTAACATATCGTACGCGATGAGGGGGAAATAAAACTGATTAAATAGAAATAAAAAATAAAAAAAGCTGCAAGGCCGCACAATTGGCAACCGGCGAAACTGTATATCTTCAGCCCAGCACCAGCCAAAATAATCTTGTTTCACCTTGGCCTACATCCTCACGTCTTTCGTTTTTCAGAGCAAATGAACTGGTTCAGTATATGACCTAAGAGATAAAAAGCAAGCAAACTGACCTGGAAAGAAAGTAAAGAGCTGTTGGGAAACGAAAACGATGCTTGAATAACAAGGCTGAGTCGTTTCCAAGGTTGAGGGCAATGTCCCAGATGTAGGCCTATGAATTGGAGATGAAAACGCGCGCGGGAAAAACAAAACCATCTGAATGCTTACTCCAAGTGTTGCCGCGTAGAGATATCGGGAAACCTCAAATTGAGCGGCTAGGGTAGGAGGCAAGAATGCCAGAGGTGTAAACGCATTGGGAAGCTCAGTCGCGTTGGCCATGTGGGTCGCATCTGCTGAGATAAAAGGCGAGCGCGGGCTCAAATAGTTGCGCCAGCTGACAATTTTTGGATTGAGATGGATCGTTCAATGTCCGGGGAACAATGCAGGATCACAGGGTAAAGCAATGTTAGCTGATGAGCTGGTGCGGATGGAAATATTGTCAAAGCACTGGACTCAGCTCTGTCTAGGGGGTGCTTGAGGGGCCCCGGGAAAAAGCCGTGGCACGCCGTGGCAGTGTTGGTGTGTCCCGGCGGGAGGCTGATGTTTGCTGCAACTTGCTCTCAGCCCACAACACTGCACTCCGGAGACCTCTCCCAAGAGGTAATTTTGCCGCACCACCTCCGATATTCTTACCTGCAGCACCTGTATTTGGGGCTTTGTAAGTTGTTTCCCATTTTCGCCTTGCCTTCTTAAGTTCTGAGGATGTTCCCCAGCTTCTTTTGTCCAAGCTCCGCCTCCACTTTTGCCAATTTTTGCTCCAGATTCCAATGCAGCGGTTAAATATTTGAATACAAAAAGCAATGGATCACCGTGCTCAACTGAATCCTGTCGACTCTCAGTCCCCTTGGGTGTCTCGAATAACCTGGAGCATCGATATTGAAGCACCATTCAATTTGTCGCCTTGGTTCAACGGTTCGTTCCGTGCCAACCCCAGAATCAATCGGTTTCCCACGGCCGAGAGAGCCACACACAGCGCCGATTCAAAAAGTAAGCCCCAGTTCACTAAATATTATAGAATAAATAAAATCAGGTTGCGTATAGTGTAAATCGCAAGAACATATTCAACGTCTAACAGGATAAAATTCGATAGCCCTCACATGCACCCTCCTCGATTTGAACGAGGTCCACCCCTGGATATCTGTCGGATAGGATGCTTGGTTGCACTCTAAAGTGTACGTTGATTCTCCTTCGCCTCATGATATTCGACGAATAACTTGCTACTTGAAGGTTCGGGGCTACGTGATTGGTTGAGTACTCCTCCGCTACGGACCCGTCCACACTTGGAAGATTCGGCGTGCAAAAAAAAGAAATCGCTCCAGCGGTGCTGGCACATAGCTAAAGATATGCAAGCATGGGTCAAAGATTTCACCAAAAGGACTTCATGGACCGAGCCAGACTCGAACGGACGTCAACCTACAACATATTTCTTGCATTGCGAACCATTTCGCGTTCAGTCCTTCTGTATTGTCGATGGGAATTGGATTCATGTCGAACCATGTGAACCAGGGTGTATTTCGTTAGGGAGCTGGGAAGGGGTGAAATTCGACGTTTGTCCCACCGGTGACTGTTATTGCAGTTGAGCGTTCGTTATGTCTTTATGCTACCCCAGAGAATAGTGCGCACGCAAAGCTGTTGAACTCGTCCCTTGTCGCGCGATGGAAATATGCTCGGAATGTCGTCCGGCCGGGAGAAAAGCTAGGGGAGTAATTGCACTTCAGCGGGATATACCCAACACAGAATAATTAACGCTACCCACGTCCGCGGGTCTCTCGGTGTTGAGCGGTCGTACACCGGGACCTGGGCAGAAAGATGCAAGAATGAATGAAACATTTGCCATATCGGCAAACAGGGAGAAAAAACGCGATTCAGAACGACCATGGACTGAGCCCGACTCGAACAGGCTAAGGCTGCGTACCATGATCTACCACTTCGTAGGTGGTGCAGCTGCGAACCACTTCGCGTTCGGTCCTCATGTCGGTGTGAGATTGGGGCGTGAGACTGGAGTAAGGTGAACGCGGAGGCAAATCGTATTTGCTATAGCATTTTCGTGCTTTGTTTGGGGAGGCCCGACGTTTTGTTTACCTGCCGAAACAATTAACAGCAGCTGAGAATTTAGGTCGGAGAATATCACGCACGCATATAAGATGCAGCTGCGAACCATTTCGCATTCAGTCCTTGTGTAGACTAGACGGACCCAAGTGCGATGTGGTATAATTCGTTTCGTGCGAGGCAGGCAAGATCGGGCAGGCAGAGGGAGACCAGGTCTGGGGTGGAAGTAATGCCAGTGGAGCGTTTGGCGCGTGGTCACCCATGGAAGAAAAACGATGTCGTTTAGGTCCACACGGAGCAGAACGAACGACAGAAGAACTACAATAGTACTGCTCCGGAATTGAGATCACAGGCGGGATGTTTCATACTTTCAACTGAGAAGCATATCAAAGCACTTGCTGAGCATCAGAGATTTGGGACCATTGAATTAGAAGACCTTGAGTCGTTCAGTAACTTGAAGGCGGTGGTAGGGACCAAAAATCGCCGATCGGTGGCAGAGTTGCTGAGATGCTTCAGGATCGTGTGAGTTAACCCTCGAGGATGAATTATCCCAGGAGTCAATAATTCACCGCGCCAGCGTTCAGCAGAACGACAAAAAACGGCCGCGGATTAGCGAACTTCAGCGTGGGTGGTCACGCTGAGGGACTCACACTGATTTTAGTGCGACTGGCTGAGGATTTTCAGCGAGGAGCATCAGAAAGTTGATATCAGCGGCCAATCCGCTTCAGCGTGGATGGTCACGCTGAGGGACTCACACTGATTTTGGTGCGACTGGGTGAGAGTTTCAGTGCGGACCGTCAGAAAATGGAAAATACACTTCAGCGTGGGTGGTCAGGCTGAGGGACTCGCTCTGATTTTAGTGCGACTGGGTGAGATTTTCAGCGAGGAGCGTCAGAAAATGGAAAGTCCACTTCAGTGTGGGTGGTCACGCAAAGGGACTCGCTTTGATTTTAGTGCGGCTCCGTGAGATTTTCAGCGAGGAGTGTCAGAAAAAATTGATATCAGCGGCCAATTCGCTTCAGGGTGGATGGTCACGCTGAGGGACTCGCGCTGATTTTAGTGCGACTGGGTGAGATTTTCAGCGAGGAGCGTCAGAAAATTGCCATCAGAAAATTGCCATCAGCAGCCAATCCGCTTCAGCGTGGATGGTCACGCTGAGGGACTCGCCCTGATTTTAGTGCAACTGGGTGAGATTTTCAGCGAGAAGCATCAGAAAATTAATATCAGCGGCCAATTCGCTTCAGCGTGGATGGTCACGCTGAGGGACTCGCCCTGATTGTAGTGCGACTGGTTGAGATTTTCCGTCCGGACCGTTAGAAAATTGAAAATACACTTCGGCGTGGGTGGTCATGCTGAGGGGCTTGCCCTGATTTTAGTGCGACGGGGTGCAATTTTCAGCGAGGAGCGTCAGAAAATTGATATCAGCGGCCAATTCGCTTCAGCGTGGATGGTACAAATGCATATCCATTGGCGCTATTTGAATGCCCTCTTCATCAAAATCTCCAACGAAATGCCATAACTACTGACAGGCTTCGCTGCGTAGAGATAGCAAGATACTGACAGATGGTATTCATATTGGTCAGCAAATGAGCCGTTCGAAAGAGAAAACTCACCTGGAGCGGGGTTCCTTAATGTGCCATTGGCAGTATCGACGATACAGAGCCTTGACACTTGCAACCGGGGGGACATATCCCACTGAGAATAACATTGAAGAACGGAGGGAGGGAAAGGATTTATAACGAAAGGTGTTCGGATTACCGCACAATCGATGGGGATAATAACTTATAGCTGAAAACTTCAACTTGAACCGTGGGAATACATTTCGCAGAAAAGCTGGGACCGCAAATCTCGATCCTGGAGCTTCTTGATTTTGGCCTAAGTTAGGTCATTAATTTGCTGCAAAGAGGATCTGAAAAGGGTGGTTGTATTGGGCGAATCAGTAGAACCGGGAATCACATTGAACGACTTGTATATTAGCAAAAGGGCTCGCCTATCAGTTTAAGGCCGTGCGGCGACATACATAATACCCTCGGTTGTAACACATACCATTCATGATTTCAAGTTGGAGTTTGACTCGGGAGGTCAAACTCCTGATGACAAGGTAAAGCTGTATTGAAGCAAGTGTAAAAAAGAATAACTTGCGTGCTTCCATGTGTTATCTGACATCAAAGAGAAACTGTCTGTGGGAGCGACAAGGAAGACGTCAACCCTAAAGTAATACACGGCAGGATCGAGTCGATGTTACATCAATTCGCGGAATCCGAGCCAACGGCATCTGTTTTTGAACTCCGCTTGTTCAGGAACGGCGGCAGGTTGCACGTCCGGCCGTCTGCCGACCTGCCGGTTCGCGCGTCGTCATTTCCGCCGTGCTTTCGGTCGGATAGCGATGCGTTGTGATGTATAGCGATGCGTCGTGATACATCACTCAACCCGGCTCAGGTTTTACTCGCTTAAGGCGCACCCGATGCTCCGCTACACCGGCGGCGTTGTTGATGGCGCCCTGGCTCTTTTGATGGCGGGCGCGGTTTGGTCAACAATGGGTCGTATTGACGCTTGTTAACATCACATCACCTTCGGGCCGTCGCTTGCCTCGCTTCCGCATCCACCTCGCACCGCTCCTCCTGGCTTGCTCCCCTGCCCCGATGCCTCACTGGCTGAAGCAAGACACAAACAAAGGGCTCTCTACCTAATAATGACACGCTCTTTGCCCCTTTTCACTTCAAACAGGACCTACGCACGAAATCAATATTACCGTCAATTTCTGAAATACGGCCGCTTCTGCCCTCCTGGCCCTTTCTGTGCTTTCTCCTATACTATTTAAGACTCTTACCTCATTATTACTTGTGCTGGAACGTTAAATTACTGCACCTGCGCTGCCCTCGCTTCTTTGGGCATAAAAAACCTCTGGGGTGGTTTTTTTGCTTCTGCCGCCAGCTCGCGCCCGCACAACCGCTTGTATAGCACCACAGTATACCAGCGCTCTATAGATAGGCTTCAGTATCTTTTCCTGACGTCAAACGACTGCTTTGTCGTGGTAATCGAATTTTACACATTTTGCCCGGGACGGCTCCTCATCCTGTTGTGGGGCTTAATTCCATCCCTACCTGCTCTACCCAATTATTTGACTTTGTATGCATTCAGCCGCGTGGCCCGTATATGCGCCAAATGGAGCACCATATCTTTCTGAACGTCGACGAGGCGATCCTCCTAACTAGTCTTGCGCAGTAAACCCCGATTTGCGCCACTCCTGGTCTACTGGTATCAAAATTACCCCGGTACTATGACTGGCTCACCCGCGTGGGGTCAGGTTCGTCGGTTGCTTGAGGCACGTCTGAGAAGACCTCGGACTATTCATGCCTTGATTCATGCACGCCTGTTGGTGTTGTTACCTCGCTCAATCTACAGCTGGGCTTCTTGCAGGAATGAATATTGCGATTTTTGATCGCATTCCACGGCGCATCATTTGGGTGCAGCATTACCGCAATTGCGCTCCGGGCATGTTAGTAGTTTATATTCCTCTGAATCCATCCGTTTTTCCTACCGGTTTCTTCAAGCGAAACTACCCCAGTTTCAATTTTATCCCTCTGAAAGATCCGGTAGAAACTCACTCGGTATGCACGTACCAGAGCCTCCTCCGGCTATCTTGTATTTTTCTGCGATACCTTGAGCTAGTAGAAAGGCAGTAATCCATCCTTCATATCAGGATCGGCGGGATATCTCGAGCATTAGGCTTAATTGGGGATCACTAAATTTTGGTGGCTTCCCAAACCAGAGCTCATTTGAACTCCCCAGAGCTTCTGAGCACCCCATATGCATCCAGCAAGTCAGTTTATAATTTCCAAACAGTAGAATACTGGTTTTACTCAAATTCCCGATATTGGGTGTTCGAGTCGAACAGTCCGCACAGAGTTGTACTGACCTTGAGCTTCAAACAGAAATCTTTGGTTCCAACTTTTCGTTTACCACCTCCCAGCTCAAAAACTTCGAAATGCTTAGGTAGGGACATCTTTCCTGAGCTGCTTTGAACTGGTCTTGAACCCGAATGACCTTTTCCTGATGTTCGTCGACACCATTTTCCGCGACCGTGATTTTTGACCCCCCCTGATTTTGGAATTCCTTGGAAGCCAAACGATGTGGAATCAAAATATAAAGCCTTTCTGTCGAAACGGAATGCGTTGAATATCCCTGGAAATGGAGAACGAATGTGAAACTTTATCAGGCTAACATGTTTTGCTTTAATTTTTCACCTACCGGCCTGAGGCCCAAAGGATTTGTTATTACCAAGGGTGCAGATACTCCCTGATCCTATTCGACCTGCTATTCAGCCAGACTGAGTAGTCCTCGGTCTTCAGCTTCATCGACGGTGTCCGTGATTTTTGACCCGTATCGTTTTTTTGACCTCAAAGGGCTCAGAGCGCTACTATAGGCTATGCCGTACCCAGCGAAGCGGGTTGTTACTCCGCGGTACGTCAAGATCGGCATCGGTGGGAAGAGTATCCCAGTCGAATAGCTCCCCCATCCTGTCCTGCGGCTGATAATAAGGATTTTGTCGAGGATTCTGTCGAGCTCGATTCACTGTTGTCCTCGTCGTCAGAGTCCGGATAGCCGAGCGGCAGTAGTGCTGGCATTTCATCGTCGGCATCGCCACTGTCCGAGACAGATTCAAACGAAGTAGAGTCATCTGAGGACTGCGAGGAATCCCCAGAACCCCTCCAATCCGAGCCGAGGATATCAGACCAGCCGTTGCTTGTGGTGTCGGAGTCATCCCAGTCTGAAATATCGGAGTCCATAGATGAGTCGGAGGAGGACTGGGAGGAGGGAGTAGGGGAGAGTTCCATAAACTCCTGGAGCTGAGGAGAATCTGGGAGACAAGCACGCTCTTGCTCTTTGGTGGTAAAGCTAGCCGCAGAGCTCTTTTGATCCTGTTCTTTCGCCTGATTTGCTTTTTGAGTCGGGTAGAGTGGTAGTGAAGGTATGCACGTAGGATGTGCCGAGTCCTGGCCTGGCACGAGGATAGACGAGGCATATACAAGCTGAAGTAGGAGGCGGCGACAAAACTGACATCAGGAAAAATGCAGGTCACTACCATGGCCAATGTAGTCAACATAGCTGACGTAGTACCGTCGTTACCCCCCTAAAGTATACGACGCTGTAGTCGCGGGTCGAAACTACCGATTACTATAATGGGCTATCATAGCCGGTGCCTGATCTACGTAGTGCTGTAGTACCGTAGCCAGGTAGTCGATGTTGGCCCAGGTAGTCCAAGGTAGTGTTGTATCTGGCTTCATTTCACATATTTGGGGGCAATTGAATAGAAGAATGTAAATTGACACAGAACAATACATCGTTGACTAGTAAGTAACACTTGAACTCCTCCACCGGGTACGCCAAAGCAGCGTCGAAATCGAAAAAGTGAGGAACTGGGGCCAAAGTAGATTAGAAAGTGGTTGCGATATTCACTGGGGGGTAAGAAGCAAGTAAGAAGTATAAAAAAATCAGTGATGTACTGGTCGGGATAAAAAAGCGGACATACCGCACCATGTACTTCAAGACTTTGATGGACGTGCCTGCGGGACTCGAGGATAACCGTCATCAATAGAGGAGAGTTAATCTTGAAGGGGTCGAGGTCGAGGGTTCAGGTGTTGAGTGGTTTGATGTTGTTTGAGCGTCGAGCGGTTTGATATCCATGGAAGAATGTCAACAGAGATGATTGGGAGCCGAAGTCTTGAGACGGAGGACAACTTGTAACTTGGGATCTTGAGCGTATATCTTGGCACTTCAGGAGAGACTAGACTTTGGCCAGTGGGCGTTCCTCACGATTCCGAGGGGGTACGCATATAGTTAGTTGAGGAATATGGACATTGGAGAAGGGGTTTGGGTGGCATTTAGGCAGGGCATACGGGGCTTCGCGCTCTTGACTTGCTCTTGACACGAGCGCAAAGATCGGGGGCTCGATAGTCGGTGCTCGAGCGCCAAGTGGGTGAAGAAGAGGTTGTGGAAGACCAGCGCGACCCCGGGACGGACGACGACTGTGACTAGAGTAGAACGGCGGGAGGGATGCGGAAGAGCGAGGGTGGGGGAGGAAAGAGGATGGACGTGGACGTTGAGATTCCAAGTTTCCCGGAAACACTCCCACAAGTTTGCGGCCAGTCGCGAACTCCATGAGTCGAACTCGCTTGCCGAGATCACGGCGTTGCCAAGGAAGATGGCGTGATTGATGGTAACATTTCGTTGGTTGTTCAGCGTGATCTCGGCAAGCGAGTTCGACTCGTGGAGTTCGCGACTGGCCGCAAACTTGTGGGAGTGTTTCCGGGAAACTTGGATTATGACTCTGAGACTGTTCTTGGTGGGTAATTGAAATTAATACTGTACCACACCAGACCTTAAAAGAGTTGAAAATTCACGGTTATGAATTTCTAAGCCGTGATTCCGGCGCCGCGGGTGCTTACCAAGGGCGCACGGTGTAGATAAGCGGGAGAACTCTGCTCTATGCCTAGCCTTTCTCGGTAGGAGTTGTAGTCGGTTGTAGTTTCGTTGCCGAACATAGTCTTAGCCGGTGGCGTGATCGTTCAACATTTCATCAGTGCGGATCAACAACCCGCTACGCAGATCCCCGCCCAAACTACGGTTGACTACAGCGGCTACATATGCCAGCTCAGAGCTACTGCGTGCAACTCCGAACAACATAATTACCCGGGGAACAAATTCCTGGGCAGCTTTTCCTGATGGACACAAGCAGATCACTTTCAGAAATTGTTGTTTTATGTAAGGCAAATGAGATTTATTCCAGCTACAATGACCAGTACTTGCTAGGAAGAGAATCGACAAAGCATCGCTGTAGAATCGGGACAGTCAGAGTGATTCTCCGATTCTTGATCGATTCTCGACCAAGAATCGGATCAAGGCTGATCAGAATTGTTTCCATAATCGACCGAGAATCACGTCAGAATCATCGAAAATCGTTCACTCTGACTCCCCTATTTGCTGCAACTTGTCTGCTCCCTTTCTTGTCTTCTGAAAGACCCGCGTGTGGCGCACGTCAAATTGCACTTTACAGCAAATTCCGTGCTCACAAAGACAACAGCGGATTCCGTGTTTCCAGGGTTTGCCCACTTCATGGCAGATTCCGAGCTCGTGGGAAAAGACATGTGATTTTATTGGTGGCAGTGTTCCTTTGTGTTTTAAAGTATAGAACAAGTGGAGGGGACCTGCCTGCGGCAGGTGTTTAATTGCACTTCACAGCAAATTCTGTGCTTGCAAAGACAACAGTGGATTCCGTGTTTCCAGGGTTCGCCACTTTACGGTGGATTCCGAGATCATGGGAAACACCTTGTGACTTATCAGGTGACTTATCAAAAAAAAGCTGGGCTCTTCAAGTTTTAAAGTAAAGGATTCATATTTTAAAGTAAAGGATAAAGGAAAAGGATCGACAAGGGGATGACACATGACCCATTTTACCTATTCGCATTTGAATTTCAACAGCGGCCGAATTTCCGCGTGACACCCGCAAAATTTCGACATTCTCATGCGAAATTTCGTCTTTTTGGTGCTTTTTGGGCGGTTTTGAGTCCCGCGTGATGGCTTGGAGGTTCAACTGAGGCTCGAGTGATGTGTGACTTCGACTAAAGTTCGTGATCAACAGGGTGCATGGCATGTGACTGTCGATTTGAATGAAAAAGTACACTACTTTACTGCGCTGAAATTGACCCAAACACGGTTTGCTTGTGAAGGGACAGTCACTGCAGTGGCTAATGCTTGGGACCAAAAAATAGAGGTCCAAATAGGTCTTCCTGTTTGAGTACATTTTCCCCACTACTCAGGGGTGAACAATAGGGCTGTTCGCCGTAACCGTGGCCACGGTTCCACGGCACCCCTGGCACGGCTACCGTGCCATGCCGTCCGCCATTTTGGCAGACCATCCACGGCACGGTTCTGACCGTGTGAGGCCGTCAAAGCACGGCCGCAACGGTGAAACGGCACAACACCAATACCGACATCTAGCTGCATTCTGCGATTTTTAGTGCTAGTTAATGCAAGGCATACTAGGCTTTGAATTGTATCAAGCTAGCTTTCTAATAGGTGCAATATTCCTATTGGGACTCTGTTTGGTGGTACACAGGAGGGTCAGAGTGAGCTCCGGCTGCTGACCGTAGTACAAACTTAGTGCTAGGCGTGTGAACAAGTGTTACACTAGGGGAGTATACACATTAAGGAGGATTACTATGGTCTAGTACCTCATAGTGTGGGCTAGTGCGCCAATAAATGACTTCCAGAGAGCACAGGATAACGAGAGTTACCAGCTAGCGTAAAGAGGAGAGGCATACAAATAGCTAGTGTGCAGCTAGCGGAATAGCACTGAGCTAGGGGCCATGTTCCATAAATAACTTGGCGCTAGCTTCGGGTTTATCGGGCAAGCTGGTGATAGCGATGGCTAGAAGAAACTGTTGGCATGAGAATATGCCGAGTGATAGATCAGGTGATCGACGCAACGCGTTTGGAGACAGCTAGCTGCACCAAACAAAATCAAAGAGATGCATTTCAGAAGAGATGGCACAATGCCTGAACGACTAGATGTTCAGTCCGTGCGGAGACGGAGATTGGGAGAGGATTAGTGAGCAGCCGATGGCGGGAATGGATTTTCCGAGTCGTTTTGCAAATACAGAGAGTCCGGGAGCTGTAAAGCTGTACGGAATTGGCAATATACCCAGCCTAGGCCCCCAAGATGGTCAGCTAGCTGACTGTCTGGCAAGCCTAGCGCACGATAACGCCGGCTAGCTCGCCGTAGCGGAGCTGCACGGACCAGTTTTGGACTCTTTTTACTCATTTCACTTTACCTCATCTCTTTCTCTCATCTAGTATAAAAAGGACATGTAAATACCGCTGAAAGACCAGTCTATGCCCCGCTCATCGTTACGACGATAAGGGTGTGCTCAGGCCTAGCTAGCGGAGATAAAGTATCTTCTTCGTTTGTAAAGTCTATGGAAATCAAATCAGTGTTGTTGGATCCACGACTAACTGTGTGAACTAATAAGCAAAGACTCGCGTTGGGAGCTTGTGAGCGGCAACGACCTCCATGTATAAATTGGGACCGAGCGCACAAAGAGAAAGTTTGAGAGTTGTCGTTGACTTCGTGGTGGACTTCGCAAGGGCTACGCATTGGGTGACTAGGAAACGCCTCCCGTAAAACAGACTACGACCAGCACAGCACTTTGGTAGAACTCCTTGATCGATTCATTGGCCGATTAACGAAGCTTGAGTGAACCCTCTAGGTCCAGTATAAGCCCAAGTGTTAAGGAAAAGAGCTTAGATTCAAGGTTCTAAGTCGGCACCCAAATATCTGTTGATCTGGGATCGTCATAGAGGAGAGAATAGCTGGCGCAGCATAGTCCGTAACTGGAAGTTTTCAGAAGACGCTTTATCACCTCGCCTAGGACAACGTAGCAATCTACGTCCACTTAGTAAAAACCCTTTTTACCCCAACCCGTTCATTCCAATCCCTTGGAAAGACTTGTTTCGGTCAAACGGTTGAGCTAGCTCAGAGATTGAAGTGTTTGCTGGGATAGTTGAGGCCATAAATCATCGCTAGTGCACTCGAAAATCAAACCAGCAGTCACATACTACGACTCGGGACCCGAACTCACTAGGAAGACGCGCTAGTCTTAGTGTTATAATCATAAGGGGATTGGTGTGTTGTGTTAGGTTTTAGGTGTGGTGTGTTAGTGTTCCAGCTAGCCCGCATCTTTAGCTTAGCTAGCCCCAATTCACTGTTAGCGCATCTTGCCCATTTCAACGGCATCCACCAAATAATCATTTGTCAACATATCTAGTGGCCAATGAGATCCTACGGCTACATACAGCTCATGGGGCATCAGAAACATCAAAAGGGTATCTTAGTTGGCACCCGAACGACTGACGCATTACACGCTGTTGTTTGTTTGTGTTGCACTTGCCTCACACCTTTAACTTTACATCCAACTCCCTTCGACACGTCTTGACGTGCCAAAGTACTCGAAGCCCTACGAGACAAGGCTGCAGCTTTATCCAATTACTCGGACTCAGTCCCAATTGCTCCAAATGGCTATTATCCGTGCACATGCAGGGCCGTATGACAGCTTTACTGGTATCCATGGCATGGGTACCTTGCGTCGTCGAGCAGGGACCTTGCAAGGGCATATGTATCGTATGTACCTCGGACAATGGCAGGCAGTATTTTCTCTTTTTTCCGTTTAGTATACTAAGGTGCTCATATTATCCTTTTGGCTATTATCCGGGCACATGCAGGGCCGTATGACGGCTGTACTGGTATCCATGGCACGGGTACCTTGCGTCGTCGAGCGGGGACCTTGCACAGGTGCATATGTATCTGTATGTACCTCGGGCAATGGCAGGCAGTATTTTCTCTTTTTTTTTTTTTTTTTTTTTTTGTGGTATGTACGTAGTCGTTAGACTACGTGGGCCATTGGACAACTAATATAATTAGCCTCCCCCGACTGTCGTAAATTCAGAGAGCCAGGGCCCTCCAGAGAAAAATGAGACCACACCCGAGGAAATGTGTTACGCACGAAGCGATCAGCAACAGTGTGGGACTTTCTGCCGTTATCTATTTCTGCCTCGTCGCCCTCATTTTTTCTCATTTTTTTCCTTTTAGTTATACTAAGGTGCTCATATTATCCTTTTGGATAGAGCCAGGAACTCGTCTACAGTATATATTGCAACTTGAGTCGCCTTTCCTCAGACTTCCGCTACATCTGTGTGCGTGAAGACTGAGTTACTTGTTATTTCGCTCTCGTGCACTATCCATCTCCCTCTAACATATTCCTCCTGGCTACAATGTCAGACCAGTGCGCGCTCAATAGCAGTGGACAGCTCAAGGACGCCTCCGACCTTGACTTTTACGACTCCGAATCGGACGAGAAGGCTCTTCCACCTGTGCCCTCCGGTATGTCGTTTGTTTGAGATGCGCCAAACATATGTCCTAACTTCCATCATTTATAGATGATGCTCCTCGTTACAGCTCTCGCAAAAGGCTCACAGACAGTGTTCACGGAATACCTGGCAGCGGAAAACGCGGATGAGGATGGAAATCCTCTGATGAAGTGTGCAGCCTGTGCTAGTACTGCCCGGGCTGAACGTGTGAAAATTGTTCCGGAGACCTAAAGCGAGGAGGAAGATGAGGATTTTGAGATGCCCGCTTTGCAAGATGTGTCTGACTCGGAAGACGACGACTCGGACAGTGAGAATGAGGGTGTGGGCAACGACGAGGTGAGTGTTTTGTCTTCTCTCACCTTCTGTACCTACAGGTTCAGCAGCTCGCTGATCTTCTGTCCTCGAAGGCCGTTCCCACGCATGGCGGTGTGCGGTCATCTAAGCCTCAGACGCGCCATAAGCCTTCCGTGGGAAAGCGCAAGCAATCTGAGGAGTCTGTGCCTGCTCTGCCTGCTAAGGAGGCCCCACGTGTTACTGTGGTAGAGGTAAAGGATGAAGACAATCCACCGAAGTTGACGGTGAATTTCCAGTTCCTTCATGCCGATTCTTATTTAAGACTCTTGGAACAGTATAAAAACCCCATTTACCTCTTCTATGGCTCTGGGTGATGTCCCGATCAACTCTGATGCAGCCAAATCCTATTTGGGCAAGGTTGAGACGGCGACCACAAATATTATTAAAAGCCTGGAGAATCAGGCCAAGAAGGCCCGTGTACGTATTCAATTTGTCGACCGTTACCTTCCTTCCTGAATTAGCACTGAACAAAAGTCCAGTGTATTAGACGGTGTCCTAAAATGCGGCCGAACTAAAAGACATGTTTGCCGCCAATTATTTGGTCCCAAAAATGCATGGGCCACCGCAGTGAGCGCTAAATCTTATAAACAGGATAATATCATTGATGAGCCACAGAGTTACAGACCCAGTAACGAGGCAACACACTGGGTGACTTCCCATCAGATAAATTTATTCCAGGAGGTTACTTGAGCGGTGCCAAATGATGGTGATTGGCAGTTAAGTCGAAAATTATATGTGCGCCATCTTCCTGCAACGATAATTTGTGATTATACCACCACAACAAACAGCACGCAAACAACACGCTCTTCCACAGCGAACACCTCTGTCGTGTCTTGAGATGGACACAGATAATTCCTTTTTCTTCCTGCAGTCGCAAGATACTGTACCATTACGTTCAAATTGACAGTCACACATCACGCAGCCCCCTGTCAATATCGAATTTTGGTCGCGGTCACGCATCACGGAGGCCAGTGTCGAATAGGTCGAGCGATTCGTCACACCACCAAAAAATCGCATGAAAGATCCATGCAACTCCCTGTCCTTGTTGAGTGTGTTTTGAACTGGTTTCTGGACCATTCATACCCGCAACTCTAAAATTTGAGCATGTGGTTGCAGTTCTGGCCTAAAATCAACCTAAAATGGCCTGCAAAAAGAACCCAAAATAAAATATCAATGAGGATTCAACACACTGTGCAAATATTTCTGTGCTATCCCAAGAAATTACCTCCAACAGAAGGGTAAAATTTACACCCAATGTCGAATTTTTTGGCCTGTCACGCACCTTTCGGGGGCCTGTCGAAATTTCGAATTCGTCAAACCGGTGAAACGGTGCAACAACAATGTACCGACATCTAGCTGCATTTTGCGATTTTTTAGCGCTAGTTAAATGCAAGGCATACTAGACTTCGAGTTGTATCAAGCTAGCTTTCTAATAGGTGCAATATTCCTATTGGGACTCTGTTTGGTGATACAAAGGAGGGTCAGAGTGAGCTCCGGCTGCTGACCGTAGTACAAACTTAGTGCTAGGCGCGTGAACAAGTGTTACACTAGGGGAATATACACATTAAGGAGGATTACTATGGTCTAGTACCTCATAGTGTGGGCTAGCGCGTCAATAGACGACTTCTAGAGAGCACAGGATAACGAGAGTTACCAGCTAGCGTAAAGAGGACAGACATACAAATAGCTAGGGTGCGGCTAGCGGGATAGCACTGAGCTAGGGGCCATGTTCCATAAATAACTTGGCGCTAGCTTCGGGTTTATCGGGCTAGCTAGCGATAGCGACGGCTAGGAGAAACTGTCGGCATGAGAATGTGCCGAGTGATAGATCAGGTGATCGACGCGACGCGTTTGAAGGCAGCTAGCTGCACCAAACAAATCAACGAGATGTATTTTAGAGGAGATGGCACAATGCCTGAACGACTAGATGTTCAGTCTGTGCGGAGACAGAGGATTAGTGAGCATGCGATGGCGGGAATGGTATTTCCGAGTCGTTTGCAAATACAAGAGAGGCCGGGAGCTGTAAAGCTGTACGGAATTGGCAATATACCCAGCCTAGGCCCCCAAGATGGTCAGCTAGCTGACTGTCTGGCAAGCCTAGCTCGCCGTAGGGGAGCTGCATGGACCAGTTTTGGACTCTTTTTACTCATTTCACTTTACCTCATCTCTTTCTCTCAACTAGTATAAAAGGACCATGTAAATACCGCTGAAAGACCAGTTTATGCCCCGCTCATCGTTGCGATGATAAGGATGTGCTCAGGCCTAGCTAGCAGAGATAAAGTATCTTCTTCGTTTGTAAAGTCTATAGAAATCGAATCAGTGTTGTTGGGATTAGCAAAGCTTGAGTGAACCCTCTAGGTCCATTATAAGCCAAGTGTTAAGGAAAAGAGCTTAGATTCAAGGTTCTAAGTCGGCACCCTAATATCTGTTGATCTGGGATCGTCATAGAGGAGAGAATAGCTGGCGCAGCATAGTCCGTAACTGGAAGTTTTCAGAAGACGCTTTATCACCTCGCCTAGGACGACTTAGCAATCTACATCCGCCCAGTAAAAACCCTTTTTACCCCAACCCGTTCATTCCAATCCCTTGGAAAGACTTGTTTCGGTCAAACGGTTGAGCTAGCTCAGAGATTAGAGTTGTTTGTTGGGATAGTTGAGGCCATAAATCATTGCTCGTGCACTAGGGATTCAAACCAGCAGTCGCATACTACGACTCGGGACCCGAATTCACTAAGGTAGGCCGCAAGGACGATCCGCTCATGTCACCTGATCTTGATGCCGCCAAAAATGTCACGATCAATACTGCTTTTGGCCGACTCTGGCCTCAATGGCGCCTTACCTCGGGCAAAATCAAAAAATCTGGTCCCACAGAAATATTTTTGGACATCTTTAGCACAGATCTGTGGGACCACTTTTTTTGATTTGGCCCGGGAAAATGCGCCATTAAGGTTTTGGTCTGAAATGGCGCCAATCCACGTGACGTGAGCGAATCGTCCATGCGGCCTACCTTAGGAAGACGCGCTAGTCTTAGTGTTATAATCATAAGGGGATTCGTGTGGTGTGTTAGGTTTTAGGTGTGGTGTGTTAGTGTTCAAGCTAGCCCATACTTTAGCTTAGCTAGCCTCAATTCACTGTCAGCACATCTTGCCCATTTCACCGGTCACTGTGTGTCACCCTCCTGTCGATTTGAATGTAATGGTACAGTAGTGAATATTGGTCGGACGAGGAATCACAGCTTGCCGGAACAGCCTCCACGGTATTGGTCCCTGGAGCACAGGAAGGGCGACTGCTATGCCTAGAGCGTAGAAAACCAAACCGATTGTACTTACCTGTGCTGTCCCCAGCTTATGCCGAATCCCCGTGTCGGTAACCCTTGGTAAATTCTCCTTGCCAGCCAGAACAATCACCCATTTATAACGACAATGGGATTCGACGTTGCGACATTTAACGAAACACCAAAAGAAAGGAAATGGTGAGACCGGAAAGCGAGTAGCCCTGCAAGATTGGATATTTGTAGAACTGTGATCGCTGAAATTGGATGTTGTAACGATGACGACGAGGATCAATGTACAGCTTGGAGGACATTGAGGGTGAAGCTCATCCAGGGGACGGTGCTGTCAGCGATGAAAGTGATAGCAGGACGCAGATGAACAAAGTTCTCATGCAGCACGCAGTAATGCAGCACTATGATGGTCATTATTGGACAAAATTGCGTTCTGCACGATGCTGCACGCATGCCTCCGTGCATACGAGTGCCGGCGCGTGCAGTCCCGTGTAACTGCGTGCAGTTGGATGCTCTTTACGAGCGGCATTGATCTGCACCACACCTACATTCACAAAGGGGTTCCTCATCTTCTTGGTTTGAAAGTGTTATGACTCCGCACTGGGCGCATGCAGGATCAACTCGGCCTCGGGGTCAATGATTTCATCATTCAGCTCAATTGGGAAATTGTGCTCAAATTCCTATTTTGATTCAGAGCGTAAGAGAAAGGGCTAGAAAGTAAGGAAGGAAGAAGTCCCGGGCAAGTCACCTGCATACACCCGCACCCTCAAGTTCAACACATGGATAATTGGATTATTTCTCCGCGACAATGAGAATTTAAAGCTGTAGATAAAAACAGGACGACTCGGAGCCACCGCTGCTTGGAGTAAGTAACAACTTCCTGCTCCAGAGGTCGAACTGCCAACGGTTGGATTCAAAGTTCCTAGGCCGATATGCTGCAACAGCAAATTAATTGTAAGTTCAACATGGCCGAGATGCCCGAAAGGGCCCTGCAACAGATATTATCCTTCCATTCAAGCCCACTTGTGCAGAGTCAGTACAGAATGAACAAAAACAAATCGTGGAAACAAAAAAGTAACTTATCAAGAAGACATTGGAGGAGAAAGGAACGAGATAAGGTGAATTCCCAATCATGGGGGTTTCCTGGAACCTATAATAATAGCATGTATCACAGGGAAGAGAATAAGGTAGGATCGGAGACAAAAATTAATTGGGTTGAATTTGCCTACAAAAATTAGCTGAGTGCAGCAGAATGCCGGGCACATGTAGCATCCATTTAGCGCGAGTTCTGCACGAATACAGTCCGAATATGGGACACGTGCAGTATTTACAGTGTACACCTTGAAAAATCTCCGGTTGGATGTAGCACTGGTGGTAGGGATGTGTAGAGTGTTCAAATCAATTGAACATTACGGTAGCATTAGTGGTGAATGGATGTTGGAACAAAGAAGCACGCATTTGCACACGTGTACACGTGTTCTGCATCCGCAAGCACGCACCGCACGGGTGCGCACTCGTTCAAACTGGGATTTTGTCCAGTAAAAGCTGTCATACAGCACGCCGTCATGTGGCTCTGATGTGCCCGATCGGGTGAGTCTCCGTGCCTAAAATTAGTTTTGAACGTTTTGAACGGTTCAAAATCCTGGAGGAGGGGGCTGGGTACCCCCCCTCCAGGATTAAATATATTCGCCGTCTGTTAGTGACTGTTGAGGGATGCAGACCGGAGCTGACGCTGATGGGGTCCCGACAGGTGTCACGGCATCACGGCAAAAAGTGTTTGGATATTCCCCAGGAATAAATTTAGCTTACGAGAAGTTCACCAGATCAAGTAAAGATGCGAAAACTGGAAAACATCTTCTCCCGATCATATATATCTTCTCCCGATCTTTGAAGTTTGGAATGAAAGCTTTGCTTCGCCATCTCCGTTGTCGCCGGTTGCTATACTATGTAGTGTTGCCGATGTCCGGTTCGGTCCGGTTTTTAGCCAAAAAATCCGAACCCCCGAACCTGACCGACCCCGAACCTGGGTTCGGTTCATACAGGTTCGGTTCAGGTTCAGAATGGGTTCGAACCCTGAATGAACCTGTAATTTTTATACAGGCATTGTTGGGGTGAAAAATATTGTGAAAAGCCATACTCACTTGTTGAATGCATGGTAGGTACTCAGAAAACAGACAAGTCGTGTTCCACCAGCTCAAAATGAGTATTCCTTGCCCTCGTTGGCAGTGAAAATTATATTCAGTACCATCCGGGTGCTTCGGGGACATGGTTATGAGCCGCACCAAGTGAAGCACCCACATATTTCAGCACAAAGATTATTCACCAGGTACAGAGTGAGGTTGGGTGAGTTTTTGGACTGAAAATTGGCTGAAAATATTGCTAAATACACCCTCAAAACCCCCAGGATCGAACCGGTTCGCACATGTCCGAACAGGGTCGGGAAATTCAACATTGGCCGAACCCCGAACCTCAACTAAGGTTCGGGTCGGGTCCGGTTCGGGTTCAGAATCGGTTCTGAACCCGACACCGGCAGCACTAGTATTACTATGGTATTTCCAAGTCCGAGTCACCTCTAGCACGTCGTAGATTTCCACGAGCCACCCTGCTCTGAGATTCAAAACGACGATAAAAGGCTCAGCATCACGGTGCCAACTTCAACGTGTTGCGAAATGCCGCGAGCGTAGACACAGCTGATACGATTGGAAAAGGGTCGGCTGGGTTTCGCGAAGGTTCAAGGGATTCTAATCTTAAAACGATGAACTTTCCAAGTAGACGGATCCAGAACATTCCTTCCGCTGTTGGGCGAAGCCTGGCTCCAATTTGGGTGGCATTATGTGTCGCAGTGATGCAAAGGTAGGTAGGCAGAATTACACGGGGCGTCAAAATAACGTCGCAAGACTAAACCTCGGTTCTGTAAATAGAGAGTTTCAATGTTTCGAGGGCATCGGTATTGTATGCGGTAGAGAGTCGTCGGCGCAAAGGCCGACTCTCAAAAGGGTCCACGAGGCATAGAACAACACGATATGAGTAGCGGTAGTGAAACAGAAGAAGCGCTTGAACGGCGGCCATTACAGGAAAAGATGTCGCTCGAGAAGAGCTTTTTTTGGGCGAATGTTCCCGATCCATTCCATTCGCGGGGCTGCTAAAATACGCAGCGGGTCAGCAAGAGGCCTCGTCGCTGCCTTTGGTTTTTTAGAACGCGGAGTTGTTCGGATTGCCGGCGTTGAGGTGGCATGAAAAGAAAACACGGAGCCGGCCGCGGCGTCGGGGCTCTGTTTAGGTTTAAAAACGGATCAGAACCTGACCACAGTGGTGATTAATTATAACACGACATTGTGGTAGTCGTGGTACTTGCCGACCAGAACGCGGAGGATTCTAAGATGCTGTCGCCGCCTGCTTGTGAATTTACTGCCGAAAACAAATACTAATGACAGATAATAATACCCCGGCGATGAGAATTCCCTGGCAGTTCAATCTACGACATCCGTCTTTCTATTAAAAAAAGCAGTCTCAAAGCAGCGCTCTGCTGGCTGCTTTTAAAGAAGGGGTTAAGTAACGAGTTCTAACTCCCAAACCCAGTTTCTTGCCGTTTCCAATGGCCTCTATGATCCCGCCGCCTGTAGCCCACACCAATGGTGTCTTCATGATGGCGACGTTCTTTGCAGCCATGTACGTGGAGAAATGAACCTCCAACCCCAATTGCCACCGCTGACCAACCACCCAGGCTGCAAGGGATGGGTTTCCTCCAAGGCTTTCTGTGCGCGCATTCTTGATGTCGACTCCATCCAAGCTGACTTATTACAATTCCAGCTATTTTGTATGGTACCCTAACGACTCGTGGACAGTCAAGGCGACGGTACGCCTCACTGTCTGAAAATGGGTGTCTGTAGACTATTCTGACGGTGGCTGCATGACAGGTTATAGCGATGCTGTTAGTTTTATTCGCTCCTAGGCTTATGGCTTGCCTGATGGCTTTCAAGTATTGTGGAGTCTATTCAAATCGGCGGGGCGTACGGTACTTCTTATGGCTGGTTTGTCACCGGCTTTGGGAGTACGGAGATCCTCGATACTGTTCATCCGGAGGTCAAGCTTTTTCGGAAACTTGCTCCTGCTCATCCGTGTTTCTATCCAGGGTGGAGATGGTGCAGCTGACGGCCACGGTAAGACTCCTCGGCACCCACCATTGAGATGAGCTAATCAGTGTCTCACAGTTTATCTCGACCTTCATAGCACAGGCGTGAGTCCATGTGAATAGTTCCCATGAAACACCCCCATTCCTTCCAACGCCAGGCATTTTGCGAGATCCATTTATATGCGTGAGTGAGACTCGGATCCGGGTCGAAAGGTAAATATTTATTGTGGATGCCAGTGCAGAAGCGTAGTATAATCCTGCCCCTGGCCGTCCTTGTATTCTCCCTTACCGCGCTAGGTAAGCAAAGCTCGATTTCGTCCCAGAGCCATGATGCTGAATCCCTTGACCCAGGTTCCGGGCTCGGTGCACCTTCTTGATTATCTCCCTAGGACCCGACTTCTGACAACTGGACAGCCCAAGTTGCAATTACGTGCGTTCTCTTTCCATAATATTGTATTATATCCTAATCAGGGGTCAAGTATTGGAATCAAAGTGTATAGTAAGATCGATGAAACAAGTGTGAGTGTTGCTTCCCGCTCATCGCGGCTTGATTAATCGCGACCTCAGACGACCAGCAACCTTCAGGCGGGGTTTACTCTGGCAGCGGATGTCTTGATCACTGGTGGGCTGTGTTGGCGTTTACACGAGAGTCGGACGGGTGTTCAATCGTAATGAGTCCCTTTCGAGCGCGACACCTACAGAAGCATTAATTCAACCACAGGACAAACAAAACCCTCAATTTCCTTATTATGACGGCGATCAACCGCGGGGTTTTCACAGCGCTCTTTGCAGCATTGAATATGATCCTGGTAAGCGAACAAGGGGATGGGATCTAACATTTGGCCGACGCTGATTTGTCCAACTAGTTCCTTAGCAAGCCTGGGACTTTCTATTTCATGTTTGCCCTCTTGCTCAGCGACAAATGTGAGCTGCTTGCATTGGGTTGATGTGGGGCTTCCCTGATTTTGTTTCGCGCAGTCTACCTCAACAGCATGCTTGCAATGTAAGCTCTGAGCCATTAATACTCGCTGAACTCTGACTGATAGGCGCGTTTTCTAGGCTCAACACTCGGCATCATGTTGGCACGCTGCACCGCGAGGGAAACATTATCAACATGGACAGCATCTCGACAGGAAAAAACACGGGGATCTCCGTTTCGCGGGTGCATGAGACGCTCCAACACGATTTGTAAGTGGAGAACACTCTCGAGGAAGAGAAGGCTTCAATAAAAAATATTCAGGGATCCGGAACTCATGAAAAATGATAAACTGGACTTCGCGGTGTAAATGCTATGGTGTAGTTTACACGTCAAATTAAGGAAGGGAGTGTTATATATATATAGTTCTACAGAGCTTTGTATGTACGGACCAACGCTGTTGAAGTAACTACGTACGTCTGGAATTCCGTAAGAGACAAATGCCACTTGTTTGCGAAACCTGAAAAAAAAGCCGACAGAAATATGGCACATATATGGCACATATATTGTACAATAAATAAAAGTATGCACACCTTGGTCGAAAATGGGTGAAAAAACGACCAGTTGTAGAAAAATCAAGCGGAAAGGACGTAACTTGACCAATGTTCTTGAAATAAGTAACAAGATTCATTTTGGAGCTGCGAAAGTGACCACAACGATGGTTCCCGCGTGCAAAAGACATAGGTTATTTTTTGAACCACAGAAAATGCACACCTACCCAGAGTGGTTGAAAAAATTCACACCTCTCAAATTTTAGGTGGTTTTCAGTGCGGACTGTCAGAAAATGGAAAATACACTTCAGTGTGGGTGGTCAAGCTGAGGGACACGCCCTGATTTTAGGGTGACTGGGTGAGATTTTCAATGCGGACCGTTAGAAAATGGAAAATACACTTCAGCGTGGGTGGTCACGCTGAGGGACTCGCCCTGATTTTAGTGCGACTGGGTGAGATTTTCAGCGAGGAGTGTCAGAAAATTGATATCAGCGGCCAATTCGCTTCAGGGTGGATGGTCACGCTGAGGGACTCGCTTTGATTTTAGTGCGACTGGGTGAGATTTTCAGTGCGGGCCGTCAGAAAATGGAAAATACACTCAGCGTGGATGGTCACGTTGAGGGACTCGCACTGATTTTAGTGCGACTGGGTGAGAGTTTCAGTGCGGACCGTCAGAAAATGGAAAATCCACTTCAGCGTGGGTGGTCACGCAGAGGGACTCGCGCTGATTTTAGTGTGAACAAGTTGAGGGGACCCGCCTGCGGCGCGTGCTTAATTGAAACTTCACAGCACATTCCGTGCTCGCAAAGACACGGTGGATTCCGTGTTTCCAGGGTTCGCCCACTTCACGGCGGATTCTGAGATCGTGGGAACCAACTCGTGACTTATCACATGATTTATCAAAAAAAAGCTGTGCTCTTCGTGTTTTAAAGTATAGGATTGGGAGAACCACTTGTTAGAGATAGAAGCAATATCGAGGTTTTCCGGGAGGCTCAAGCCATTCCCAACCCATTCCGTGACGCCGTCCGCAAGAAATAGCACTTGAGTTTGAATCTTGGAATCAGCAGATCGTTCTTGCGCCCGCATCAACGGAGATGTAAGTAGCAGCGAAACTTGATGTGCTTATAATGGCAGGCAAATAGCGAGAGGGACAAAAAGGGTACCCCGACCAACACTTAGCACGCAACCACTGGCAGATGACCGCGATGTCATCTCGACGGGGATACTTGACAGATGATGACTTGACAGACGATGACTTGCCGGTGTACTAGGTTTCTCCTTTTGATCACAGTTTGCAGTTACCGAGTTTCCGCCGCTTGGAGGAATCCTGGGGTATATAGTATACGGAACCAATGGGCTCCGTGACTCCAGTTCCGTGACTTCCCACTAGTCTTTGGGGCCCACTGCTCCGCCTGGCAGTACAAGTCCTTGGAGGCCGCTGCGCGGCCTTGACGGTGCAAGCAGGAAGAGCCGGCAAAAGTTGGGGCAGTGCTCTGTAATGCACACTGCAGTTTGGACAATGTTTTCGGCTCCATGTCGTGTTGCACGCCGGCTCAAAATACATCCACGGCCACGGCCACTGGCGGCGTTCATAGCACCTGCTTCGGGCTTAATGATATATATACACAGAGCTCGCAACCAAGGGGCACCCTCGGAGAATGCCAAGACACCGGCTAGGTGGGTGCTTCTGCAGCAGAACCTTTATTTCAGTTTTTGGAAAAGTTGCAGAACCTTTCAAAGAACACTGTGAAGTTGAAAAAACAAATCGAGTTTTTTGGTGATGAAAACTTGATGGAAACCTGGGATGCACTTTTGAGCCTTTACTGAAACTCGTTGCTGGTGTAGTGCCAAGTACCTCGCATATCGGTACACCCTCTGAAGGCTCAATGTTGGTCAATTCACTGGCAAATTACCTTGAGGCATTTGGGTGTCAAATGGGTAGTGCAAACCTTCATGAACCAGCCTTTGACTGTTCCTCAAAATATTGCCCGGGGCCGAATCGCATAATTGATTCGGCCACTTCATTTGACCGCTCGAGTTACTTTGAATCATGCACTACACATCCACACAAACAACATTTGATTTAGGGTGATAGCTTGTGCACCTTATCTAAAGTGCTTACTGGGGTACTCCGAGCCTCAGGACTCGAAATAAAGTTAAGAAGCCGGCTGTGCCGAATGACCGGGTTCCAAGTTTGATAAGTAACCAGTTTACGAATCTGACTCTGCATAGTATGGCAGTCACCTTGCACATTTATTATTCCGGCCTTTTTTCTTTCCACTTTTCCGACCTTTTTTCCGGGTTTTCAACTTTCTGTACTTTTCTTTTCACATTTCATTACTTTTTTTCTTCAAGATCATGAAAGCTTTCAAAACATCGATGGCAATGTGTCTTCATCGAGTATGGGTGGTAAGAATGAGCGGCACCCCTAGATTGGGGTTTATCACTGATTGATGGCCGAGATCGATCAATCCCGTGCTCGTGCCTCTGACGCTATTTGTGTCTCTTACCACGGTACGCCGAAAGATCCACCTCCAGACTCTTGGGGAGTGGAACACGAGATGGAAACATTCCACCGCCGGTGAACCGCTCCGCAAAATCAACTGCACCCTACCCTCGCTTGTCCCCCGCCCTCTCTATGCCGGCTCGCTGCCGCGCGGAGTTTATTTTTCTTTTCTTTTTGTTTTTTTCTCTCTCGTAGAATATACTCATGTAATGTTAGAAAACCAACTCCTCAAGTAGACTCACAATACGATACTCAAATACCGCAGCGACAACAGAAACTCACACACGTCGATTACATACGAGCGACAACTTTACCGCGAGACGACTTCCTTCTCTTTTCCTCTACCTACTTACTTATAAAATTACGATACACAAACCATTACAAAACGGGAAAAGGAAGCATCTTTGGGAGTCAAAAATTGAGGCATATCTTTGGCAGGCTGGGAAAAATACACGAAACGGGATGGCCTGTTTACACCCCATGTTTGGCGGCCAAAAAGCCTTGGGCGACCGCTGTGCGAGTTGAACTCCCGCAAAAGAGCACTGAATTTCAACACAGCAAGTCAAAAATATATATATTGAGGACTTGATGCACCAGGGAATGGGTGCACGAAGCGGATGTAGTGTGTGGTCCTCCACTTCTACCACTGATCGCCACCCCGCCGCGTTTAATCAGGAGTTTGACGTAGTTCGATTTTCCGCGTCCGTGTACATTGATGACTTTCGACCCGCTACAGCGATATCTATTGCCCCTTAGTTCACCATCTGTACGACCCACCCAATACAAAATTTCAACCACTAATAATCGCCGCTTCGACTACGCTTCCGCTGCACCCACACGGCGGAGGTGATATTCAATCCCAAGTTTGAACATGGTAGGTCGAAAACATATTGAACACTTACCGCTTCGGTGGTATGTAGACAAAATTGAAATAATAATGTGCTATAATGCATTGGCTCCTGCGTATTTTTCTACAGTCAAAGTAGTCCTTTCCTGTACATATGACCTTCCTGTAGGGGTAGTAGGTATTGACCATCTACCATAGGACCTAGTTTAGTTAGGGATTCAACCGTCAAGTTCTGCAAGTGAGGGGGGAAGAGCGAGGGAAGAATCTGTTCCACCTGCCTTCAACAAGAAAAGACTGGAAAAACTAAGGGATTTAGCAACACACCTAGGTGCATAATCGAAATTTTTCGTACTATGCCTCTGGTGCACTCTTTCCCTCGACTGACGCCTTGTTTTTGGTGGGGATTTGAAGGCCGTCAAATATTACTTATTGTTCTGTTGCTCTCTACGCCCCTTACAGCGTTTCCAGAGAACCTTGCCTGCACTTTTTCTTTTTTTTTTTTTTTCAAAAAGAAATGAACACGTGAGCTTCGGCATCATGGTTCAAAAAGGTCCGCATTCGAGTAATTCATCGAGGTTTTTAGTCTGAACAAAGGTAACACCTGCCAGGAACTGCGACGAGAGGCAGACAGTTGCTGGGGACTTATTTTGTGGCTGGTTGAAAAGTGGCTTGACGGTTGTGGACACGGCCGAGCGTGCCGATGGCCCATCAATTCTTTTCTTTGAAAAAAAAATGAAAAATGGCGCAGCCAAGGTTTTCTGGAAACACTGTAATCTTACATTCCGGTAGGAAATACTAGGCTATACATTCTACAACTGGTTTACTCGTCTTCTCAACGCCAGTTACAGGCTTAGGGCCTGATCGGGACCCCTTAATTCACGCATGGATTTTGGTTGAATTTTTTTGGGGTATCAAGCCTGTCCCTAAACTACTTCAGGGTGTTCGAAGAGGGGTACCTGTGAGAATCTGAGGGCAGGAGGGGGCAGAAAAAATATTGGGCCAGGTTTCCCCCGGCTTTCATGGAGATTCCTTGAACGGTGACCACATTTTGACCTCCTTCAATCGCATACACCCCGGCTCTTCGAAACTCGTGTAAGCTTACTGGGTTTCTATTCTGAGGCACTTTAGGGACAAAATATGTGCGAAGATTCAACACAAAAGGAATCCAGGCCAGATTCAGGGGGAAAGTTGTCACAATCAAAGCCTTATCTCGTCCGGTCTATCAGAGATAGCGGATTGGGGAGTGAGATGTGGTAGGACTTCGAGAAATGAATCGAATAAAAGACTTAAAGACTACAAGCGTACTACTACTCGTATTTATACTGTTCTGGACGAGGGTCAAGGGTATGAACTATTAAACTAAATATATGTGTCCTCGAGGATAGCGTTCGAAGTATGATCGGGGCTGTCAGTGTATATTAACTTAACGTGGTTATGTTCCGTCTGTCCATGCTGTGTTGGCGTGTATTAACTTGGCGTGTGTTCCGTGCGGTGATAACCATCCATGTATTTCGGTCTTCGGCATCTAGCCGGCATTCTCCCAGTCTTCCCACGCTTGTTCCCTAGGCGCTGGAACGATAACGATAGGCGTTGGAGCGATTAGATTGGGTCCTAATCGTGACATTACCCCCCCTCTAGGATCAACGTCCTCGTTGATAGGGACGAAGGTGTTTGTCTCTGGAATAAATAATTTCTTCGTCGAGTATTGTTGCGACTCCTCGCGGTTTTTATATCTTTTGATTAAATAATCCCAATGTCCCTTCGGAAATATTGGTAGGGCGCGGATGCTGATGCCGTGATCTGCATTGTACTTGTCGAGCATCTTTTTTACGTGTGTAAGATGCCGCTTCGGCTCCCAAGTCCGTTCCGCCAGCGGATAGTTTTTCCATTTAATTAAATATTGGAAGCCTTTTCCACGCTTGCGGTGCTTCAATATTTCCTCTACTTCGTACTCTTCGTGTCCTGACACGATCTGCGGCGCCGGCCGTTCTTCTCTTCGGTGTGCCGGGGGCTCTACATACGGTGTCAAGAGCTTCTCGTTGAAGACCGGATGTGACTTGTCCGTCTCCGGAAGTCTTAACTTCCGAGCCGCTGCCCCGACCTTCTCCAGGATCTCATACGGCCCCAGCCGGAGATCATCGAATTTCTTGGTCGGTCGATCGGTGGTGATATCTTTGGCTTCAAGCCACACCTTATCGCCGACTTTAAATACTGGCGCGTCACGTCTGTGCGCGTCATAGTGTTTTTTCATCGTTTTCTGGGTTTTTTCCAGCGCAGCTGCCGCCTCATCTCGGATCTTTTTCATTTTCTCAGCAAAGTCGTTTGCGGCCTCGTTGCGCGACTCGACTGCATTTTCGATCCCCTTCCAGGGGTTGAGTCCCGTGTTCACGAAGAACGGTGACATGCTCGTCGACGAGCTTACTTTATCGTTGTGAGTGAACTCGGCCAGCGCAAGCCACTCTGCCCAATCCGATTGGCGATAGTTTACATAAATACGGAGATATTTTTCGATCTCCTGGTTCATCCGTTCGGTCTGGCCGTCTGTGATCGGATGGAATGCCGTCGACGGGTTCATCTCAATGCCGAGGAGCCGGTTAAGCTCCTTCATGAACCCTGATACATAACGTGGATCCCGATCCGATATAATTTTACGGGGAATCCCGTGGTATCTAACCACGCGGTCCCGAGTCAGTCGGGCAACTCCTTCCGAGCTCAGCTCCATATTCACCGCCTCGGCGTGAATCATCTTCGAGAATGTATCCACCCAGACTTGAATAGCATTAAAGCCGTTGCTGACCGGCAACGGTCCGATAATGTCCATAGATATAACCTGCCAGGGTCCTTCCGCAATCTTGTGCGGGTTTAGCTTCCCCTGTTGGTACCTGTGTACCGTCGTCCTTTGGCATGGCTCGCATGCTTTAATATATTTGGCGACCTGATTTCCCAGCCGAGGCCACCAATAATTACGTTCGATCATCTCTTGGGTCCGGTTCGCTCCGGGATGGCCCAAGAGGGCGTTATCGTGGTGTAGATTTATAATTTGATCGCGCAACTCCTCGTTGCGTGGCACATAGATAAGACCATTGTAATAAATTAGGTTGTCCTTCTGCTCCCACCCGGGGAGTTCCTTCTGCAGCGCCAGCTTCACACTCTTGTCGACCTTTTTCTCAGCTTTGATCTGTGACATGATCTCGGCTTCTGGCCCCTCTATCATGATCTCCTGAGATCGGAAATATTCGGGTTTGAGAAGAATGACGTCCTCGTTGTCGTTCTTCCCTTGGTCATGGTCCGCCCGGCGGGATAATAAATCGGCTTTTTTATTCAAGGCCCCGGGCCGATGCGATAAAGTAAAGTCGTACTCGGATAGTTCCACTATCCAGCGCGCTTGCCTCCTGTTTACTTTTTGAGGACTTTTAAAATACTGCAGGTTCTGATGATCTGTCCAGATCTCAAACGTCTGCCGTGCTCCCATCAAGAGAGATCTCCACTCCTCCAACGCGAGCATGATAGCGAGCATCTCTTTGTCGTAGATCTCGTAGTTCCGCTCCGTCTCATTCAGTCCATGGGACTGGAACGCCACCGGGCGCCACCCCCCCTCTTGTTCCTGACTGAGCACAGCTCCCGTCGCTCCTTCGGAAGCGTCAGCCTCCAGACGGAATTTCCCGTCGTCTGTGGGAAGCGCCAGCACTGCGTCTTCCGCGATCCGATCTTTTAGCTTCTGGAACGCGGCCTTCTGTTCTTCTCCCCAGGAGAAGCCTTCTTTTCCCGTCAGGCGTGTGAGTGGCTTGGCCACCTCACTGTATCCCCGCACGAACCGCCTGTAAAAGTTCGTGAACCCCAAAAACGCCTGCACCTGCTTGAGGTTCTTCGGTTCCGGCCACTCGGTGATCCCTCGGATCTTCGCAGGGTCCATCCGCATGGTGTTGTGGCCAATAATTACTCCGAGGTACTCGACCTCAGCCCGTTCGAACTCGCATTTCTGCGGTTTAAGGTATAATTTATTTTTCTTTAAGATGTCCAACACCCGTTTAACTATTAATCGGTGTTCTGCCAGGGACTCTGTGAAAATAAGAATATCGTCGAGGTAGACGATGACTTTTCCTTCGTTGATCAACTCCCGGAGGATCTCGTTCATCATCGTCTGGAAGGTGGCCGGCGAATTTGTCAAGCCGAAAAACATCACCAGCGGTTCGAACAGGCCGCGGTTGGTTCTGAATGCCGCCTTCCATTCGTCTCCCTCCTTGATCCGAATATTATTATATCCCCAGCGAATATCTAGCTTCGTGAAGATCTTCGCTCCTCGGAGTTTATTTACTAGCTCCGAGATCAGCGGCAAAGGATAACGATTCTTGATCGTCATCTCGTTAAGCTTCCGATAATCCTGTACCGGCCGAAGGCTTCCATCCTTCTTTTTAATAAAAAAGAACGCCGAAGCCATAGGCGACTTCGACGGTCTAATACGTCCACTCTTCAAGTTCTCCTCTAGGAACTTGGTCAACTCCCCCTGCTCCGTTTGCGACAACGGGTAGATCTTGCAATCGACCGCTTTGGAGTCCGGCTTCAACTCGATTGCATGGTCCCACGGCCTCTTTTCCGGAAGTTGGTCAAATGACTCTTTCGCAAACACCTGCATGTATTCGCGGTACTGTTCCGGAACCGTGTCCTCCGTCATCATTTCTTTACCCTTGTTGGCTTCCTCTGCCATCTTCTGCGCCTGGGTCTCCTTTAGGCGTAGGTCCACGTGCTCTGCGAAGTCAACCATCAAGATCGACTCGCCCTCCTCGAGCGCCTCCTCGGGTTTCCATCCCTCCGTTGCCTCGGTGCCTTTCATGTTGCACTCTGGCGGGCATCGGCTGAAGGTGATCTTTTGAGACCTCCAGTCGACCTCTGGGTTGTGTTTGAACAACCAGTCGTACCCAATAAATACTCGGGCCTTGCCGAGGTTTGTGACAAGGAACTTCATCCGTTCCTGGTGGAGTCCTACTCCCATAATTAACTCTACGTAATGCGTGATCCGTCCTCCAAGGTTCTCGGATCCATCCGCATTTCGTGCGACGATTTTCTGATCGAGCTCCCGGAACTCGAGGTTTTCTGCCTTGGCGTACGCCCGGTCAATGCACGTGGTAGTGCAGCCGTTGTCTAACAGCGCTTTGACTCGGCGTGTTTTCCCCGTGTCGGGGGACATCAAGTCCACGGACACCAGCATCTCGTGATGCCTCCTCTGTCTCTGGAACTCCCTGAGTTCCTGCGCCAGTCGGTTCTCATTTATTCCGAGGGCGCGTCGTGCAAGCCACCTGGCTGCCTCCTGCTTCTTGAGTCCAAAGGGGACTCGGGTTCGTTTTGGCGCTTCCTCCCGTCCTTGGGATTGAGCCATCGCGGTAGTACCGCCCTTTTTATCCTCACTATTTTTCTCACTGGTTTGGGTTCCAGGGGCCTTTTTGTAAGCGCTCCAGCGCTGGTTCTGTTCATTTAATTTACGATTTTTAATATTACGAATGCGATTCTGATTCTCCAAGATACGTATTTGTTTTTGTTGTTTTTCTACATCCTCTACTACTATATTGTCCTGGGTACGTAGAGCGGTGCATTGTTTTATATAATTTAAAAAACTGTCCTTATTCTCAGTCGGCTCTTCGTCGAGAAGAGTATACTTATTCGGGGGTGTGCATGGGGTGGGGGGTGCCGATTCGGCCTTGATCGGGACCCTCCTTAAAAATCCTGGCCGTACATGGCCCGAGCTTGCTCAAAGAGGAACTTGTAGTCCTCTTTTGAGATTTCTGCTGTTCGCAAGGCGCGAACGTTGAGCTTCCCACGCTCCCGGCGTGGGTGTGGACACTCGCGTGCCATGTGACCCTCCTGGTCACAGTTGTAACATTTGAAGGGTTTCCCCTTCGAGCGCGAAGCGTCGACATCCATGGGAGCGACTTCTCCCGGGCCAAGCTTCTTCGCCAAATTTGGCGCGGTCCCCCTGGTATTACCGCTGGGGGCGGGCGGGGTCGGCCTGGCGGGGGCCCAGAATTGGGTCCCGGCAGCTTTCGGCTGCTGCGCCTTGCGCAGTTTCTGCCTCTCCAGGATGCGACTGATCGTCATCATCCTTTGTTTCATTCCGGCGTAGTAGTCCGGAATCTCTATGCCCCCGGCGTAGAGCTGCGCGCGAACCTCCTCATTGACGAGGTTCTCGAGATTCTCGCAGAGGAACTGATCGTAGGTTCCTCTGGGGTCGTGCGGGTCATAACCCGCCTCCTCCGCATTCAGTTCGAATGCCTGTATGAAGTCCGCCAGTGCGGTCTTCCCCTGCCTCGTGGTGGTGAGGCGAATGTACGCCGTCTGGCGCACATTGTGGTCCTCGAACGTCCTTCCTAGGTCGTTCAGGAAACTCGCGAACGTGTAGCCAAAGGGTAGCTCGTCCTCGTCGTCGAGTGTTCTCCTGCGCCAATTACGGACCCAGTTGGAGGCTGGGCTGGGCGCGCCGTCCTTGCTGCCTAGCAGCGAAATGGTGAAGGCTATTTTTGTCTTCGGAGTGCCAAACTCCGCGCCGTATGCCCAAATATAATTTCTGAGGGCGTCATTCCAAGTATCCCACTTGGACTTGTCGTTCCCGTCGAAGTGCGGCGGGAGAGATGCGAGGGTGATTTTTGAGGAAAAAGTCCTCGGTGGTGGTTCGGGTGTGGCGGGATAAAACCGCGGCGGCCCCATCTGTACATCGGGAGTGGCAGCATGGGTCCGTGGCGGGTCCATCCGCGCGTCGGGGGTCGCAGCGCGGGTCGGTCTCGGGGATGCGTGCTGAGACATGTCGGTGATGGTAGGGAAGGATTGGTAGAGGGCGGTGGCGGGAGAGGGTGATAAGGATGGCGCAATAGGCGCGGGTGTTAGTCGGGGAGGGGAAGGGGGCGGCGGAGTTGGAGTGGACTCCGAGGCACCGGTCGAGGGTGCGCGAGGCGTCGCGACTTTTCTTCTGCCGCACTAGGCGGTTGGTGGGGTCAAAGAGAAGCTGTTGCAAACAGAACTATCCCGGGCCTTCTCTTCACGTGCCCGACGATAGCGAGATGGGCCTCTCCGAGGATCTGCCCAGTACTCCTGCGACTGCTATTGTTCTGGGACGGACTCAACGTTTCCCGTAGAACAGCGTCTGTCTGTTTATAGAGTGGCTCTCTTTGATTGTCGGTGCCGGATACGCCTTACGTCCGAGCCGCGTCTGAGAAGTCGATAGGGATGGGGGAAGGGATGGAGTACGCAAATGGTGCGTGGGTAAAGGTGGACGGGGTGGGAGGAACGTACAGGGCGTAGGTAGGTGGTGGGAGTTTTTCGTGAAATGGTGGTACGCAATAAGTGCGCAGGGGGATGGTGTGGAAAGGAGGTCGGAGATGGCGGTACGGTGCGGTAAGAGGTAAAGTCTTTTATTATGTCACAATCAAAGCCTTATCTCGTCCGGTCTATCAGAGATAGCGGATTGGGGAGTGAGATGTGGTAGGACTTCGAGAAATGAATCGAATAAAAGACTTAAAGACTACAAGCGTACTACTACTCGTATTTATACTGTTCTGGACGAGGGTCAAGGGTATGAACTATTAAACTAAATATATGTGTCCTCGAGGATAGCGTTCGAAGTATGATCGGGGCTGTCAGTGTATATTAACTTAACGTGGTTATGTTCCGTCTGTCCCTGCTGTGTTGGCGTGTATTAACTTGGCGTGTGTTCCGTGCGGTGATAACCATCCATGTATTTCGGTCTTCGGCATCTAGCCGGCATTCTCCCAGTCTTCCCACGCTTGTTCCCTAGGCGCTGGAACGATAACGATAGGCGTTGGAGCGATTAGATTGGGTCCTAATCGTGACAAAAGTTCAGGGGTGCCGATCAGGCCCTTACTTGCCCACTCCTACTTACTTTGCATTTGATCTTGTTTAAACCCCACGGAGCAACCCGCACCGTGACAAATTTAACCCTCAATTCGAGGGTTCAATCCTAATACGAGGAGTCAGTTGGCATCATTGATGAACGCTGAGCGCGTGTATCATATTTCAACTCTTAGAGCCCTGCATTGGTGGCTGCCGTCGAGAAGAACCGCCTCGGTGCCAATTAGGGCTGCCGCCCGCGACCGTGGACACGGTTCAACGGGTACCGTGCCACAGGTGCCGTGCCCGTGCCGTCGAGGATTTTGGAAGGTCTTCCACGGCACGGCCACGGCATGGGCTTGAGCCGTGTGATGACCGTTGTAACACGGCCGTGACGGCCGTGAGACGGTTCCCCCCAAATACATCTTTTCAGTCAGGATTACTGCACTGATTCAGCCAATTATAAGCTTACAACCATCCTCCGTGTTATCGACCCAACTAGCTCTTCTCTCGCCTCTAAGGTTCGGTGGGCTCGAGCTCAAACGGCAATCTCCGAAATTGATGGCGGAGTTTTAATTTTGAACTTCAAATCTTTCGCCGACCTCAAATCATTGGAAATGATATAGGCACTGTTTTTGGGGCATAGAGTAGGCATATACCTTCCAGGAAGGTGTCAAATAGCTTTCACCTCGACCCTCAGCACTAAATTATGCTCAGATGAGTGTCAAGCCTCCCATCTTCGACTTGGAATGACTCTGGATAAAATATCAGTGAAGGACAGTGAAAGGTAGTCTCTCGCAGCCAGACGCTTCAGCGGGGTGGCGCTCGTACCTCGCTTGTTGAAAGCGAAAGGTGAACTTCAGTGACAAAAAGGAGCTAGAAGCAGAAAAAGAATAATAGCACACATACACAATGAGTCGATCCCGGGTTGCCCCGCGGAAAATACAAGTACGTCCCACCGCTATCGAGTCGATATCGGCCTGGTGCATGGTCTCAATGGAAATTTCCAGGCACCCCAGAGTCGCAATCGATCTTCCGGGTGAACACACCGCAAAGGCGGGGCTTCATGAAAGCGGCCCGTGGTTTGTGGTGGAATATATCACTAGTCGCTCCAAGAACTAGTACTCACCGACCGCAGTAACCTCGATGCTCCGCACAAATCCTGTACAAAATCTGAAGTGAACAAAAAGCCTCGCGCACAAATCGATCCCGAATCGAACGGGTTGACTCGTACTGCCAGCGTATAATTTCCAAGTGGTACACAGAGCGAGCCGATAGTACCTTGGACGTTCATAAGTACATAGTTGAACATATTTGTGCAGACTTGCGGTGTGTTAATCTGAGTCTCAAATCAGAGCTTTAGAAGATCAGCTACTTCAAAACTCCATACAGTCATGGCTTGCGCAAAACCCGACGAATCTGTACATAGTCTAACCTAAGGGAATACAAAGGCGGTCCCACCGCTATCGATAACTAAACTAGCACACCAAACCAAGCTCACGCCTCCGGTTTCCGCTCCTCGTGCGCCGGCGGCGTCGACGACTGGCCCATCGATGCGAACATGCTCGCGCCGAACATTGAGCCCCCAGGCGGCATGCCTCCCATCATGCCGCCCATGCCGCCCCCAGGCATTCCCATGCCCATGCCGCCCATGCCCATGCCATTCGGCCCCATGCCGTGCCCGCCGCCGGGCATGCCCATGCCCATGCCGCCGAAGCCACTTGGGCTCATGCCGCCCATGGCTCCCATCTCACCGAAGCCGCCTCCCATTCCGCCTCCCGCCCGCTGCCCAAACGCGCCCATCATGGACGTGAAACCATTCGTCATGCTGGCCTGAAACTTCTCCATCTCGACGCGCGTCGCTGCAATCTCCTCGGCAGACGGTTTCCCCGGCGGAGGGCCTCCAAATCCGGCTTGGGCGCCGGACAGACTGACGCCGAAGGCGCCCCCGGCACCACCAGCTGCCGCGGGCGGCGCCCCTTGCCGCTGCACCTGAGCCCCTCCGCCGAAATACATCTGGGCCTGGACCGCGCTCAACCCGAGGACGATCCCGACCGCGGTGTCGGGACTGCGGCCCTGCCAATCCTGGACCTTGTCGCCGGCGTGCATCGGGCCATCGTCGTTGTGCACACTCGCAGTGCGGATGGGATCGTTATTCCCTTCGAATTTGGACAGGGCGAGCGTCAGCTGGGAGCAGTTGAGCAGCTCGCCTTGTCGGGCATTGGCGGAAATGCGCAGTCGCTGACGGGAGACACGTCCCAGCGAGGGGTCGCCGTCCTGGAAAGCCAGCGCCGAGTTGATAGGCTCGGAGTCTCTCGTGAAGAGACGGTAGTAGACTGTCACGGCGCGGGTCAGTGGCAGGTTACGAGTCGTGTAATTGCGACGCACAGTACGTGGCGTCGTGGCTCGCGTGAGGAACCATGTGGGGCATATGCGCGTGCGCGTCGGTATCCGTGTGGGTGTGCGTAACTGTGGTCGAAACGGTCGTCGTCGTAGTGTCCTGGTCAAAGTGACCCATGGGGTGGAAGCCGTTGTTGAACATGGTAGACGAACAAGCGCAGAACTCGCGAGCACCTCTGCAAGACACGCTATATATTGCAGGTTGGAATGGGTGCGGATCGCCAGAACAGCGCCAACTTTGACGAAGTGGACGTACAACGTGCTTACCTCCGCGCGAGTCGTCTTGGCGGCGTCAACTCTGTGATGTCTGAGTCACCTCCGTCAATTATCCTACCTTATTTTCCGGCGTGTTTTATATAATTAGCACCCGCGCGGCTGATCGTTTCTACCTGCGGGTTCAACAAACCAACATTGGCGGCAGGGTGTACATGAGAACACCGCACAAAAGACGGTTTATAAGTGGAAGGCGAGTTGTAACGAACCCAGATTCGCCAGATGCAATACGAAATGCAAATTTTCAAGCAGCTTAACCACCTTGTCGAACGCAAAAGGTGAGCACACCCCCGACGGCGTTGGGCCGCAGCATGCGGAGGGCCTGCTGGTGCAAGGGGTGCGAGGGGAGTCCGACGGCAGCGAGGGTCCCGACGGAGATGGTTTTGGTTTTGTCGTTGATGTGGGGTTCGACAGGATCGAGAGATTCGACAAAGATGACATCGATGCCGTATTTCTTCATTGGGGCTGGGACTACTATAAGACAATAAAGAGAGAAGAGAGGGTTTTAACTGTAAAAAAGTAATGCACGGACCTTTGAACTGTTGGTACGTCTTGAGAAAGTTAGGATCGGCGCAGTCCAAGGCCAAAGTAAGAGAGGAAGACTCACCCCTCCATACAAACGAGACCTGCCACTTCGTCAGCCAAAGCACGCCGGAATCTGGTAAACACGTATTTCACGTACGCGGTGACGGTGGCTACCCCGCCTTCTAGAGTCACCATGCGCTTTCGTACGATATCGACACGCTGGGAAGAAAGACCGACGCACGACGGTCGGGTTACCCACACGCGAGTAGATAAATCCTGCTTCCCCGGACGCTGCACGTCAGCCTCCAGCCACATACACATTCGAGTGAAATCACATAGTTCAATCCGGCGATGTTGACGGCGTGCTGACGAGGGCCGCGTGAGTGAGTAGGTGCACCATGAAATAGTGGTGGACACCAAGGTACCCCGACGCTGTTGAATGTGTAGCCGTATTCTGGTGTATGGGGACGGCACGGAAGTTCTTGACCGGGTCGCGCTCTTGGCCTGCAAGGAGGTGCAGCGTTTCAAAGTCGGGTTCTCTGTCGAATTTCGAGCTCCGGATGCAAGAATAGAGCGGAAAATATTCACCTGTAGAGTTGCTTGGAAGTGCATCGACCGGGACGCATGTTGGGCAAGTTTACGGGCAAAGAGCTCGAACCAGCCCTTTAAAGTATTTCCCCGGGACCAAAGTGTCATCCACGTCCTAGAAGTTCGATAAAACGCCAGGAAGACCCGAACCCAAGTACAAGATTAGTATTCGAGCGCACGCTCGAATAGTAAACGAATGAAAGAAGACCAGGAAGTGGATGTCAAGCTATGTCAAGATTCGAGAGCCCTATTGCAGGCGAAGGTACTGGATGGTGTGGGGATCTGGGCGGTCAAGGTTCACTCGGTTTTAGCCTTTGGTGGGGAATCGAGCAGAGTCGAATCACGATCCAGAATCCGCTCGCTCGAATTTGGCGTGGATTGCGGCTAAGGCTCTTGGAAAGAACAAGTGAAGGACGTCGACGGAGAAAACCATCTTTCCGACAAGACTTGAGAGACCGTTGGGATCAGTAAGTGAAAGTCGGGAACAAGGTTGCTCAGGCCCTCGACGGAGACGTTGTATGGACAAGACTTGCAGGACCGTTGGTTGACCATTGGGATTTTCACAGTGAAAGTCGAGAGCAAGTTGGTCGATCCCACGTGATCTTCAAGAATGCGTCCATAAGCGAGGCCAAGCAGAAACACACAATGATCGATTCTGAGAATTAGAGAGACGACGGGAAAAAAAGAAAAAAAAAGGAGGTACTCAATGAAAGGATGCAAGGATCTTGGCGGCGAAAACAACACTTGAATTAATTCGTTCATGGGATCGATACAAACGGGACTCATTCGGCACCCCGGTCCGATGTCAGGTCCGCAGTTCAAAAACGAATTGTCTCGCGTAGCGCTCGGGATTTTTGTCAGCAGCGCCCATCATTGCGGCGCAGCGAACGGGAAGGCGCGCAGCTGCGTAGTCTGGCCGCAGTCATGTACGATTGTATAAAGTCGGGGTTGAACTCTTCCTGAATTTATTCAACAAGCCCACGGCGTTCACACGAATCTAAACCAAGCACACATCCTGCTCCTCGTTGAATTCAAACTCAAACAAAATGTCCACCTCATCCGCATCCTCGACCGTCTCCCTCGCCGCGTCCTCGCGTGCCTCGTCCGCACAGTCCAAGGATTACTCCGCCGCCTTCGCGAGCCTCCAATCCAATTATGGACTCGCTGGCAACGCGCCCAGTGTTTACTCTAAGAAGAGCCAGAGCCGCTCCAACGGGTCGAAGCCCGTGTCCACCCACGCGCCTGCCCCACGTGCGCAGAAGGACTACCAGGCCGCCTTCGGCGCGCTTTCCTCCCAGTTTGGGTTTGGCACTGACCACGCCAGCAAATATCAGGCTGCTTAAGCCATCGGTGAGTTGCTCCTTTTTCTTTTTGTTTGCCAGAAACTGACGGTTGCACGGCAGAAGCTAGCCCCGCAAATACCACACACCTCCAACCCAAAGGATGGATGCATATAATCCTCCTTGCTCGCGAATGCGAGTGCCGCCTCCGGCCTTTGTGATACTATGTATGTCGCACTGCGGTCGCTCGCGAGTAGGATCCAGAACGCAGTGGATGACGATGGGATAGCTACGACCTATCCTTAGTTCTCCGTTCACAATTTTCAACAAAGTTGAATACGACTCTTTTTGTTACTACTACTATTTCGTGCAATTTTGTTCTCGCCCGTCTACAGTATACTTTCCTTTCATCATTATAATGCATCAGTTCCTTCCATATAACGCACAAGATTCGTAGGCTCTCACCGACACCGATATTTCTCCATGTTTCCTACAAATCCGGGACAAACCTGAAGAGTGAACACCTGGGTGACAAAACTCCGAAGTCCCACCGCCATCAAGCCAATATTGGCTTCATTGGGGAGCGAGTTGTGACTACTGTATTTTTTCGTTCAAATCGACAGTCACGCGTCACGTACCTCCCTGTCGATGTCGAATATTCGTCGAGATAACGCATCACGAGGGCCCCCATCGAATTGGTCCAGCAGTTGGTCACGCAGGCCCAAAACCCCATAGAATAGCAGAAAAAAAGTTCTTGCCTTGGGTTATCATTTTACAGCAAGATTTCAACCATTTCTCAACCTTCTCCTGGAATTTTGCCTTTACAAGCCTAGAATTTCAACATCTGGCTAGGTTCATGCCCTAAATCAGCCTGGACCAAAAAATTACCAGGTGGAAGCACTAGCCAGGGTTTGAAATGAAACCCAATATCCTCCTACGATCCAGGAAGTTCTTTCACTTGTCTTCTCCAAAATTTCCGGGTCATGTCGAATTTTTTGCCTTGTCACGCTGCCCAAAACCCGGTGTCGAACTGTCGAATTGGTTGAAAATGTCACGCGTCACCCCCCCTGTCGATCTGAACGAAAAAATACAGTATACATCGCCACACTTGGTGAGGGTTGATCAGAGCCGCATAAAACGGTAACTCAGAGCTCACCACCGCCGTCATCTCCATCCTTCCTACAAAGCCTGCGCAAAAATCAAAATCTGCAACAAACTGGCGAGCGAACCAAAAGTTATCTGAACAGAACCAGAGGGCTCGATCCCGAGCGAACGGGCCGACTCTGTGAATCTGTACAAAGTGGAAACGAAGGGAGAGTTAACTTTCTGGCTTGACAAATTGGCTTGCGCCCGCGCAAACTGGCTTGTTTCGGGCTTGGGCTTGGATTTGGGTGCAAGCCCAAGCCCAAGCCCGGCAGATCGGCTTGCAAGCCAATTTGTTGGCTTGGCAAGCCAATTTGCCGGCTTGGCACCACCCAAAAAATGAACTGGCTTGTGCGTATTCCAGTCGTTCTACATAGAGCTTTGGTTGTCGAAGTAGGTATGTCAAATGTCTAAAGTAGTTGTCCTTATACCGGGCTTGTGCATTGTTGGTCCAATTTGTTATTCCAAGTCCATAACATGTGCTTACGGCCGAGGCGACACTGAGCAACACCTTCAAATACCCCCCGCAGTGCTAGCTTGTTGGGTTGAGAAGAAAGGTACACTTATGAGGGCTCCTCTCCCAGAATTTCAACCCGCGCAGGTCAATAGTCACCTTCTTCAAACATTTTTTGGTGATCAAATATGGATGAAATCACTCCCCAAAGAAATTACGCCGGTCGAGTCAGTCCTCGCTGAGACTCCCAAAAAATATTGGAGGGTAGATTTTGGGAGTATATGTATCCCTGAAAGTTGTTGTGCTGTGTAACATTCAACCATGGCTTCGAGCTATGTGAGAACAAAGTGTGCAAATATGGGAGCTCAATACCGAGAGAAAACTCGGAGTAATTACCGCCCGTCGAGCCAGCACCTGCGGAGAACACTGACCAATATCTTATGTATCTCTGGAAATTTTTGTACAGTGTTACATTGGCCGGTCGCTCTAAGAGATCGGAGACTGACGTGGTGTCCGCCAACGGGAAGTACACGCGGGGAGAAAATGAACAGTGCAACATGAAGCTGGTAGATAAGGTCCCCCGGGCCATCCTCACATGTTCAATGCACATTTTCATTGAGTTTGCATAAATCCCACGGTGAATATTGTGCTATAATGTCGTTGAGAGCATGCTTGTTGAATCCCGATGTTTGCCTATCTCACGGTGTGTGTATGGAAGCAAGGGATAATAAAGTGTCAATTTTGACACTTGCAGGATACTCCTGTGGTGCTGAAGTCTCCCCCTCCTCCGTATTTGGGGCTGGCTTGCCTCTGGCATGGGCATGAGCGGAATGGCTTGTGTCACGTGCCACAAGCCAGTTTGGCGAGCAAACTCGCTTGTGATGGCTTGCGGTAATAATGATCTCGAAAAAATCGGAACACAGACTCGATTTACGGGGAAGGTATGTTTCCCATGATCTACATTGTTATACAGTGCATGGAATGGACCCCACACACTGGTCAGCCTCTCGTGGAACCGCCCACAACTCACTGCGCACGGACTGGCTTGGGCTTGGGCTGGCTTGGGCAAACTGGCTTGAGCACGTAAAATTGGCTTGAGTACCGGAAAAGTGGCTTGAGCTTGTCCAGACTGGCTTGTACAAAATGGCTTGGGCACCGTTGGACATTGAACGATGAATGATCGCTCCGTCGCAGTGAACAGTTCCTGGACCCTATGGACCCGGTAGGACGAAATACACATTTAGTCGGGCTGATTAAATTAACACTCATCCCCAGCTCCCTAGAATTACCCTATGTATCCTCCCGGAATGCCACAGAACGGTTAAAATCACGCAAGCATCACAAAAATCGGGCAAACGGTCCCTACGAGTATGAGTTCGAATGGTCGGCGTACCTCGACGGTACCCTATATAACACGAAGTTCTCCAGTGTGCTCGAGCTTCGTCGCATTTATCATAGGGGCCGTGAGTTCCTTGAGGCGATTCAATACGTGAAACTTAGTGATAAACAGGTATGGTATTTGTTTGAAACGATGTCGGGAAACTGACCACCACTTAGATTGGGAACATCCGCCTGCCGTTCTACGAGGACACCAACTTCGAAGACCATGAAAACCCCGAGCTCACCGTGATTTCCAACGCCGCCATTCCTCAAATAGCAAAAATTTTGGCGGCATGGGACCAGCAACACTCTGCCATGCAGAGTCTTAGTATATTCACCGGGAGCAAGCACATTAACCGGGTTCAAAAATCATCTGAGTGGATGGTTGCACTCGGCTTGGCGCTGACACCCGGGCTTGAGGCCGTTCTCGCCCCCGCCAACATTCGCCTGCTGCAGTACAAAAGTCTCGCGCATCTGCACCATGAAGAACGCTTGGCCCGCGTCACTGGGATCGGCTCAGCACTGCTGCATTTTCTTGTGGTTCAACACGAACTCAAAGAACCCCTGAATCTCAATGGCGATTTGGTTAACGATCTCTGGGACAATTCTGTCATTACCTGCGGCGGCGATGGCAAGGCCGCGCTACAGGCCATGCCATACAGTGTATGGAGCCGTAAACGAGGGTGTGCTGCCGGGAGCAAACCACAGCCAACAAATGTCGCGGTTCTTTGACAGGCACACGGTCTTCGACACATTGGCGGCCTCCCCTATACCGTCGACTTCGGAACTCCCAATTCGCATCTACCGAGGCCATCGCCGTTACAGTTTCGAAGCACAAAGCCGAAGAGCAGCTGGAAGGTTTAAAAGAGCCGAAGCGGTCCAAGTTGGAGGAGCCAAAGAAAGTGAAGGCGCAGCAAAAGACGAAGAACCCCGGGGAAGGCATAAACAGGGTGGCGCCGGGGAATAATCGGCGCATCTTGCCCTGGCGAAAGTGCGCATCGCGAGCTTAGGCAGTTAAACTTAGTTGCAACACCCAGTGATTTCCGGAGTGTGCTTTGGATGGTTCAAAAGACTCTTGTAGCTCAATAGTATGATTTCTTCATCTGTATGTTCAAATAAACACGCAAGGGAGGCCACTGGTAACGGCGAAAATCACTGTATGTAATTTCCAGTCTTTTCGTCGGCAATGGCAAGATAAATATATTTTTTTCGTCGGCAATGGCAAGATAAATATATTTTAGAGGGAATGGGGTGGGCAGGGGGTGTTCTACAGCCCCAGGGAACCACTGTGCAGGAAATACCAAAAAGCTCACCTTAGCGGCGTAAGCGAGCGCAAGCCCATCAAAGCCCAAGCCCAAGCCCGCCAAGCCCGTACAGCCAAATTTAAACTCCGCTAAGCGGGGCAAGCCAGTTTGGCAAGCCAATCCGAAAAGTCTCGAAACGAAGGTAATAAAGAGGCGGTCCCACCGTTATCGAGCCGATATTGGCTTCGTTTTAATTCCTCATGCATGGGTTTGAGCACTTCCAAGGCCAGTGAGTGTTTGGGGACTGGGTCGGGTGATGAATAACTGAGAAGCGAAGCGTGCGTATAATTTCAACATACCTGCGCCTAGACTGGGTTATAGGTTCAATGTGCGCCTGCCCGTTGGAGGCCGGGGAGTCGCGCATCCGACTAACAGCAAGATAGAATTTCAAGTACAATGCCTCGCTTACTGATGCCGCAGGACGTGCGTCCGAGTTTTTCTTTTAGTATTGAAGCGTCTTCGGGCTGTAAGAGAGTAGGACTGCATGTTGATAGCTTCCGGACATCGAGGGCGAACACAATGTGGGGATCAGACTCTGGTGGTTCGCCAGCAACGTGCAGAGGATTTACAGGCCGGGAGAGCTGAAGGGCAGCAATTTGCGTGAGTGCAGATCCCACGCCGAGGAGAACACTCGGAATCGCCATTCTCCGGGGGAAATAGTAGACCGGGAACCGATCTGTCTATGAAAACAAGTTTGTCGATAGACAGACCGGTCGATCTGAGTCAAGGGGCTCCCATTCCAGGAATAGTTTAATGTACCTCCCAGATGGTCCAGTTTTGCCCTCTGAACACAAATGTGTATGGCATCGGGGTGCCATTTGAGCCCGTTTTCGAGGTAGAGACCAAAACATTATTACTATATCTGGGCGTGGAAGTGTGTACGTGAGTGTACAGCCACACCCAATGCGGTCGCCATCAACCCATCAATTCCTGCCGACGCAGTCCGAAAAATAAAGTGACTTGAACATGAGTCACAATGGTCTGGGAACACTTCAATTGCACTATAAGCACTGAATACACTGTGTCTGAGCACAAACTTCCGACCCGTTGTGTCTTTTGAGGTGAAACGGTACATAGGGGACTTCCCAAAAAGGCAATTTCCCATGAGGGGGGGGGGGGGGGGGGGGGTCAAGCCACTGAGCTGAAAAAAAATATCGAGTCGGGGTATATATTTCGGGTAATGGGATCCCCTTGATCTGAGTTTGAATTGATAGGGCGCGCGAGCAGTCATGCTTTTGTCATGCTTTTCTCACGTGTTTCTTTTGCTCAGCGCAGAACGGGGGGCGGGCCGGGAAACGATGACGACGGGAGATGACGTCGGCGAGAAAAAACACTTTGAAAAAGTAGTGTGGGAAAGTAGAACGTGAGCAACTCGTGATATAAGCGTGATTCACAGCCACTGATCGCGCGCCCTAGGATTTCAAACTCAGATCGACCGGTCTCTCTATGAACGTTTTCCCACTTCATACGAGAGATTGGTTACCAGTCTAGGGAAATAGTGCTTGAGGTTTGGTTGACGGTCGAGAGTCCAACAAAACCGTCGAAGAGGATCACCGAACTAGAATTTAGAACGTATCACGCATAAGTAAAGTTTCACCGTACTCGCATCGATTCCCCGACTCCAAAAGCCATCCTGCCCTTCCCCTTCCCTTCACCCCTACTTCACCCCCACCCCGCCTCGTGGTACTTCACCTTAACATTCCCCTCGCCATCTCCAGCCCCACCTAGTCTCCCTTCCCCGCTCACGCCACAGAATTGCCCACAAACCAGCGTCGATGTTATTGAAGGTTAAGAGGTTTCATCAATTTCGTTAAAGGGCGTGAGATTCGGGGCGTGGGCGAGGGAGAGGTGCCATTGCTGGTAGTCGCGGGGCGTGAAGTGTGCGGAGGGTGATAAAAAGGGCGCAGAAAGGAAGAACGAGCGCGGGAGGCGGAGGACCACGGTGGCGGTGCTCGTTCGAGGCGTAAGTTTATCGCAGCGCGCGGGCAGGGGATATGCGCAAGTACACATATATAATTAAGATGAGCAGAGGGAAAACGCGCCACCGACACCTTGATATCGGGTGCTGTTTGGGATCGCTGCCCTCCACGATGAAGAATACCGCGTCAATAGGGGCGTTGGTCGCAAGGGGGCCCAAAGATAAGAAAAAAGGATATCACCTACATATTTTTTTTCTCAGCACTTCTGGCCTACCCCTCCCCCCCCCCCTACGTAACGATGATGCCATCAAATTGCCATTTTGAGAAGGAGATCCGAGGCAGCGGAGTATTGAGCTGCGATATTCTGGCAGTAGAAAGTGGCCGTACTGGTAGTGATTTGACAGGAAAGAACAGCAGTCCATGTGGGACAAAGTTACTGCACCATCAACGTTCTCGCACTTGACGCTCAGACGGCTTACTGGGTTGAAAGTTGGTTTAAAATGGACCGCGGTGACCCAACTTTGCTAATGGGATGAGTGAGAGGCCTGTAAGAGCACAGTTATACTTGGGGATCATGTTTGAGATCCTGTGCGAGGCCCTAAACTCCCTAGCGGACCGTCCCGGACGAAAAAAATTGCATACATATTTTTTTCCCGGAGGACCCTCGACCCCTCCCCCCCTCTACCCCATATGGTAATCGCTTATCGTTGAGCCCCCTTGGTTGGTCGTCTAAAGCCACGCGTTGGGCCGTGTCACCTCGGTCCCCGCTAGCGAGGGAAGCAGTATAAATGGGATCTTAAGTGTACCCTCAATGCTGGCTTCGTGCGGCCGAGCGAGAGGAAAGTTGTGGGCTTGACGATGTCCGGGCTGAGTGGGCCGGCGGGAGAGAGTTTGAAAAAGGTCCCGCTATGGGTTAAGTACGATGGGAAGTCGAAGTATTCTGGTGGCGAATCTTCGTAGATAAACGTTGAACGGCCTGGTTGGGACGCGGATCCGGAGTGAGGGTAGCACGCCGGAACAGCCTAGGCGCGATTGGCCGCGGTCTCTAGTTGCTCAACGGTCTTGAGAGCCGGGGCGGAGTCCGGTGTGATGAGCATTGCAGTGACTCCGAGTGAGGAGCAAGAGCGAATTGATTCGAGAGAACCTTATGTGGGGAGAGAGAGTGGGGAGAGGCCAAAGTGGAACTCAGGGACAACGTAAGAAATTGGGCTGCGCGAGCGCAAATGTTGAGTGGGGTGCTCGGAAGCGTTACAGTGTGATCCTTGGAACGGCAGGTCGCGATCACGTGGCGTAAAATTCCTGGTACGCTTGGGTATTTGCGTCTCGGGGTACACATATTCGGGATTTTGAGCTCGGGTCCTCCACCACAGCTCTGAGACCTTGAGTATCCGAAGGCACTTTTTCACTTGCCGCGTTCATTTTTTCCATGGAGCCTGCCCCGACTTGGATGCTGTGATTTACGCCGGCGCGACCGTGCTTGAAGATTCTCGCTCATCTGTAGTCAGTAACCGGCCAAACAGAGCTTCAACCAACCCGTCGTAGACTCGTTACCAGTCTGCGCGCCGAGGGTGCCGATGGGGTGGCTGTGTTAAGCCTAGTCTCTTCTAACCAGACGCTACTAGTACAACTGCTAACTCCTACCTCGTTATGTTGTATGTTAAGCCATCAATTCCCCAATTTCCGAGTGCATTTGGGAGTTGAGAATAGCGAAGCCCTACAGTGAGCATTCGAGCCGCCTACTGACACCGCCTTGTTGCGATGCCGTGAGAAGCGAAGCTCCTCGTCTCATAAGCGCCCGAAGCTGTTCCCAGCGCTTACTCTCTCTTCCTTCCTACCCCCACCATCCCAGTCCACGAACATCCATGGACACCGGCACTTACTTAGACGACGAATACATCCCAAGCCCGTCTCCAGAAGAGCCCCTATTCACCTCGTGAAGCCTTCCACACTCTGCGCTGCCTCGTGGCTTACAGCTTCGAATTTAGATATGGCGGCGGAATGTTTGCTGGCTCGCAGCACTTCACCATGGATGGAGTTATATTCAACAACACTACGATTCATTATCATCTTGTGCCAGTGCCGGTCGAACCTCCAAGTAGCTTTATCCCGAACCACAAGTTGCTTTCACTGACGATGCTGAATATTGAGGAGATTCTCGGACTATTCCCATGGAGGCTGTCGACGTTCAAGAAGTATTGACCGCCCACTTGCACGTGACCAAAGTTATGTTCGGCGGGTGAACAGGACCTTTGTTTATCGAGGCTAGGTCGGATACCGATTTAGCCTCTCGAAAAAAATTTGTCCGAATTTTGGAAGTGCTCTGCCCCCGAAAACTTGTCCGAATTCTGGATCTAGCGGTCACTCGGTCGAGATTTTGTCCGAATTTTGCTCCCAAGCTCAATTTTCCCCGAAAAAAAATCGCAAAGGCTCAAAAAGCACAAAAGAAATTGTATTAATCAGTCCCCTCTAATCAGTCTCCTCCTGCTCATCCTCCTTTTTCTGCAGTACACGGCGTGAGGGTACCGCAAGGAATGTCAGGGAATCCTCGATATCTCGTGTAGGCTCCACGGTGGAATAGGTATATTTGGAATCCAGCAATGTCTCATCGCGAGACACCGGTGGCAAATTGAATAAGAGGAGTTGGGAAAGGGGAGGTTTTTCCGAGGGAAGTGAGATTGTACGGAGGCTGGTAGCTGCAATATACAGTGACGTGCTGCCTCGACATGGGGCGGAATGTTTTCATATTTTCTTCCTTGTCCAATCCATTCGCCGGGTATCCACTTAGTATCGTTGTCAGAATCGAGTGGGATGGGTGAATTGAAATCCATAGCGGTAGAATTTCGTGAAGTAGAATGTCTCAATGAGAACGTGCAGAAGGGTAGCAAAGGTTCAGAACTGTTCAGAAGGATACATGATTATGATTTCCTGAAGTCCATTGTTTACAAAGCAATATCTACGTTGGGCCTTGGTGGCTTCAACCCAATACCAAATACGGTAACCCGATACAATGTCCGAAATTCGATTCGACCTCACCCTCTGCAATTTCTGTCCGAATTTTGGCTTTGAGCTCTAGGCTCCGACGGCCAGTTTTGTCCGAATTTTGACCCAACATCGGACCTCTGATTTCAAAATTTTGTCCGAACCGGAGATCCGACCTAGGCGCGATAATCAAAGGTCCTGGGTGAACTCTGCGAACCCCGACGGCGGAAATACAGGTTTGGGCATCCGACCGAGGTGTGCACAGGAGATCAGGCGACGGACAGGCGAGGTTTCGAGGTCTTTAAAGTTACCCCGTATGAGGTATTCAATGGCGGCGCAAACAGCGTTGGCGCAGCACGAATTCTTGTCCATGGGATCGCGGAGGGTGGAGACCAGGACACGACGAAGAGTCTTATATTCCAAGAGGAAAACCATTAGCAAGTTGGGGGTCTGTTCTGACGAAGAATTGGCGATGTGGGGAGCGAAGAAGAGTGGCGTGTGGCTCTTTTGTTTTGTATCTCGGTCTTTGTTCTTTGTTCTGTGCGACCGATCAATTTCTGATGTTGATATTGAACCGGATCACCTCGTGTTATTTATTCAACGACTTGAGCGTTCTAGTCTGAATTTGCCCGTCCCTTCTTGCATGGCGGAGGACGGAATAGTACTTGAAATAATTCACTAGTCTCCACACGAATTTTCCAACCGTGGGAATGTGTGCCCGGCGATCTCGGCCGAACGTCGGCAACGCCGTAAAGGTGGAAAGGTGTTGGAAGACATTTATGCACCCCCCTCCGTTTATGGCGTTAAAGATAGGCTATATACCCAACCTTGCCTCCCCTTGCATGGATGACGGAGTCATTGCCTGCACAATCGCCGCCGTCGGTATCAATCTTCATCCAGTCTGTCTATCTTCCACTTTCATAATTACATGTAATCGTCACACCTTATCGCAGGTAATCTGGCGGGGGGGGAAGAGGCTGCTCAGCATGGGGACTCCTCGTCCGCGCCGCAGTGACTCCGTCCCCAATCGGTGCTTGTTCAGCTCGCACCTTGACTGTCATGAATATTGATTCGTCTCTCGAGGCCAGCAATCATTTTTTAATTTTGATAAGACAATAACTTAAAGTGGCAGTTGCGAAAGAAATATACCAACCCACTGAGACTTCAACATTTAACATCCTCTCTAGTCACTCAGAAACACGGGGACGAGCCAAAGGAGCAAGATCGACTGTTCAACCACGAGGCGATTCCGAATCAATCAACTTTTTGATGATTCAAGAAGACAAAGAACGACACACCTCTTCCTCATTCCCCGCGTCGCCTGCGCTATCCCAGTCGCTCAGACAGAGATACAATCTTCCCGATGTCGCTCACGAACTCGCAGATGTTCATCCTCGAATATCGCACTCTTCATCGTCTGCTAGTGTCCACACTCCAGGACCCTATGGACAATGATTCGTGTTGTGCTAAGGCCATTTGCGCGATCATCGAATACTTCAGGAGGAGTGGGGTCGAGGAACTTGATAAGTCCTCCGTCCGTCGCCTTATTATGCGTTTCATGTGCGCGGCGCGATCGGACGAGGAGCACTTCAGACGACATCAGCGCCTCCGGGCCTGCACCTGCAACCTTGGCGATCGGACCATCTTTCAGCTTCACCAAGCCTCAAATAATCTCTCCGGCCACGAGTTGCTGGACATGATGACGCTCTCTCTTTGTGCATCCATTTCGATTGGACTTGGACCCCTGGTGGCAGGTAAATTCCGGAGACGGAAAAGAGGCACCGCAGAACAACGCCCGTGGCCGGGAAGCATAGGCGATATTCTTCCTAACTGTGCAACCCCCGGGGAGGCCCTCGACACCCTCCTTCGCTGGGCGGTAGAGCCTGGCCACGGGCAAGCGGCGTTCTCCTCGATCTCCGCCCTGGCGCGATTCTGGGAACCATTCACTGCGGAGGTGCTGAACCGACCGGATATGTTCTTCCTCGCCACTCGGCATCTGCAGTACGCCGCCGACAGCCACATCGACTCGGAACGCAGTCGAACGTGGTTGATTGTGGAGCCTTGCACCAGCCCCTTTGTGACGCTTGCCGAGATAAACTTCTTCCACCTCGGGAAAATCGTCCAGCCGCTCTTCGAACGCCTGAATTCCATCGGGAAGCGCCTCAAACCAATGTTGGATCCGGTATCCGACGCATCCATTATTCGTTGGTTCGGGAACGTGGCTGCCATGGTTGACCCTCCGGTTGCGCAGGCGGTGTATGTGGATGGGTTGTTTATTGCCAGCGGGTCCCTCGTCATTGAAGGCGCGACGGAACCGTTGGACACCGTTGAGGAAATATACTTCCGCACATTCACCGCTATTTGGGAGGCACGCCACCGGAACCAGTGTATGCGCCTCGGCTGTACAACCCCAATGGTGCAGCGCTCCGTGCCGTGTGGCGGATGTCGTGTAGTCCGGTACTGCTCGCGGGAGGTACGTTATCAACCACGCATGCCATAGGATCCTGAATATTTCTCGCATCGCAGTGCCAGAGAGCAGCATGGAAAAGTCACCCGTTGCATCCGCATAAATTGCTGTGCGAAAATATCTTCAAACTCAGGACGGCATTCAAGATGCTTGAGAATAGCGTCTGGGACAGACTGATCGTGGATCTTGGAATCAAACGGGAGCCCAAGCCCCTGCTGGAAATATGCCAGCCGCTCTCGTGGGAAATGGAACTAGGCATTGTGTTTGCGATTCAGGTTGGACTCGTCCTCTTAAGCCGCGCAAAGGCTCAAGAAGCTCTCGAGAACTCGCGTGTAGCCTGAAATAATTTATTAACTACCTCTGAATGTTCCAGGACGTCGTTAAAGTCAATTCTTGGATACTTTACGACACGGTGGGAAATCGCCATCACCGAGGTTGGATTTTTGCTTGGGCGTTAGTCAAAACGAAGTCAGGGTCCTGCTCCTGCCGCTGAACCACTGGATCACCACCAAATGGAAAACTCTCGAGAGCCTGAAATGGTTCGAGCCGTCGATTGAAAAAACATACAACTCAAAGATTGAATTCCCACAATCTATATTACCAAAACCGCGGAAGTCAGGGGCTCAGTACCATCAACGCAACGGGAAGCGAGGCGAGAAAAAATATCGACAGTTAACAGCCATGGCTCGACCCCGAGTCGAACGGGTGACCCTGTAGAATTAGCTAAGGCCTTCCTAATATGCACACGTGCGGTCCTCACCGCTATCGAGCCGATATTCACTTGATGTTGAATCCTCACACACGGGTTTGAACTCATCGAAGATCACCAACACCACAACGGCACAACGGCAACTCCACACCCTGGTAAGGGAACTACGAGTAGATATTGAGTGGTGAATCCGAATCTGAGAAGCTCAACCACGCAGTTATCGCCTACTCTAGTCTCTCTAGACAGACGCTCTATAAATATTGCGCTCGTACCTCGCGTTATAGAGTCTGTTAGTTACCACGTCAAATAAGCGGCTTCCGACGTTATCAAAATTGATGGCTTATGCACAACCAAACAACGCGTGTGTTTTACTGTATTCCACGCGTCGACGCTAGATGAGACGTGACATTTGGTACTAAGAGTCATTGGACATCCTACTGGGTGTCCTGTACCAGGATTAGAGGGTCCAAGGCCTTTTTGTGCGTAGTTTGGACATCAAGCGCTCTTTTCGGCCGAAACGGCGAGGAAAGTTGTAATTTCAGTAGTTTATCGGTCTTGTCCTCAGATTTACCGCAGATATATTGTGTCATGTAATGGCAGGCATTTTGAATACAGCAACATGCATCCTTGTGTCCCTGCCACGTCAGAACCAAGGGGAACTCGGGATTAAAATATCGGACGTGGGGAGGGAGGGGGGGGGGGTCTGGCCGAGGGCCGAAAAAAACTTCTTCCTATAAGTTATGAGAGGCAGGAAAAAGGCTGGGAGAGGCATGGCAGAGCTTCTAATGAGTGAGAAACCTCAAGCTTTGCTTCCCACTCACTTCAGGAGGTGTTGAAATAATAATTCTAGTCAAGTTCAACCAAAAGTGGGTTGTCGGCGGTCCCGGAGTAGGTTCAGACAAAACCTGCAAGTATAATTGAGGCCCTGGCAGCACTTTAGATAGCCTTAGGGAGCATATCACATACCTCAAACAATAAAATGCACTGGCAGTGGTTGTTCGAAGAAGGTTCAGGAAGTCCGGAGAGAGCGGCCCGGCGCTAGGGGTGGGAGGCACCTTCCCTATATAGAAGGAGGGGGGGGGAGGGGGGGTCCAGCCAAGGTTGGAAAAAACTTATCGACCCCCCTTCCGACTTTCGAGTCCCGAGTTCCCCTTGGTCAGAACAGGTCCCAACGTATTAATGGAGCGCTCACGTGGTTTCCCAAAATGGAAAGCTTACATAATAACCCTGCGAGCCTACTACGATGGCGTGGTAACCACAGGACTACGCCTACTCCACAAATCCTGAAACCGAGGAGCGAATATTCTGGGTGACAAAAAGATCGTCCTTCTAAGGTCCAGGGCTTGATCCCGAGTCGAACGGGTTAGCTGTTGACATCAATGCATACGACTCCGGATGTACAGGTGCGGTCCCACCGCTATCGAGCCGTTACGGGCTCGATTCTGAGATTTCATACAGGTGTCCTGAGGGCCTTAGTGCGAACACAACGTGACTGGTACGAATACTGCACTTTTAATTTCACTTTAACAAAGCCGCAACTTCACGTGTGATCATGAGCGAATATCCCAGTGTTGGCTGGAACCACAAACTAGCGAACGAAACTGGAGCGAATACTTGAGTGACAAAAAACTAGGTCCATGCGACGATCTCAGGGCTCGATCCTGAGTCGAACGGGTTGACTCCTTAGAATCAGATATACCGACATGCAGAGGCGATCCCACCGCTATCGAGCCGATATTTGCTTCATTCTGAGTCTTCATACATGGGTTTGAATATTACAGGAATTCTTCGACTCACCGAGGATAACTAACGCCAATGGCGGTGTAGTGGTAGGATCGGGTCGGGTACAGGAGCACTCAGTGTGTGTGAGTGTTTGTCAGTAGCTTTAGCTTTGATCATCACGTAGCTTGTCCGCGACCACCACTATAGATCCTTTGCGCAGCGATACCGCAGGATCCTGGCCCTTCAAGACGGCATCCAACCATTCTGACCGCCTTCAGCGGGGCTTCATACGGGCTACAAACAACTTCACGCCCGTGGTGGCGAGGAAAGATATTCAGTGCCGAGAGGCTCACAAACCCAAACGGTGAACTCTTGAGTGAAACAACCGCTTCGCCGGCTTGGGAAGGCTCGATCCCGAGTCGAACGGGTTTCCTGTGGAAGCCTCAGGCGTCGCTCTATTATGTACAGGTGCGGTCCCACCGCTATCGAGCCGATACTGGCTTCATTCTGAGCTTAGCCACACGTTACACACCAAAGGGGTGAACTCTTGAGTGAAAAAAAACCGGTTCGCCTCAATTGGAGTGCCTGGCTAGACCCCGAGTCGAACGGGTCGCCTGTGGAAATACCAAATCGCGCCAAGATATTATGTACAGGTGCGGTCCCACCGCTATCGAGCCGATACTGGCTTCATTCTGAGCGTTGACACACGGGCTCGAATATTCTATTTCCGGACTCCTCGAGCAATAATGTTGAAACGGAATTCCTGGTCATCTTCGGGAAGAAGCGGCTCCAAGAAGGGTCTTACGGCCAGACGCCTCGAAGCCGGAACTGCTTCCGGCGAAATTTTGATTTTATGGGAGGTGGTTGAATACGGGCAACGGTTGACCTGGCGCTACAACGGAGCACAATTGCGAAGCAGTTTAGCGTTGGGTCGGTGCTTCCTACGTAGCACATTGAGGTGAGGCTTGAAGGAGAGGGGAGATACATACTTTGATAGTTCAGTTTCTGGTTGAAGCCGACCAGGAGTTCTACTCGGATTGTTTAATGGATGAGAGATTCGCACACACCGAGGCCTGTGTAACTGGGTGCAGAAAATAATGAATGCAACATCTCAGCGAGACCAAACGAATTTGATTCCAACGCCTGATTTGAACAGATCAACAAGTAAAGTCAATCATTACTGTAAATCAATCGTTGTATTCGGAATTTCCTGCTTTAATTTACTGAACGGGTGGATCGCGTGAGGGAATTGCCACACGCGGTGAGCTCTCAGCTTGACGACTCGAAAGGGGGCGGAAGTTGGGCGGGGGGACAGGTGTTTTCAACGTTGCAATGTTTGCACCGGTGGGACCGGGTTTGCGAAAGGAAAAAAAGCGAAAGACATTCGTGCTTCGCGCGCAGAGAGACAACTGCTCGGATCTCGAGGCCACAGTGCTAAGTGGATAAACTCAGAAAACCAGCTCGCCGGTTCCCGCCGACCACGGGGATCAGCCATGCCGCCATCTGATTATTCGGCTATCCCAAAGAGAATCACGAAAGGTTGTCATCACGAAATCTGCCTGCTTTTGCTCGACTCTCCTCCGCTCGTCCGCCATGCAGCGCCGTTCGCCGGTCTCCCCGCCTCCCGCTGGCGATCGCATCAGCAACAACGTCACCCCGGCCGCCCGGCGCCGCCCACGTCCAATTCCTCTTCGCGCCGTTCACTGCCAATTCCTTCTCACTGGCAACAACAAGCAACAAGCCCCGTTACCACAATAATATCAATCTGCGCACCCGCATTACAGCGGTCCAGCCTCAACTAATTTATTAGCTCCTCTTAAGACCTACCTGGTCTAGACCGAAATAGGTCTCAAGATGTGAAGATCTTAAAGACATTCATATCTTAAGATCCTGTACCTATCCTGCCTATAGTACTGTTCTAGGACGGCCCTGCTCGTATACTTTATAATTTTATTATCTCCTCTTAAGTTGTGGGTGAGATCATCAGCAAGTCTCAAGTTCCCCAGAACTTAAGTCCTTTGCGAGTAAATAATAGCAGCAGTGTGTATTACCTTGATGATAACTTAAGTTGTACGCTATTCAGAACTTGAGTTTGAGCGTACTACTTAAGACTTGAGCCTGAACTTAAGTTTGCCCGTGAACTCAGTTCTACATCCCCACGTACTTGAGTACTGGAGAAGTTCTCTGAGGAAGTAAGCAGAGGTAGTTAATGGAGAAAATACTTCAGCAACGGATTCGAACCTACTTGCGATGTCGCCATTCTATTCTGGGAAAATTCCTGAACAACCTTGCAATGACCAGGAATCAAGTTTGAAGGCCGAGGAGGAGAAAAATACAAGAACCAAAGTACCATGGGTCTACTGTGGTGCATATTCAGTTGGTGTACACAGAGAGGGAGGGTGGCATACCTGCGATACAAAAATGCCACCGGTGGGCCGCGTGGCCCGGGCGGTCCGTGGCCGAAACCGAACGGTAGAATAACGTTATATCGGCCGGTGTTGCTATGATTGAGATGTCGTTGAGCTATAGAGAATTAGCGAGACGATTCAGAGGTATGTGGGTATGGCCGAACATGGGAGTTAAAGAACAAGTCGGTTGTGTTTGGTTCGGTTTGGTGATCTTCTTGGCATTCCATTGTGCACGTAACGTCATCCATCACACATCCCTTGACTTTCGACCACCACCATCCAAACGACTTAGTGCTGACTTCCTCAACCCGCTCCAGTGGCACAGCCAGCTCCAGCCCACAGGAAGAAACAGCCAGGCACCTGAACCACTTCCTCCGCTATTCGAGGCGCGCTTCCTGGTCAACCGGGACTAAGCCTTCTGTGCCACCGACAACGAAGAGAAGGGGACGCGGAGACATTGGGTGGGAAGGTGCGCGATACCTTTCTTTTCCTAACCGCTTCCACGACTTAATCCCCCTCAGCTCTATGCACCGACCTCTCGCAGAGTTCAGGTTCGTGTTCACCAGCCGGTGGCAACGGTGTCGTGCGAAACCTGTGAGTATTGCCCTTCGTAGTATGGCGTCGCGTTGACCCTCCCCTCAGTTCTGTACACCAACCTCCCGCAGAGTACGGGTTCGTGTCCACCAGCTGGTGCCAATAGTGTCGCGCAGAACCCGGGAAACCTGTGAGTATTGCTCCCTATAGTGCGGCGTCGTGTTGACCCTCCCCTCAGCTCTGTGCACCAGAACTGTCTGCAATAGTCCAGCGCCGCGTTGTATATCCGAATTCGATTCAATTGATCCGCGATGGGCGAACTTGAGTTGTTGCGGAGAACTTAAGTCATTTCGGAGAACTCAAGTGGATGGATGGACTTGAATCTTTTGGCGAAACTTAAGTTGTGAGCTGAACTTAAGGGGTTCAGCACGACTTAAGTGGCTGGCCAACTTAAGTTCCAAAAGTAGAGACTTCAAGATGTTGAGGCAGTGTGCTGCCATGCATGCGGGGCGGTACGGAAAGATGAAAAACTTAAGTCATTGTGAACTTTAAGACCTACGCCTCTCAAGACTTGAGTTGGTCTAGACCGGTCAGGACTTAAGACAAGCTCGTCCTATTTCATCCAGCCTGCATGTACGCGCTGTCGCCGCCGCAGTACGCGCATCGCCCAGGCGCACGCTACAAGCACTTGCAGTCCTGCCCTTGTGAATAGTATAACTAAAAGTGCAAGTGACACGTCCCAGGTATCTCGATAGTCCACACCGTGCACCGACGCCTCGACCGAGCTCTCCGACCGCGTGCGGCGGCGGCGGCGTTTCAATTGCTGCACGACGGAGACGCGTACGGAGGCGGAGTAATTTGACTCCTGGGAAGGTGCATACTCTTCCGTCTCTCACCATGTCGATTCCGACGCGCGTACTCGCGGCTCTGCAACAGATGCAGCCTCTTCGAGCGTACACACTCGCGCCCCTGTCGCGAGCAGTTCCCACACAAACGCGGTCCGTTGGCGGTGTCGACCTTGCGTTCGCGCAATCCTGGCGCGGCAAGCTCAGATGGAGCACATCTTCTGTTCTCGCGTCTTCCTTTGCCACGTCTCCTTTCTCTAATTTCTTCGTCCACCATCATCCCCTACGGACCTACGCCGCCGTAGCCGCCGTCCTAGTGCACGCATCCTCGGTGTGTGTGTTGTGCGTGTGTTTTATCGGCCTCGGCGCCGCCGTTTAATCTTCTCCTTCCGCCCTGGCAGGCACTCGCCGCACCGCCGTCGTGCTACCCGTGGCGTGGTATCCAAACTCAACTCAATCCACCTATCGTTCTCTTCAGCACCCTCTCCGACTCCTCCTTCCCGCCGGTCGCCCTGTCCCGCGCTCGGCGCCGTCATCGTTCACGTCCCAGTCGGCGTCCGTGGTGGACGTCCTTGGGATTCGATTCGTCTCCCTCCCTGCCGTCATTCATGCTTTATTCTCCCTCTTCGTCCATTTTTGTCCACAAACAACCGCGTCCCCTCCCCCTCCGTGCACTGAGTACTGGGCTCTATACCTCTTGCTCACGCGCGCCGCCGTAATTCTCCTGGAAAAGTTGCGCTGCTCCTTCTTCTTCCTTATTCCTTCGTTCCTCATTCTTGCCTAATGAATTCTTCTCTTCTTCTTCGCCGTCCTTCTGCACTTTCATCCGGCGCCAGGCGCCAGGTTCAATCTTCTTCTTGTAGATACGCGTACCTTTGTGCCTCGTCCCGATGCGAAAAGACACCCCAAAATATTTTTAGACCCATTGAATAGGAAGCGAAACGAAAAATCGAATCCCTCACACGGGTTTGAATTCCCGGACTCATCGAAGATCATCAACACCACAACGGCACAACGGCAACTCTGCACCCTGGTTAGTGAAGGTACGAGTAGATTATTGTAGATATTGAGTGGTGACTCCGAGCCTGAGAAGCTCAAACACGCAGTTATCGCCCGCTCCACAAATCCTGAAACCGAGGAGCGCATATTCTGGGCGACAAAAAAATCGTCCTTCCAATAGTAATGTCCAGGGCTCGACCCCGAGTCGAACGGGTGATCCTGTGTAATCTTCGCGTTGTTGGTTGACATTCCAAGATGAACAGGTGCGATCCCACCGCCATCGAGCCGATATGACTACAGTTCTGAACCTCGCAACGAGCCAGATCCTCGAGTGAGGGTACCGGGTTCGAATTTTTCTCTGGAGCTCAGTTGACCAAGACAGACACAGGTAGGAAGTTGAGTTGGAGGCTGTTGACCTCCTTCGTTGTTGAAGCTCCTGCCCCTACCTCCCCTTGTTGGCCGGATATGTTTATCGTTAACCCTCAGGAGGTGGTTCAACATTCTCGGGGTTATCGGCCATCTCGGCCACCTCGATCGAGCATTCGATGACCTCCGAGTTGGGTCTTTTTTCAGTATAATCACTACAGCGAAGGTCGTCGCAGAGAAGACCAACAATTTGTGGCGCAAAAAATGTACGAGGCAAAGCCCATGCATGGCTCGACCCCGAGTCGAACGGGGGTGATCCTGTGGAATTCGTCATCCTGAATATTTAAGATGTACAGGTGCAGTCCCACCGCCATCAAGCCGATAGGAATGTGTTTTGAACCTTGCAACGAGTCACATTCCTTCGGTGTCGACAGGGGAGTTTAGCGAAAGTCATCACGGCCCAAGAGAAAGATCAACCCACTTGCAGCGCAAAAAAAGTAATTGGACGATGGCAACTATGACTCGGACCCGAGTCGAACGGGGCCCCTGCGAAACTGGCGGAACCTATTATTGGTTAAGTAGTGCAGGCACGGTGCCCACCGCCATTGAGCCGACATTAACCCATCTCTCGGCCTCATTTAACTTTCATCGTCAAGCCTCAGGAGATGATTCACTATTCTCGGAGTCATCGGCCATCTCGGCGACGCGGCGGAACATTCAATTTTCTCTTTCTTTTATCGGTACATTACTGTACAACACAAATCAGCAGCCCCACGAAGGAGGGCAAATAAATAAAAAGTAAGGGAAAGCCCAGGCATGGCTCGATCCCGAGTCGAACGGGTTACCTGTGGGAATACTTCTTCTTTCTGGACGATCGTATTGTGTGCAGGTGTGGGCCCACCGCTATCGAGCCGACATTGGGCTCATTGTAAACCTTCGTAAGTTAAAATTTCTCATGTGAACACAACGTGAACGAGCCATGGTGACATGAAGACTGAACTTGACCAAAGCCGCAACTACCTCGGCGTGCTCCTTGCCGCTCGTCTTCCAGTCGTCCGAGCCGGTCACACGTCTCCAACCTGCCCGATTATCACCCGCGGAAAGGAAGGAGAAAGGAGCGAAAAGACATTTTCTCGACCATCGTGCTTTTAACGCTGGCTGGCGACGACGAGGAAGGCGAAGAAGGCGAAGAAGAGGGTGCAACGCGAGAGCGATGGAGGACAGGCAGGACGAAATGGACGCTCACCTGGGTCCATCGGAAGACATCTTATGGTCGGTATTGAGCGCGGTAAAGTGGGTGAAAGTGGTGGGAGGGAAGAAAAACGCGATGGGATGGGGGCTTTTTACGAGGCGGCTGGCCTTATATACGCTTATATATATACGTTGGCGGGTTGCTAAGGCGTCCTGATTGGAATGACGCCAGTGGGCGGATACGGGGCGAAAGTAAATCTGTCCATATCATTTAAAACATGCCCGAGGTTCCCGAACGAGCACGGCTTGAGGGAGCAGTCATCGTTGAACATGAAATTCTGTATGAGTATGATCATTGGGCTCTTCCGGTAAGACTTGGGTGTGTATCCAGACAGTCACAGCTGAACCTCTTCGACTGCGCAAAAATAAGTTCTGGTGGCTTGCACAGCCACATATATTTCCGAGCTAGAGCGTAAGATTTGCTCGAACCGCACATTCCATCTGTATTTGGATAGTACTATCGTAACAAGGAAATTTATGCAACACTAAAATGAACTTGATGTCACCCAGGCCTGTGTGTGTCTGTTAAGAGGATAAAAACTCACTGGGGTGATTTCAACACGCCCGAGCCGCCCGAACGGGCATCGAAAGCGCCCAAAGACTAAAAGGTTCAAAGTAGGTTTTGACTATGTTCACGGAAAACATCCGCCCGCAGACGGTCTCAGCTAAAGCCCCTGTTCTGTGCGAAACGAGTTGAAGTTGAACTGATTGATGGTGGCACAGCCACATATTTTTACCCAGCGTTAGAGCGCCTGATTTGATCGAACCTGCGGGCATATTTTTATTCGTTGATCGTGGATACTATCCGGGGCACTGGCATTTGTCGATTGTGGGCGTTATTCTTCTATCTGAGCACTTCGGTTAGGCAGAGATAAATCCAAGTTATTTAATTGCATGTTCAGACAAGTGTTCAGAACGTTCGTCGACGACCTAGAGCTCAAGACAAACCGCGTCGCCGCCCAGAACCACAATTTGAAGCCACGATCATGGGCCGTTTGCAGTTGCGTTGCAACAGCGATGCAACAGCGATGCGGGCTACCAACGGATGCGGTTTTGGGGCGGCTCGCAGGACCATCTATCAATCAGCGAGGATGCACGACGTGAATCAATCAGGTATAATTATGCTTCAATGTTACCACCACACCGACCAGCAACACCACAAAGCATCCATAGCTGGTGGTCGGACAGAAACCCACTGGGTCCGAATCTCTCAATCCACGCAGCAGCCAAGCCGCTAGTGAGGTTCATGTACCGCAAGCAAGTACGCAGTTTCATCAAGAAGAACCAAGGGACTCCGCTTTCCCGCACGACGATGGACATTTATCTCAGCTATTTAGCGTACGTAGCTTCCATCTGCGCCGACAATGTGACTGACAAGATATGCAGATTCAAATACATCTCCCACAACACCAAAATCTCGGTTTTGAATGAACTGAGTGCTCGAGCTTATGAACAGAAAGACGCACGCCTAGTACACTGACTTTTGCTGGAGTGGGACCTTGTCACAGACCTGTTGGACTCGCCGGAGCCGGGAATCCGAAGAGATACATGCAATTTACTGGGGGCCATAGCGGCTTCATATGCAGCAGAGACGTGGAGTTCAGAAGTATGTGGACGGATTGTGCCGAAGATTGTGTCCCTTTTGAGGTCAATATTGATCCTCTTTCTTCTGCCAGTATTACTGATGGTCGCCAAGGGATGTGGATAGCATGGTTAGGGAATCCGCGGTCGATGCTGCCGCCAGCGTCAGTAAAAGTCCCGCTGGCGCGCAGGCAGTCGCAGCTGCAAAGGTTTGGGACTGTTTCCCCGAATATACGTCCTCGGCAGGCTGGCTGGCGTGCAGGAGGATCCTCGACAACCTGGCCGCTCATGCAGTGGCGTTATTGCCGATTCCGTTCCGGCCTTGGTTGCAAACAAGGTGCGTAGTGACTTATAGTTCCCGTCACCAGCTCATTTTCGGGTGAATTTTGAGCAGCGATAACGACGTTCATGTGCAACGAAATGCGGTATATATGCTCGCAAAGCTCAGTTGTTGGCCGCAGGGAGTACAAGTTGACATTTGCACAACAGCGCTTGGATACATTTCGAACCTTGTGGACTCTTCCGACACCGAAACTCGAAGATGGTCCTGCGAGTTTCTAGGAAATTTGGCAAATTACTGGATATCACTGGATACCGATATCCACTTGAAAATTATCTCCCTCTTGGGGTGCGCGGCTTCCTCTTTGGGTCGCTCATCTTCTCACAGTGACCAAGACGAATGCGTGCGCGAGGCCGCCGCGGCGACAATTGCGAAGATGGTCTTGATTCGAACGGACGCGATATCGCGGCGCCCAGGAATTCTAAAACATCTTCTTGAACACCTCGATTCACCCGACGCCCGAATTCGGCAATTTGTCTGCATAGTGCTTGAAAAGTTTGCCGTCTATCTGCCCACACCGTTGGACTTGTTGAATCTCGGGCCTACCGCGTGGATCGCACCCTTGTTGAGGTATTTTATGGTGTTCGCTCCTCACCAGTGCTTACCTCTTTTGAGTAGTGACGCCGATGCCGGGGTCCGGCGGCACGCGGCACACGCACTCGCCAAGATAAGTTTCTGGCGTGGTGCCACAGAGGCGTTCGACGCTCCCACGATACAGCTCTTGCTCGATCTGCTCAAATGAACCCAGTCGAGCTCAGATACCCAGAGGGAACTGTGCGAGGTCCTGTCAAATCTAGCATTCCATGATTGTCCGCTACTGGTCCAATTGGGGACAGAACTGTATGCCCGAGTGGTCTTTCTACTTTCCAGGTAACGTGCTTTCATCGATATTTAGTCCGATGATCGCTCATGAACTGCAGTGAGAACGCCCAGATCCGAAATAATGCACTCTCGACGCTCCACGAGGTCACCGGTAATGGCGCCGTGGAAGAGTGTACAAAGCTCTGGGAATTTATTTCTGGACTTCTCAATTCTGGTGGTCCCCGATTCCACCAGTTCATTTCTCAAATAATTGGAAACTTGGCAGTTTGTCAATTCGTATCTCTGGAGTCGTTCGGTTGGACACGATACGTGCGGATCGTATCACTCTTGAGGTTCTTCCTTGGCTTCCCTCCGGCGAAAATGCTCATGATATCCAAACAGCAACAAGGATTCCCACATTCGCCGGTATGCGATATGTGCGCTGTTGAAGATGAGTTTTTGGCCGCAATATGTGCAGGCCGCGGTGGACGCTGGGACGCTTGAGCACGTCCCTGACCTCCTGGCATCTCCCGACGTTATTACCCGCAAATCGACGTACAAGCTGTTGGAAAATATTGTATCCGACCGGTCTATGGCAGCGGGCATCCTCGAGGCGGAGCTCTTGGCCCGAATTCCGACTTTAAGGTCATTCGAATCCAATTTCCTACAGGCCCCCACTTTGAGCCCCGCAGTGATGAGAATGCGTACGTGCGGGACTCTGCGGCACGAGCTCTTTACAGGACGCAATATGTGCGATACGCGCGCTTGATTGGATCGAAAGTGTATGATATTCGATGACCTGGGGTGCCTTCGCGGTATTTATTATGGGCAGCCAAAAAAATGCATGGGGTGTACGGGAATTATCGATGTACAGATAAGTATGCTATGCAGTCGCTGAATTGTTTCGCAAAGGAAAGAACATCGTGTTCAACGGATCCATCAGTAGTACGAAGCGGGCTGGGACTCAGACTTCGTAGGCACTGCCAACAGACCTGTGCGACGCCTCCAAGTCCCAGCCCCTCGAGGGCTGAAAAAACGGTAAGTGCGTGTTCAACGCAAGGGTGAACCGGTCACCAAAACTTCTCGCTGAAAGAAGTTGAACTGATGGGTTGGCACCGCCACGTATTTTTACGAGTTAGAGCGTACGATTAATAGTTGTTATTTCACGCGTGATTGGCTTCCTGGAGAGGTAATTAGTAATTTGCTTCCATGTGGACTAATCTTTGACGGAGGGATCGCGGAGGTAACCAGTCTTGAAGGTGTTCTTGTCCCAAGTAGGAAAACGGCGAGGGTTTTCCCGTGGGTGAAGGATGGAAAATTGCTATTGAAACAGTTCGTCTTTTGGATTAATTGTATTGTCGTGGGATAGCACCTTCCCGCGGAACAATGGGCTTCCACAGGGGGCGTGAAGCCCCAAAAAGAAATACCACTGGTGAGATTTGAACACGCCCGAGTTGCCCGAATGGGTATCGAAAACCGCTCCTAAGAGCTGTTTTACAGCATACCAGAGGGGCCAGTGATAGAATGCGCTGACTTGGCTCACCGCGTCCCGCTCAACCTCTTCCACTGTGCGACACAATTGAAGTTGAACTGATCGGTTGCACAGCCACATATTTTTACCCAGTGATAGAGCGCCAGATTTGATTGAACCGCGCAGTGGGCATTTTTTTCTTGTTCCTGCTCGTGAACCTTTTTTTCTTTTGTTGGCGGCAAATAGAAAGGGAGATCGTGTACTCTAGGATTTCCCTTTGAACAGTTCGGGGAATGGGGACATTAGGGTCAAACTGCGCCGAAAAACTCCAGAATGATCGGGCGGACGGAGCCTTAGAAGCTGGAGGATTTCCTTGGGGCAGCAGTGGTAGTAGATGTGTGGAATCGTACCGTCCAGATCCAGAAAGCTGAAAGGTGACTGAAGCAGGATCATTTATGTGTTGAAAACCGCCGTTCAGGTCCGCGTTGTCGATATTAACCGCCCAAAGAGGGATTATAGAACAGGCAGTAGTGAAAGGTGCTCCACTGTATCTGTGTCCAGACGCTCACGACAAAGTCCTCTTACTGTGCAGAAACAAGTGAAGCACAGCCACAGCGCGTTTACTGTACCACCTCAACGATCTCGGCGATGTTGATTTTCCAGGTTTCAACTCGCGAGATAACTATCGTATCCAGGCAGACCTTTCGAAACTCCAGAGCCACTGCGTTCCAGGGCCTCCTAGACTCAGTGTGAGTTCAGGGGCCTACATGGACCTACGTACAATCTGCGTAGGTCAATGTAGGTCAGTCAAAGTCAGCTAAGGTGAATGTAGGTGAATGTAGGTCCATGTAGTGACCTATACTGAGACCAACATATCCAATTATCACCTCCCACAACAGTCCAGTACTAGTATTGACAACAAATTGTCCCAATTTTCTGAGGTGAATGGAGGTGGGCGTAGGTGATACAGATCGCCTACGCCGACCTAAATATACCCAGCTCAGGTGAGTTACGTACACCTACGCTGAGCTACATCCGCCTTTACTGATCGCCGTCAAGGTGGACGTAGGTGACCTACACTGACCTATTGTAGCCGACTACGCTGACCTACGTACACCTACATTCACCTTTACTGACTCAGCCTAGGACCCCCCGGAACGCAGTGAGAGTAAACAAAGATTATTATAAGAATATGAACACTACATAGACTTCGGCCTCTTGGATTTTATCTTGAATGCAGACTCTCATACTTTCCAACCCCCAGCAAGCCCCATTACATTATGGGGATCCACATGGGCCTTGATGGCCTGGAGCCTCGGGAGGTTACTTCCATAAATCCTTTCCGCCGGGCTGCTAAACAGGCCATAGTTCGGGTACAGCGGCAGCTGCTGGATTGCCTGACCATTTTTGTTCGCGACATTCGTGAGATGAGCCGCGCTCTGCTCCATAAATTCCCGCATGGTCGTGTCGTCCTCGGGGGAAGTCCACGTGAATTGCAGTTGGAGCGGGACGAACTTCTTCGTGCGGAAAAATGGCCAGGCCGTTGCGGTGGTGTTGTGCGTCAAGAGCGTGTTAATGAACGGCTCCACGTGATATCCAACGGTTGCATTGGTGAATGCGGCGAGACGGGCACCCCAAAACTGAATTACTTAATTGAGTGGAAATGCGGGTAATATGCGTGGAAGGAGGACTGACCATGGTCTCGTTTACGATAGCGTCAATAATTGCCGGCGTGTATTCAAAGAAGCTCAGAGTGTCGAAGTATCCTCTGTGTCAACAACTCAGAAAATCTCAGCTTCAGATTGAAAAGTCGACGTGCCTAGTCCCAGGCGGGAGACTTTGAGGCGTGGCCTCAACTAAGGAGTGGACACTTCTTGTGCCTACATCAGAGGTTGTATTCTTGATCGCCAGGAATTTGTCGAAGACTCCGGCAGGCGGTGAGGGATCCTTGTAGAACAATATATTCACAACAATAGGCTGCAGTGCACAAATCAGTGTTCCGGTCGAATAAGGTGGCCATCCAATTACCTCGCCCGAGTCGTCGACGGCGTAGCCTGCGACAATCGCCGCCTTGGGATCAGTTGTGTTAACTGCGAAATCCGCAAAGGCGGCGTTGAACTCTGCGATTTGGTCGGTACCATAAGTGACGAAGCCACCCCAAATTTGGCCCTGTGAAATCTTCTCAGCGAATACATCCGACCGGGACTGCGAGGACCATACCACAGTGTAGGCCTTGAAAGTGAACTGGGTTACGATGTCCTGCAACAATTTCTCAGATAAATACCCCCAATCAAGCACTACGACGTACAAAGTTGTTGTAACCACCCTATGAGATGTGTTGGTCAAAGCGTAAAAAGGGATTGTGTGCGATATACCTTCAATGCGAAGAACAAATCGGGGTTCGACGCCTCAGTGACGGATACAATGTCTCACTGCGTTCCAGGACTTCCTAGACTCAGCCTGAGTTCAGGGGCCTACATGGACCTACACTGAGACCCACCTATGTACAATCTGCGTAGGTCAATGTAGGTCTGTGTAGGTCAATGTAGGTCAGTCAAAGTCAGCTGAGGTGAATGTAGGTGAATGTAGGTCCATGTAGTGACCTATACTGAGACCAATTATCACCTCCAACCACAGTCCAGTACTAGTATCAACAACAAATGGTCCCGATTTTCAAGTCCAAAATATATAACCAACAATAGATCAATGAGATTTTTGCTGTTACCATTGAACTCCGGGCCATATTTGAGTTGGGCAAATTACTGCAGTCCTCACCTGAGGTCAATGAAGGTGGGTGTAGGCACCTACACCAACCTACACTGATCTAAATATACCCAGCCCAGGTGAGTTACGTACACCTACGCTGGGCTACATCCGCCTTTACTGATTGCCGTCAAGCTGGACGTAGGTGACCTACACTGACCTATTGTAGCCGACTACGCTGACCTACGTACACCTACATTCACCTTTACTGACTCAGCCTAGGACCCCCTGGAACGCAGTGTCTCCATTGGGCTGGACAAGTTGGTACCCGAGGACAGTGTCAACAGTCAACCCGACTTCGTTGGCGAGCCAATTGTATCCTGAGCAGAGCATTAATATGCGGGGAACACAGGGTTTAAACAAAAGGAGAACCAACCTCCTCCGAGGGTGAATCCCGCAACACCGATGCCCGGAACTCGACCGCCCGCAGGAATCACTCCGTAAGGCTCAAGTTGAGGATACACCTGGGTAGGAAATTAGACCAGTTCTTTGAAGTTACGAAGATGAACTCACGTCGTCCCAAATCAAACCGAGGCCAATGGCAATGGTTCCTCTCTGCTTGTCGTACTTGACGGCGTTGAAGCGTGTCATAGCGATTTGCACGCCCAGGGATGAAGACCAGCCAGGATTCGTAGCGTCCCCTCCGCCCTTGACCTAAATGTCATGATAAGCTATGAGTTTTGGTGAACGAAGGACCGTATGAATATCCCGCAAAGGGGGTCCTCGTCTGACCGAGTAACTTGATCTGCGCTCAAGGTTCAGAACAACTAGGCCGGCACTTCGGAGATGAGGCACGCACTATAGTGGAAACATCCGCCGCCGTGCCTGGTTCAACCGTGCAAGCAGAGGGGTCGATACTGGACGTGACCCAGTGGGCGACATCCGCAGTATAATTAGCCGAACCTATTTGAGCGTCATTTGACCCTCACAGTTTACAAGAGGAGGTTCTTACCCGGATAATATACCGCAGAAGCAGACGAAATGGCCTGCTGAATTTGAGTGCAGACTTTGAGGGCCAGTGTCCCAGGAAAGACGCTGGCAAGTGTAAACGCGGTGGCTATCTTCTTCGGAGACACCATGGTTGGTGGAGAGAATGGAGTTCCTTCCCTTCTTGCCCCTCAGCTTTATACCTTGAGCGGATGTTCGAAAGTAACAATAGGCGCCGGACGTATGCTAATGAAACAACTTTGTCACTCTTCCAATGCCGAGAAACCGGTTTTGAATGAAAATCTTCGTCTCACAAAGCAATTAGTATTCTGATTCGTGTCAGCGAGGTCAGGCACCTGAATAACACAGCCGGCAAGCGCCATGACCGCGGCTTCATGGCGTTTGACCGGCGTGGGACCGACACTGGCCATGGCGTTGGCCAGGCGTTGGCTGGGCGTTGGCCAATTTCTTTGTTCTTTTGTCATCGTGGGAATCTTCTTTGTCTTCTATGGCTTGCTTTCGGTGATCATCACGTCGTCATTTTGAACATCTCACCTTCAGCGGTTCTTGTTTTCTTTCCCTTTCCTCCCTCTAAAAAAAATGTTTAGAACTTGCAGGAAGCTTATTTTATCAACTTAGTTTCATGCTCTCAAATTTCCCTACACGTTATCGAGAACCGGGGGTTCCGGTGGGCACCTGGGCTCAACCCAGATGCAGAAGCAATCCAATGTGAGACACAGGTTGGAGGAGGCAAAAATCAAGGTATGGTGTTGTATGTGCTCTCTTAAATTTTCTGCAACCTCACCTGACATTGTTCAGAGTCAACTTACAGCCGCGAAGAGATGTGTGAGACAAGGGTGAGAAAGTTTGTTACGCTTTGTCAACGGCTAAACCTTCCCATGCTGACAAGAGAACAAAGAAATTGGCCAACGCCCAGCCAACGCCTGGCCAACGCCATGGCCAGTGTCGGTCCCACGCCGGTCAAACGCCATGAAGCCGCGGCCATGGCACTTGCCGGCTGTGTAACGAGGAGCTGTTCAAGGCCAAAGCATAAATATACGCTTACTGGATGTCGAACATTATCCACTTGAAGTCTACTGGGGTAAGTACATATCCTGATCGTTAACCCTCAGGAGATGGTTCAACACTCTCGGGGTCATCGGCCATCTCGGTGACCTCGGCCGAGCATTCGATGACCTCCGAGTTGTATCTCTCTTTCAGTATAAGCAATACAACGAAGGTCGTCCCCGCCCAAATAATACCAACCAGAGCAGACAAACCAATTCGTGGCACAAAAAATCTCATCAGAAAAGCAATACTGTACTATTACGACCAACTGTTCACGGTGAAACGGCGTGTCATTGAATACGCTGCCATCTGGCTATTATTTGCGCTTTTTAGCAATAGTCTGTCTAGACGCTACTAAGTAATAATACAGCCGTCTAGACGGGTCAATACACCCACTAGCACTCTGTTCGGTGGTACAAAGGAGAGTCAGAGTGAGCTCCGGCTGCTGGCTGTAGTATTAGTACAGTGCTAGGCGCGGTTACAAGCGTTACACTGTGCGAAGTACACATACCAAGGAGGTCTATACGGGGTCTAGTACCTCAGAATGTCAATTACCCTATCAAAGGAACCAACGACTGCACAGGAAAGCCATAGTCTTCACTAGCAGGGCAAGCTACATGATATAGGGTCTGTCTAGACGAGTCGACGCACTAAGTAACAGGCGTCTAGACGAGCATAGAACGACTCTATAGGCTGTCTAGACGGCAAAGTACCGCATCTAGACGGTGCAAGGAGCTTAGAGATATAGGGAGGGGTCGCCCCAAAGTGCCCCTCTAGCCAGTCAAGTGACCAACGCGACGCGGTCAGTGTTGGGGCGCCACAAGCACAAACATGACGAAGGAGTTCTTGTTGAGATGTAGCCATGGGCGGACGTACATATGTCTAGTCCGTGTGCTATCGGGGTATACGAGCGGATTGGTGAGCAGTCCGGCGTCGGGGGACAGATTTTTGCAAATTACAAAGGTTCGGAAGCTGTCTAGACGACCCGAACTGGCCATATACCCGAACTGGGCCCCCAAGATCGTCATCTATATGACTTTCTGGCAAGCCCAGAGCCAGCATAGACCCGGTTAGCCTTCCGAGGATGACCGCATGACCAGAACATCGGCCTGTTTTACTCATTTCTCTTTACCTCATCTCTTTCTCTCAGAATCGTATATAAAGCCTCATAAAATACCGCAACAGACCAGTGTATGCCCCGCTCATCGTTACGACGATTCGGGTGTGCTCAGGCCACTTAGCAGAGATTAAAGTACCATCTCTCTCTGTGTAACAGTAGTCTATAAAATCGCAGCGTTGCTTGTTGGATCCAGAACATTTGTGTGAACCTATAAGCAAAGCTTCGCGTTGGGAGGTCGTGAGCGGCGACTGCCTCCACGTATAAATCAGGACCGCACGCACATTAGAAGGCTTGAGAACTGCACTAAGCGTCGCGAAGTGGACTCTAGCAGGGCATCCGCATTGGGTGACCAGGAAACACCTCGCTAAAACCGACCACGCCCGGCACAGCACTTTGGGAGAACCCTGGGACAACCACCGGTCGTTTAGCTGTGTTGGATAGTACTTTGAGGTCCTTAATAAACTCAAGTGTACGGAAAAGATCTTGGATTCAAAGGAGTCCGAGTCTGCCGCTAGTTCTCGAGAGGCTAGCTGTGCACCAGAGGCCGTCTAGACGAAGCAGCATAGCCCTTGAACGGGATTTTCAGTCCAAATCTACACCTCCTCGCCTAGGCACCTGTACTTCAGTGCGATTCCTAGTAACAATCCTTTATATATAAACCTGCACATCCTTCCCTGGAAGTCTTGTTTAGAAGCCAAGCAGCCAAGCCAACTAGCGTCTAGACGCTGCATTTTGAGACGTTTTGAACGCATAGAACAACTATACGTGCTCTAGACATCAGATCCGCAGTCGCATACTACGACTCAGGACCCGAACTCATCGAGGAAGACGCGCTACGTCCCCCGTGAGTCAGTTTAGATAGGATTGGGTTGGTGTGTGTGTGTTTTGTGTGTGGTGTGTTAGTTGTTCAGCTAGCCCGCATTCAGAGCTTAGTTTAGCCCCTTCCGTAGTCAGCGCATCTTGCCCGTTTCAACGGGGTGTCACCTGTCACCGCAAAAGTTCACAGGCCAAGGTGTTCAGAGCTGGCCCGCATTCGTCACCACCTTGACAAAGTTCACCGGTCAAGAAACTCCCCTGGGAACCATCACCGCGTGCCAAGACGTGCCAATTTTGTTTGGGGCGGGTTTGAGGGACATACGGAGCTGAGGAACCACTCACCGACATTCAGTTTACGTTCCGGACCATGCCGGACGGTCTTTTGTGCAGTTGAGCCGCATTTAATTCCACAAGCGAGAACGGACTGCACAAAACTTGACCACGCTGGCAGAACGATGGGTTTTTGGGGTGAATACGCGAGGAAATGGCGGCGGACCATGATTGTTACATAGTTAGAGCATCAAATGACTTTATTTTTTTGAACCCACCTTCATCCCCCGACAATGGACTCTACCACCTCTCCCAAAAAACCAATGTATGCAACAACACCTGCTGACATAAAGAAACTAGCTTCTGAATTCTTCACCATCCCGCAGGAACTCGAAAATGACCTGCTTCCACCACCATCCCTTTCCATTGCAAAGATGCTCGAATTCCCTCTTCCCTCCAGAGTACAACCGGTATGGAGGGCCCTCCTGGGAGGAGCACTAGTCTTTTTTTACTTGTTTTTTTTACCATTTTTTTTGTTGAACTGTACGTGGTTCAAAAATCGTTTTTACGCTGTCTACGAGGTTCGAAATTAAGAAGTTCATCGACCGACCGTCACCGTCACCTATGTCAAATTAGTTCAGTTCATGGGTGCCCGTCACCCATCACCTGAACAGTTGGGCGTAATAGTACAGTACATGATGGCTCGACCTACAACCACTGCATTCAAGGGGCACCTACGCTGAGTCAATAAAGGTGCACGTAGGTGTAGGTAGGTCGGCGTAGTCGGCTACAATAGGTCAGCGTAGATCACCTACGTCCACCTTGACGGTGATCAATAAAGGCGCACGTAGGTCTGCGTAGGTGTACGTAACTGATCTGAACTGGGTATATTTAGCTCGACGTAGGTCGGCGTAGGTATCTACGCCCACCTCCATTGACCTCAGGTGACACTAGAGTGATTTACCCGACCCAAACACAACCCAAAAACCAATGCCAACCTTGCGGCGTCCCTTTTCGTGTTCGTGGCGGATGCTGGCGCTTAGCCGACCACCGCCGTGGAGATCAGGTCCAGGAGATTAAGCGAAATTGGATCAAACTTTTCTTTGGGTTCTCCCGTGCAGGGGCGATGGGCATGGTGACGGAGACCCTTTGTTCCGTCCTTTGCTCTCCGCACATCCCTCAGTTCTCTGCCTTCCGCGGAGGAGGCCAATATGAGAAATAGTTGGGAATAGAAGCTCGCTGAGGACAGAAATATTGTTCGAGTGATTGATATTGCGGTTGGTGGCAACTAGTACGAGCATCCTAAATGATGGGCATCTTTGCGGTGCCTCACAGCCTGTTAATCAGTTCAAAGCACATCAATATGTCCGGGTGTGGCTTAGTTGAACCAAGCTTCAAACCCATCAAACTGATCTGTTGTCGGTTATATCTTCGACTGGAAAGACAATCTGTTGTCGATAAGATGGGGCTCACCCATAAGCAACCCACCCCACGTGATCAAATGTGACTTCCTTTTCGGGATGTATTTCTGCTCTTTCACATCAAACCGGGATTTTATGTGTCTCGGGACATCATATACACATTTTAAATACGAAGAACACTTGGTATGAGTCCACAGTAGTGTTGTGCAAAATATTGGGCAGTATGATGATTTTACTGACACGGTGAAAGAGTTTGTACACAAATCAACTTGTTTCCTTTTCAACACCCTCAAAAATGCTGCAAAAAAAAAAAAAATGGAGCTAAATTATGATGTTTGATGAGTACTAGAACAATTTTTCGTATTCAATTTGAGGTTCAACACCTTTGTGTAAGTACACAGTGCATACCGAGTCGCCCGAAATCCCATCAAGCCCGATTTGGAAGTTCTGTCACTGTGACTCTCATCACGTGGGGTGGGTTGCTTATGGGTGAGCCCCATCTTACTAGTACTGTACTGTCTTTGGAGAAGATAATTGAATATATTGCTGTCAGCATAGGTAACTATGTGGACCTACATTTACCTACATTCACCTTAGCTGACCTGAACTGACCTACATGGACCTACGCAGACCTACATCCACCTACGCAGACTGTACGTAGGTGGGTCTCAGCGTAGGTCCATGTAGGTCCATGTAGGCCCCTGAACTCAGGCTGAGTCTAGGTGGTCCTTGAATGCAGTGAACATAACAAGGTACGAGTTTTTGCATGTTGTAGTGTCTGTTTAGAAGAGACTAGGCTCGACCCCGAGTCGAACGAGGTGATCCTGTGGAATTGATCATCTTGTTAAATATTGAAGATGTACAGGTGCGGTCCTACCGCCATCGAGCCATTACTGGCTTCATTCTGAGGCTTTCATACATAGGTCTTGAGGGTCTCGGTGTGAACACAGCGTGACTGGCACGAAGGTCACGGTCGAACTTCACAAAGGCCACAACTCGCGCCCCGTGTTTGAGTAAAGCTACTTTGTTGCACTGGCAACTATGGGTCCCTAGAATTAGTGCGAAACGTCCGAACGAATTGAAGAGCTGATACTGAGTGCAAAAGACTAGATTGCACAAGGAGTGATAGTGTTAAGTGTTTACAACACCGTTTGTGGCCTAGTCAAGTGTAGAACCGAAGTCCAGAACACCTGAGTTGACAGTAGATATTACAGCTTCTTAGCTTAATCACGAGTCTCTTTAGGTAACCGGTTTATAGACAAAGTCCCACTTTGTGCGCAATTAAACCTGTGTTCGCTGTTTAATGTTGTCTGGAACTCTGTTTTGTCTGGTAACTCTTTGTCTGGTAACACTTTGTCTGGAATTCTCTCTGTCTGGTAACCACAAGTCCGTAACTTGGTTCGTTGGGTTTAAGGGTTATGCAAATTGATGCCGGTCAACTTGTTATATTCAAACTACTTGAGTGGAGATAGCCTAGCGAAACAAGTCCAAATCTCCCTTCTACGCTAAGCGCTGGTAGCTGCCTGCTCTCTTGGGGAGGATTTTGTGCTGTTCTTCTCTGGTGCTGACTATGCCTCCCTTATATACATTTCTTACATATTAATTACATGTGCGCTATTACCCTATAGCGGCTATTATCTGAGCATTTGTCGGTCCATGACAGTCAGTCTATTCAGTCGGAAAACTATCCGACTCCTGTGTTGTATTTAATAGCGGACCAAGGTTTTACTTGGTTCCTAATTCGAGCGATCACATAGTAAGTCATTTTGCACCACCTCATACTCAAGGTGGTCATTCATCCCTTAAGCAGAGATCCTCTAGTTAAACTCAGCCAGTTTGGGGCTCTCTGTAGACACCAATATGTTGTAGGTTTGAACAGGTAGCTCACATCATCAAGAGCAACCCTGTTTTAGAAGGTATTGATCGGTTCCTTGGCAGGCTGGCCAAGTGGGGCATCTGGCTCAGTGTTTAACCACCATTGAGTTGAGAGCTGGGCCAGATCATATGATCAGGTGCGTCGCGCCAATGCGACCAAAGAATACACAATGTTTCGAGAAAGTCAGCTTAAGGTTGATTCCCCTTAAGCTCAATATTAGACAGATTGGATCTGAACTAATCCCTTGATAAAATAAACCCTGTGGTGGCTTCTGAACCATTATCTAGCTATGCCTAAGTCATGCCCACCATCAAAACCCTTAATCAGTACGTGTGATGTCTGCTTAAATGAGTTGCGCACAAGCTGTGATTCCTGCAGTGGGTCTTTTGACTAACCATGCAAGATGACACATTAGTTCTCATTTAGGCTATGTGTGTGCGTTGAATTGATAAAACAACCTGATTTCTGTGTGTTCCAATACACAGCTTATCAGCGGGTGGAACGGTGTCAGGCAGATACGGTTGAATGTGCACGTAGATGTCGCACACGGTGCTTATAAACTTAAGGAGCCACACAAGTAAGCAAAGAAAATCAATTTCTAGCTATGTGGTGGTAGTTACAGGTTAAGTTAGAAAGCTACATGATTGGGGTTTGAGCTCTTTATATACTGCACGTAATGACTCCATATGACTCAACATGACTCGTTTTGACTCTTCTCTCTTTTTCCTTTCCATGAAATCCCAGGCCGGGAGCATGACTCAGTGTGACTCGACATGTTTGCTGACTGGTACATGCATCTTTCTCATTACCCCAAAAGTACTGGTTGCTGAACTTCTAGGTAAACAATTTTCTGTTGGGACACCAACGGTCTTGGAAACTTTCCGAGTAACTTCTTGGAACGGGTTTTCACGCGATGAAGGATTACTGAGGGTTTCCCGTTTAGCTGGTTTCAACTTGCTTTGCTTCGCGCTGGACTTGCTATGTGTTCACTACAAGGTTTGCCTCGCATTCACCTCATGTTTGCCTCATGTCTCGCTATGCCTTATGCTCACTCATCTCCTGACTGTTTATCACTGAACAAGAACAACCATATGCTTTCGGTAATCAGGCATTTCCTTATTTGGACTTTGTTTTGTTCTCGAGAAAACCTCATGTTGATCGATATCACTAAATATCGCTTGATACCGCCCTCACTACTTTACCCGATTACTATTTAATGCACCATATACTTTCTGTACTTCGGTTTGTTAATAAATGTTGCTTTGCTTCCCAAAGTAGATCAGCCTCCAATCCAACTCTCGCTCTCCTCGCTACCTCTCTCCTGCTTGGCTAAACTTAGGCCCTAGCAATATACACTCACCCTGCGCCTCAGTGGCTTTGTGTTATCCCTCGCCGTTGGCCGATACTTCCCGATGTCTCTCGCTGCTTCCGACTAGACTCGGAAACCACCCGACCTCACTTCCCTCGGACCAGTTGCCTAGGCCCCCAACCAGCCTTCCTTGGACCTGACCATAAAAACAGCATTTCCTCCTGGATGAACTTCACTGGCATGGCTGGCAAAAAACCAGCAACAATAGCGGATGACTCTGAATACTTCTGCAGATGTAGGATAAAAACAAACTCGGCTTGTCTTCGGCTTGATGGCTTGTGCTGTTCCGATGGCAGCAGCTCTGATGGGAGGTAATTGAAGATGATCAAGCAAGCCATTCAAGTCTGCTGGGGATGGTAAGCACAGCAGGCACTGACACAGTATCCCCTGGTATAATTCTGTAAAACACTACTTGACTATACCCACCCCGGGTCAGGCAGTTCACAGAACTGCAGTCCGCATCACACCGTCTTGAAGGGTGATACATACCCTACTTCCCTGAACACACACACACACACACACACACGAGTATTGAGATTGGAATTGGTCATTTGATTAGATTTTGGAGTTAGGGTGTTGGTTTGAGTTATGCTCGCTACACTCGATTAGTGCTAAATATCTGGTGATTTCACAGCTGCACCCCAGTGCACCGTTTCAACAGAAAGCTGGAGACAGCCACAAGTCGAATCTGAAGACGATACTCGAGGGAGAACAAAGTACACTTGAGGCTTGTTGGAAGTGCTGCTCAGTCAGCCTTCAGAGGAGAATGAATTGTTAAGGGGATTAATTCGCAACTAGGGGGCAGTCAGCCATCAAGAGCCTCTGTTAATGCCCGAAACCAATTCAATAATGTGACATGTGATACCTGATATTTGACTACATACCTTCCTAGGATACCCGAAGTCAAGGAATCAACATAGTGTAAGCTGTAATAGAAGAGTATATAAGGAGGACGGTGAAACGGCGCCACACCAAGGCACTGCCATCTAGCTAAACTTTGCGCTTTTTTAAGCCACTAGTTACACTAGTGTTCCTAGGAAGACAAAGCTAGCTTCTGTATCAACAGAACTCTGTCAGGTGGTACAAAGGAGAACCAGAGCGAGCTCCGACTGCTGGTTGTAGTATGAACGAGACTGAGGCACGCAGTTACAAGCGATACCAGGATCTGAAGTACATTATCAAGGAGGATATTCCTGCCTAGGAACGGAGTACAACAAGGGATCTATAAATGTAGAGCCAATGACTGCACAAAGAGGAACCTAGCATTTGCCTATGAGGACAGAACTTGGCAATAACCAAGTAGATGCCAAGGATGAGGGTCCTAGGGCCATTGGTTACGCAATTGCTACCAAGGAAGACAGATCGGAAACGATAGCCAGTCTCCTAGGAAAGAACGCACAGTACTTAGGAACGGATTATACCTGACTATTTTAGAAGGACTAGCCCAACGGCCCCCGTGAAAGCCAAATGGAGACGATTGGCAACGATGGGGAGACGTCACCTTGCTAAGAAGTTCAGACCGCGAACGAACGGACGTTATCGGAGGATGACAAGACATGAATGAGTGTGCTAGGCGACGCGGAACCGCCTCGGAAGAATGACGCATGATTGGCTGCAGTCGGCAGCCAGTCATTGCAAATACCAGACCCACCTAGGCCAAGGAAAGCATCAGCCACGCTGACTGTTTCATCTGGCCGCAATTACGAATCACCTCGGCAGTGTTTTCTTGCTTGCCGAACGACCAAACACCACCACTCCATTACTCATTTCATCTTATCTCATCTCAAAGGACTCAGTAGTATAAAAAGAACCAGAAAAAGCCGCTATAGCTCAGTTCATCCCCGCTCATCGTAGAACGGTGTGGGTGTCCTTGGGCGATCTGCGGAGAGAATAACATAGTTTTCCTCTGTATCTGTATTGTCTGTAGAATCAAACCTTGGTTTTTGATTGGCTATTTTCGGAGTGACATTTCAAGTTGAATATCTCTGAGAACCAGTGCAAGTATAAACAACTAAGTTTCGCGTTGGAACAAGAGGCGGTTCGTTGATCCAGGTATAAAATCTACGAGGGCCACACGCGCTAGGAAGGAAGACTTATCTGTTGCATTGGCTGCGCGGTTACTTCGCATTGGCAACGCAGAGGCTCCGCTAGTTTCGACCTAAACACCAAGTTAGGCGCTAGCTAGGTAGAACACTTTGGTTGAGCGCAGTGGAAGATTGAACCGGTAGATCGCAGTGAACAGAGCTAGTTGTCCCTAGGCCCCAAAAAGCCAAAGCGTACGAAAACGTTCTTGCGTTAGTACAGGAAACGCAAGTCCAGCAAGGCGGTTATCTGGCCTAGTCTTGTTGAGAGGCAGTACTTGTGGAAGCAGCATAGCCCTATTGGGATTTTCAGACGGAAACTTTACAAACTTTGCCTAGGAGCTACTTCGGTAACCCTAGTACCCTACCCCCCAAAAAAACCCGTTCACAAATCACCAGTCGGTGTGTAGTGCTTCACGTCAAGGATTGTGGTAGTACCAAAAGAACAGACCAGAGAGTAGGACCAGTGTCAGTAGCAGAACAGAAATCGATACCTTTTCGTTGCCCCTAGGAATCCAAAACCAGTAGTCGCATACTACGGCTCGGACCCGAACTCAACCAAGGAGTGCGCCAGTTCTTGGGAGTATAAAGTGAAGTTGTGTTAGTTGTGTGTCTTAGTGGTTTGTTGCATTTAGTGCGCACTCCCTAGGCATATCCTAGCGAGTTTCATAGGCAGGCGCAGCTGCCCGTTTCAACGGTTCTAGCATGTACGACACCGAAGAACACCCTAGCTAGTAGGTGTCTATCACAGCGATAGGCTCTACATTGGTGGGATTTGGGACTTGTCACCTATTACCTACTTCAGGATTGGAGTTAGTGTTTGAATTTACAAGTTTTGGTTTTGGATACTACTTCAGGGTTTGAGAACACGGCACGCACTTGAGAACACGGCACCAGAACATGGCACGCACTTGTAGAACACGGCACTTACGGAACACAGTGCTTCAGAACATGGTACTTTCGGCAAAACTCAAACCATCGGCCACGAGTTGTTACATTGTCTGAGTTGGGGAACTTAAATCCACCACATTGAATTAGCGCATCTTTGGGATCTTTATTCTAAGGAACACTTGTTCTCCACACACACACACACAAGTACCCTTTTTTGTGGTTGTCTCAAGACAATCGGACCAAGAGTGCACTTCCGGCAAAGATACACTTAACTTGCAGCTCCCTTGAACCTTTTCAGTGTTCAATACGACCCGACCTCATCAGAGGAATCTATCGCTAGTACAGAGAGTAGAGTTTGTAGGGTTTTGGTTGGTTGTTGTGGGTTTTTAGTGTTGTTTTTGCATTACTTAGAAGCTTGCATTCAGTCCTGTCGATTCTCAGAGCACCCATCTTCTCAGCCATAGACACTGAGCAACCCTCTCACCGGCCTGCAATAGGGGCTGGACTGTATATGGTATCATTACAACCTCGCTCATGGGACTTATTGGTGCCGTGGACACATCTATTCCTTGGTCTTCTCATGCATACCTAAATTCCTTCACTCTTTGCTTGCTGCTCTGCTGAATTCGGCTTCAGCTCCCGCTTGGTTGAGGGATTCTGAATCTTGCCCAGTTGCAATATGAGCTTTGACACTGACTCCAAAACTTGTGTTGTTTTGGCAGTGTTCTTTGGTAAAAAAAAAAAAACTTGCGGCAAGTCGAGTTTGGCCGCACCTATTTTCGAACTTCCCTTCGGAGCTAAAAGTTGCGGCATGGACGTCAAAACGGACACAAAACTTGCGGCGGGTTCAAATTTTGGGAAAAAACTTGCGGCGGATTAAATGTGCACTTTGACCGCCATCAGTGTCAGGGGTGGACACCAAGGTGAACCTTTCGACCCCGCTTCCGATTTTCGAATCCCGACGTCCCCTTGGCAATCCCCGCGGAACGAAGGCGTAGACTCGAAGGATCTGAACCGAGGGACTAAGGCCGAGCTCAAGGGGCGACCACTAAAATTACCGTCACATTCGACTACTACTATGTTCTATTATTTGGTCTTTGATGGACGTCGCTAGGAATGTCAACGGCAAGTCAACGGCAAGCTGGCGGCCGACTCACCAGAGAAGCAGAAAAGATCAGACACTCATTCAACTGGACCTGAAGTGTTTGAATCAGACAGACACGAGGCAAAAAAGTTCCAAGGTGCATCCAGTGGTACTTATTTTTGATTTAATTTCCTTGTTGATTAAATTCTGACCACCTTGGAATGTACTGATTTCATATTTATTTGATCTCTGAGTGCTCAATTGCATTCAAAGGTCATTATAGATACTACGGACTCAGTATTGGCGCGTGCACAACTAAACACGTCGACCAACGTAGTATGTGCCGCCAGCTTGCCGTTGACTTGCCGTTGACATTCCTAGCGACGTCCATCAAAAACCAAATAATAGAACATAGTAGGAGTCGAATGTGACGGTAATTTTAGTGGTCGCCCCTTGGCCGAGCTCCTAATTCTCCTGCAGATTTTCACACGATTGCATCGCATCACATCTGTGGTATCTTTGCATCAGATCATGATGGCGACGCAGTGATATCCGCCACGTTCTATTTACGCCAAGATTTACGCCCGAGATCTTCGCAGCTGCTAGTTTTCCACACGCACCACTTCCCTCCCACCATGCCTCAGTCTCGCTCCCTGACAGCACAAGAATCTCTGGCTCTGTCTACATCTCCTGGTGGCCCTCCTCAATATATCGGCGATTTCGGGAGGAAGAATTGGCTTGCTGAGATGATCTTCACCGCCAAGGTGGCCGCCACAGGGGCAGAATTTATCCCATTACCCTGTGTTAGAGCTGCCTTCGATGCGGTGGTGGTTTTCCTGGAGACCGTCGATGTATGTTGCTAAGTATTGCTGCTTGTTGTGGCTGACTGGCACCTTCAGAAAATCAAGAGAAATCGGGAAGATTTGAGGGAGCTTTGTTCAAGTACACTCGAAATTGTGTTTATCCTCGAGGAAGAGATCAAGATGTATGGACAAACCTCCGCCGTGCGATTCACTGGGCTTCTGGAAACTTTTATTTCGTCCGTGCAATGCCCCACAGTGTCCCAGGTACTTTTCTCATTCAAACTTGCTTCAGGTTTCTCCGATTTCTCCAGAGTGGTCTGGAAGGGCTGCTGCAGATGCGATCCGGATTCCTGGGCAGATTCCAGGAAATTATGTATGCCTCGAGGATCACAGATGAAATAAACCGCTACAGGTTGCGTCTTCATGACTTGCGCTCGAATTTCCTGGTATGATTTCCCGTCACCTTTTAGCTTTTCACTGGCCTAACATATGAGTTCTCAATTAGCTTGTGACAACCATCAACACTAATCTCAATGTTATTGGAATTCAGAGCAGCGTCGCGGGCCTCCAGATCCCAAGAAACCCACAATTCCGCAACGTCGCGTTGGGCGACATAAACCTTCTCTATCAGACGGCTATAACAAATAAAATACACAAGATCAATATTTTCGTCGCTCGGATATCGGGAGAACACAGCACAATGACTGTCGCCAAATACGAAGATAAACCGAAGGTGAGTTCCGTATCCACGCATTCCGGATGCCTGGCTGACTCTCACGCAAGAACTGGCAAAATGACCTGGACTTGTATTCACGGTTGAGGTAAGCCATATTTTCTGGTGTGTTCTTGTCCTCGGTTCTGATGATCGTCGAAGACATCCACATGTCTGGCAGTTGTTTGGCATCTCGACGGCGACTACCTTCCGCGCCCTGATCTTCCATGATGGTATTTTAAACGCTGATTCCACTGCACTTTTGACCGACCGACCAGAGCTGATACCTTTGCCCATCTACCGCCAGTTTCACCGTCCACATTCCGACCTCATCTGGTCATTTGTCGAAGCGATGCTCGTAAGTCTTGAACTCGCCATATCTTCCACCCCCACGATCTCACTCTGGTCGTTGATCATGATTCAAGTTTAGGCAGTTCAATGTGAGCAACATCCAAAAGGTGTATCGAGTCTCACATCCAATGAAAGGACTGTTCCAAATATCATCGTTGGAGTACTGGCGACGACGATGTAAAATTCTTCAGCGCTGATCCGTGCCTTTTGAACCGACATTATTCAGGGGCTCGAAGCCACGATTTGCGTCAAACGAGAGCCTATAAGCATCTGTCTAACTATGCCAGGGTTCGACTTGGAATGTGAAGTTGACAAAATCGAACGGATGCTATCATTTTGGCATTCCCTGGTGAGGCAACCGGTAGCGCCAGATCACTTGAAGAGAATCTCGACGATTATAGCAGATACAACTCCACCGGAGAAATTATTCGAACATTTCAACTGGGGCCAGTTCTTCACGGTATTAACTCCCGCCTCTATTATGTGGACAGATTCTTGGAAGAACCACCAGCAGTTTTTCCTCGCTTCTGTAATCAGACGGCCCCCCCAGGGCTCTCCCTCTTCTCCCGCACCCTCCTCACTACCGGTTGCTTATATTCCAAATGAGCACGCTGTTCGAGTGAGGGAGTGGGCAGTGGGTTTGCCTACGAAGTCAACAGTCGGGCATCTTTACCAATCGGAGATGGATCCCAAATGGCAGCGGTGAGCCACCACTTGAAGCAGATCTCTCCGACACCTTGTTCATTTCTCTACTCGCTCAGGTTCACTTTCCCCGCAGGGGCATTTAAGGTCTCTGAAGTATGCGAAATGCCATTCCCCATGTCTTCGTACATTGACTTCGACGACGCAAACACGGAGATGCTCGAGATGAGTTGGCTTGCACAAGCCAACACCTGTATTGGTCCTGCCATCTCGGACGGAAAACAACTATACGGTAAGAAACCACAGCATCCATCGGCCTGCGCATTAATGCTCCCCGTAGGAGTGATTAACACGCTGGGATACGCTATTTACAGTGATCCTGCGTTTAAACATTTACTGCATCCAGCAGGCATTGTCCAAGAACTGTATCTCTTCGTACCACCCATCGCCATCAAGTATGAAAAATTGCGGGTCCGCGTCGATCCCCCACAATCGGACTACTTCTACTGGTCTTGGGATCCGGCAGGAACCATACGTTTGTCTTCCGAACAATGCGACTCGATCGGCATTCCCAGACTACGTTTATATTTCATCCGCGGGGCAAATTGCTGGAGGGAATATCACTACAGTGCGATCCGCGAGTTTTCGCGGGCCAAAGGCTTTGACCCCTGCACCTACGATTTAGCGCAATCTCTAGGGTGTCCCCTGGCTGAAAAGGAATTATCAGGTCAGTGCAGTCAACTTTGTTTGCCATCATCTCAGATTTTCTGGCAGATTTAAATGCTGTGTAGTCTTTCAACTCCAAAGAATAGTGACATGAATAACGGGAACGGGAAATGTGGAGAAAAAGTCCACATATTGAGCGCACTGTCCAGGATGTGTGTCATCAGCAGAGAACCAGCTACTGTACTAGCCCAGATGGGTGAGACGGCAGAGCAAGCGTACACAGTCCTTGTATGATATTCTCGTGTTACGCACATGTTCCACTGCATCCTTCTCAGGGACGGGATCAACACGAGTAACAGAAGAGGACCATCATGTATTCTTGATACTGTTTATAAAGTAACACACGTGGTGCCCGTCACTCATACAAGTTTTTGGGCACCGACAACGGCCTGAGTGAAAGAGTCACAACTGTACGAGCGCCTGGGGGCCGGTGGCTCCACATGGCATTACGAGTCCCTTGGGGTAGTGCAAATCACACTTACTTCAAGTATCTATAATATACTGTACTATTTCGTTCAAATCGACAGTCACGCATCACGCACCCCCCTGTCGATGTCGAATTTCGGTCGCGGTCACGTGTCACTTAGGCCTCCGTCGAACCTGCCAGCGGTCACACAGGTCCCCCAAATGCCCAAAAAAAAGACAAAATTTTTGGTTCGAATGCTGAAATTTTCGAGGTGTCATGCAAAAATTCGACCCCCGCCGAAATGTCGAAATGGTTGAACCTGTCACGCGTCACCCCCCTGTTGATTTGAACGAAATAATACAGTAATACCAGGGGGGGTAGAAGGTGATCAGTGATCATTTAGGGCTACTTTAACTGGTTGAGCATTTCGAGTTTTTTGATGAAGCAATTGGTGAAAAATCTTTCGACGGTTACAGCAATTCATGGGCCATATAGTGTGCAATAATTAGGTTAAAAACACAACCTTGCGGGCTGAATCAAGAAAATTTGCGTAGCTTGGTGATGTTGGATTAAATCTGGCTTGTCTCTTCCCTGAAATTATGCACAACTTCTGGTGAGAAAAATGACGCAACATGGACTTGGCTTTTTGCAGATGATTTTCCTGCACAGTGAAGAGTGGAAACTGTTGAAATGATGATCACTGCTTCGCCCTCGTCCCTCACACCCCATTCCAGAGGAATACTAGGATGGTGGTTTCATTCAATAGTCCCGGTGGATGCAATGTTCCTTGGTGCCCATGATAAGCATCGCGGACCATTTTGAGCCGGAACTGGAAAGATCGGAGGAGCAGAGGTATGACGCTCGGTTTGCACATTTATTATTTCACGCAACATGTACAATTCGCGCCATACAATGTAAATGATTTCGCGCGACGTTTTGGTTTGCACGCATATTTCATCATTTCGCGCGCCGTTGTTGACTTCTCGCACCAATCTCGCGCGCATCTTTTGGTTTCGCGCGACTGTTTTGAAGTTTTCGCGCGCGCCTTTGACTAGCTTTGCCTCGAATGTCCCAGGTGTCATCAAGCGAAGGGTACGGGCCACAAGATATGTCAGAATATGGTGGGGGGTGGTACAAGGTAAGATACAGCAAAGATACAGGATTTTCATGGCCACACGGCCCGTCGGCATCTCGGCAATATCGGAGTTGATCCGGATTCTAATTTACCGATTCACCATGCAATTGAATTCTTACACACACAAATATTGTTGCCCAAATCTGGCCATGAGAACGAGTCCAGTTAGCTTGTGGCCGCACGTGCATCGCAACCCTAATTCGGCAATGTGAGTATGCCATCACTGAGGGCTTTGAGCCAGGTCAACTTACAACCTCCCAGTTTGTCCACCCAAGCTTGGGCCAACTCCCTGAGTGGCCAGTGATTATAGCCGTTACAAGCACAATATTCACAAACAGAATGTTAGCTCTTTTGTGCTCTAGAGACCAAAAATGTCTGCACAAACGACACGTGCCGGTGCACGAAAAGTGACCCACTTGTCATTATACTGACGGTTTACCGCCGGATTACCGCCGGATCGGCTGGCAGTGGGTTGTTATCTGCCCGTGTTATCTGCCAAGTGAGCCAACGATCCGTATTTAGCTAACCATAATTCACAGAAATATTTAAGGGACTAGTATTGGTCAATTGGAGGGAAATAGTTCTAAGAAGCTGGCAGAAACCATCCAGTTTGCGGTGAGCTTCATTGACGGCAGATAACACCACAGATAACGATTATTTCACACGGTTGCCAAACACATCAATCACGACTTTGCGATGTGTTTGGTGCACGGTACGACCTTTTAGAAGGGAGGAATCGCTCTGGAAAGGTAAATCTGTACTCAGGGTTGCCTCCAATTTTTTCCACAGCTCCCTCAAGCTCTTCCGGCACCACAGGAGAGAATCCACCCTGACTTCCTCTTTGGCTTCTAATACTGCAAGCTGGAGGTTGTATTGAGGGTCAATGGGACACATATCACATGAGGCACACTCGAATGTGCTCCCGGCAATTTTAATTGACCACCTTTTGTGTTTATTCACTTCTCTGATAGTGCATCAGTTAAAACTATTTGAAAATGCTGCCATAGCATCACCTTGCTTGTCAAGGTCTCTCCACCCTCATAATGACTCCACTTTTGTGTCACCCGGTGATCCTGATCCTCCCAACATCGAGTCTGGACCTTGCCTCAAGCTTTACTGAATCATTACCTCTTCTTTACCTAAACTTGACCAATATATACTATTTCGAAGCTAATCCAAACCTCAACTGCCCAACCGGCAGCAATCGCTGACCACAAAATTCATTGAAGACCGATTGGCGTCGTGCAGCAGAGCTGTCAAAGTACTTAGTTCAAGACGTCGGAAGTGCTGGACTTGTGTACGAGCAAGGTCTGTTCCGACTTCGTCGGAGCTTCCTAGTCGCCAGTATCCTTCCAAAACATCCCCCCGTATCATACAGCATGCTTAATTCAGTTCTCCAGAGTTTCGAGAGGGTTCCGACCTCCGATTGCAATTTTTCTGGAGGCCATGGCCCATCAAGACTGCCCATCAAAAAGATCAGAGTAAATGGTTGAAAGTGAGCGGAGAGCCCTGCGGATGTTGGGAGTCTTAGGAGCCTCTCTAAACCGTCCAGAAACCTCTCTTTATGGCCCATTTTCCCGATTTCTGTGCTCCCAAATACCCAGCCTATTGGGGCAAAACCATGCTGACCAAAACTGTTTGTGCCCGCCGCTTGCGGCCCATGCATCATTTGGCCTGAACGCGTGGGCTCGCATGAGAAGATCTGAACACGTGCATGATCGGCCGTCACTGGCATATCGGCTTGTCAACGGCATCTTCGAATAGGCGCGCGAAAAAACGAAAAGTTGCGCACGCAGAAAAAAGTTGCGCGAAATAATAAATGTGCAAAGTGAACGTCATACAGAGGTGGGTTCAATCTACTTGCCTAAGTTCCCATTCTCCATTCCTGAGGAACACAGAAAATTAAGTTAGAGGTAAGAAAGTGTCCGGAAACCAACCGGGAACTCAGTAGTTCTCAAGAACTGAGTGGGTAAGTCCAAAAACTAAAGAAGTGCACAAATTGAACTGCGGCCGTAATAAAGCCGCAGTGACCCGGAGGGATGGCAGCAAAGCCGCTATGATCGCGCTCTGGCAATGTCCGGAGCCGCGATGCCGATCCGGCGTGCGTAGCTTCAGTTTAACTTCAATTGCGTTGCATCGTTCCTCCAATTCAGGACTGCTTGCCTTTTTCTCAAATGTGAATGAGGAATGTGTGTTATTTTCTTCCTGGAAGGTTGAGGTGTGGGTTTCTTAGGCCGGTTTGTCAAATTTGTGGGTATAAATCGATGTGGTCGTCTTTTGAATTATTGTACACTACTATATCGCGCCGGGAACCTGGCCACCTAAGGGCTTTGGGCCCATCTTGATGTTCCACAGAGATTTTCCCCAGGTCCATGGGCCCCAGATGATAAGCGCCCATCCTCCGAAGAGATTGAGCATATTGACAATAATTTTAGTGCCGTTTTGAGTGCCCAACGAATTTAGTTTTCAAAAACTTCCCAAAATAATAATTGACAGGGTACCTAGCCACCCTCGAAAGCATATTGTTGGCAACGAATGAGGGTCCGCACCGTTGGTTATAGTGTACTGTTGAGAACCCGATGTTTATAGTAATCTTTTTTCTAGCGTCCAATGTGTGATTTCTCTCTGTATTGATATTAGGAGGGAAGGGGAAGTGTTCAAGTATTACTCGTCATCCACAGAAGTAACCGGAAATGGTGTACAGCCGAAAGGCATCATGGACCTCATTGTTTCTTTGAGCTAGAATTTACAAAGGGATACCCCTCAGTATCTCACCAAGTTACATGGTGTATTACCCTCTTTTACAGTGTGAAAACGGGCATTGAAATCAGCTTTGGGTTCATTGGGTAATTTTCTGTGTCTTTTAATTTATTCACAGAGATGCAGTGGTCCACTTTCCATCTCTAAAACCTGGTGTATGCACTGAGCAGAACCCAGAGCTAATTTTGGGATACTAGTTCGTCCGGTGATACCCGAGAGTCATGTCTGAAATGGGAAATACCATCAATTTTCGATCAATTTCGAAATTTAATGGTATACCAAGTATCAGGCACTGCACCGCCGACCCAAATGTGATAATTTAAGCAGAATTAGCTGTAGATCATAAATTTCACCATCAAACTTTCAAAACTTTGTGTGGGACACCATTAAAACCCAATTTCCGGTTACTTCTGTGGATGACGAGTATATAATGATGGATATACATGTCCTACCTAGCATAATGCATACTGCAAGGCGTTGGAATTATAGTCTTGAAGAGGCCATTGATATCTCGAATTTAGGGCCGGCCCTTGGCTGGGTAAATCATACTCAGAAGAAAGCACCAGGTTCTAGCAAAAGAATGAGCCCCCAATATCCCAGATCCCCGGCATATTGGTTGAGAAACAGGCGAAACGGTCGCTCGGGATTATCAAATTGACGTTCTCACCCTCCGGATCGCAATCAATCCGGGCACAGCTTTGGATCAACTTATCACTTTGGGTTGAAATTTGGTCTCAAGGTGTGCAATGGTTCATATTCCATTGTGGAAATGCAAAGGGAAGATATTACACACTCTAAAGTCCTACAGTTGGCCTATGGCCAGGTTCCCAGCGCGATAGTATATGTGTCATAGAAAGAGTAGTGGAAGCATAGAAACATTTTCCACAAGTTTCTATGTCAAAAAACTTGAAATGTTCAACCAGTGTTTGGTCTCGCATTTGCAACATTAATGGACTGCTGCATTATTTTCTGCACCAAATTAATTTATTGTTCATTATTCTTTCCACCCTGCTCAGTCCTGACTTGGACCAAAAAACGATCCAAAGAGAATTTACCACCTTCCTCAAGCCGGCTTCAACCACAAATGTTTAAACTGAACCATTTACATGTCTCACCTCCCATTTCCTCACTGTGATGTAGAATAGGAGGTACATACAAGCTCCAAGGCGAAATTGGTTCGCACTTGCGACCGGTTGTAACGCCAGAATGTTGCCCGCTTCACGACATGCTGAAAAATTGCGAAGATCACCGAGGTTGGATTCTTCCTTGGGCTTTAGTCAAAACGAAGTTGGGGTCGTTACCTTTCTCGCGCTTCCTGCTCTTACCGTTCGCTTGACCGCTGGATAACCACCAAATTGAAAACCCTCGAGAGCCTGAGATGGTTCAACATTCTCGGTGATCTCGGCCGAGCATTCAATCTCCGAGTTGTATGTTTTTCAGTATAGCCACTAAAACGAAAACGATAGCTTATAACACCAAACGTAGATACCTACATACCAAGTACATAGAACTGCTGTCGTAGCCATACCTGGCCTACATACAACGAAAATAATGATTTTCATCATCATCATCATCATCATCAAAAGCCAGCATCACTCAAGGATGAATTGAGAAAGAAAGGGCAACCATCTGGGTTGCACAATGAAAAGTGGGACTGCTACTGTACCTATATATAACTCAAACCAACACCCTAACTCCAAAATCTAATCAAATCACTAACTCCAATCTCAATACTCGTGTGTGTGTGTGTGTGTGTTCGGGGAAGTAGGGTATGTATCACCTTTCAAGACGGTTGGTTCGCAGCGGTAAGGCAGCGGTTGGCTTTTCTTTAACGGTAGGATAGCTTTATCTCGCAACAAGTATTTCCCGTAGGACTCGAGCTTCGACTTATAGGCAACTCGTCTGCGAGAAAGTCCAGAAGTAGACCGTGCAACGCTACGGTGAATACTCCGGCCACAGAATAGTCTACCGTAAGCCGTTTCTTCTGCCACTCACCGCTGAAGCCCTTCTACCATAGGCACTTTGACTAGTATCTTTTCCATTTCTTAACCTCAAGAGGACTTGGTGAATGGCTTACTGCTGGTCTCAGACCAACGATAGACCACTCTTCAAGGAATGTATCTCCGGTTCAAACTTCGACTGTCAGCTTCCCGTAGTTCCGGTTGCTAACATCCAGCCGTCAGTTGATCTCCCATCATCAGCTACCAACCACTACCGTAGGAGGCAGCTCGACCGTAGGAGGTTTCTCCCGTAGAGTTATGTTATCTTGTATCTTGTCTGTATGTAGTCCTACCATTGCACCATTCCAACGGTACGGGAAAGCTTGGCGCTTTTCTTGCCTTTTTGGGAGGTGCTGAAAGTTATCTCCGGTGCCGGACGTGCTGCTTTATACATCTGTTGATCACATCGAATAGATAGGGGCTTCATCATCAAGAGAAGAAAGGGCCGTTCAGCGGGCCTTTCGCTCTTGTACCGTTGAAGGTAGTCCGACCCTTAAGAGGTTCTGGCCGTAAGAAACCTATTTATCATATATCTTATCCAAATATAGCCCTACCGTCGGACTGCTCCAACGGTAGGGACCTTTTCCTGTATTCTTGCCATAGGTGGGTTTCTACCGTGAGGCTGCACAGCCACCAACCGCTAGCCGTTAGACTAGTTCTCTATAAATAGCTCAGCCCGGCTGTCGGTGTTGCGGTTAGGACGGTATGAGTTAAGTCCTACCGTTGGAATCCCCAATGGTCGGAGTGCTCAAATTAGGTCCAGCCGCTTCTACCGTCCAGTGTACTCAACCGCCACGAGTGTCTCTCTGAGGCCAGCGGTTGGACAAGTTTTACTTGTCCAACGGTTGGCGGTATCATTCCTCACTCCTTTCAGTACTACCGTCGGGAGCGCTGTCTAATATCTGATGTTACTCCTTTCGAGTTTTTAGGCTCAACCGTTGGCCAGTTCCTAGCACTAAGGTAGGGTTTGTAGTTCAATTCCCTTATCGCAATGAGGCTACCGCTAGTAGCGCTCAGCGGTAGACCGTGAAGCTAGACTAAGACACCTGTTAAGGCTCTAAGTTGGGCTTCAAAGTACTTGCTAATCGCCGGCTTTCGACCGTAAGCGGTGTAGAATATCGCTCCAAGGAGAACATATTCCCTCAGTTCTAGTCTCACTTCGCCTGAGGATAGGTCGAGAATCGAAGAAAACTTGGTAGTTTTCATGCGTGTTCCAGTACACGCCCTATCACCGAGTCAAACAGTCCCTGCGAAAGCCTGTGGCCACTGCCGATTCGTCGAGGAGTGCAGGTGGGGTACCCACCGCTATCGAGCTGATACCGACCCATCTATTGCATTGGATCAACGGTCCCTCTAAGGCCATGCCATGCATTGCACACACACATTGTGACCCCGGAACCGAATGCCTCAAGTGACCGCAATGATTTTCGAACCAGGAACCCAAAGTATTCCTGAACCGTCCAACGCTGTGCTGGGGGTTCAGGGAAGCACGCAGGAAAAGAGAAACACAGCGTGCTTATGGCTCGACCCCGAGTCGAACGGGTGATCCGATCGAATATGTAACGGCCTTCCTAAGATGCACAGGTGCGGTCCCCACCGCTATCGAGCCGATGTTCACTTGATGTTGAATCCTCACACGCGGGTTTGAATTCCCGGACTCATCGAGCGAATATTCTGAGTGGCAAAAAATTAGATCCACGCCGACAGTTAGGGCTCGATCCCGAGTCGAACGGGTTGATCCTTGAGATTCATATACAGTCATATACTCGTGAGGACATACAGGTGCGGTCCCACTGCTATTGAGCCGTTACTGGTTTTATTCTGAGGCTTTGTACATAGGTCTTGAGGGCCCTAGTGTGAAGCAGTGTGACTGGCACAAAGGTTGAACTTCAAGTTTGAGCAAAGCTATCGGTGTTTGTTGGACTGGCAACTATGGGCGCCTAAAATTGCTGTGAAACGGCCGAATGAATTTGAAGAGCAGATACTGAGTGCCAAAAACTAGATCCACGCGATGTTCTGAGGGCTCGATCCCGAGTCGAACGGGCTGCCTGTGGAAATATCAAATTGCTCCATGACATTATGTACAGGCGCGGTCCCACCGCCATCGAGCCTATATTGGATTGATTCTGAACCTTCGTACATTGATTTTAAAACTCTTCATGTGAACAACGTGAACAGGTCACATCGCCGCTGGCACGCATAAAGCCGCAACTTCACGCGCCCAGTGTTGGCTGGAACCACAAACTAGCGCCTAAAATCCTTGCGCCCAGGCCGAACGAAACTGAAGCGAATACTTGAGTGACAAAAAACTAGGGCCACACGACGATTTCAGGGCTCGATCCCGAGTCGAACGGGTTGACTCCTCAGAATCAGATATACCGGTGAGTGAGGACATACAGAGGCGGTCCCACCGCTATCGAGCCGATATTGGCTTGGTGTTGAATCTTCATACGTGGGTTTGAATATTACAGTAATTTCTCGACTTACCGAGGATAACTAACACAATTAACAATGGCGGAGCTTTACACGGACTGCAACTCCACGCCCGAGGAAAGATACGGTATTTACTCAGTGCCGAATCCAAGACGCTCACAAACCCAAGGGTGAACTCTTAAGTGACAAAAAACCAACTTGCCGGCTTGGCAGGGCTTGATCCCGAGTCGAACGGGTGGCCTGTGGAAGCCTTTCCTTGCTCCAAATATTATGTACAGGTGCGGTCCGACCGCTATCGAGCCGATACTGGCTTCACTCTGAGCTTAGCCACACCTCACAAACCAAAGGAGTGAACTCTCAAGTGACAAAAACAATTCGCCGCCTTGGGAGGGCTCGATCCCGAGTCGAACGGGTGGCCTGTGGAAACCTCATCGCTCCCAATATCGTGTACAGGTGCGGTCCCGCCGCTATCGAGCCGATACTGGGTTCATTCTGAGTGTTGCTGCACCGTGCACGAGCTCGAATATATGGTTCCGGACTCCTTGCGCGCGAATGTTGAAACGGAATCCCTGGGCATCTTCGGGAAGCAGTGGCTTCAAGAAGGGTCTTTCGGCGAAGCGCCTCGAAGCCGGAACTGCTTCCTGCGAAATTCTGATTCTATGGTAGATGGCGGTTGAATAGAGCCTGAATCAGCCTTTTGAACTCAATGAAATAAAAGTCAAAGTCGAACCGCGAGGCAGGACTCGGAAGGGGTCCGCATGTTTGAGATAGTTAGATCGAAGGCCCAGAGATGATTGTCAAAGACCAAAGAGGGTGAATAGCAACATCGGTGAGAACGAAAATATGCGAAAGACATAGATAGCATATGCACCCAGCCCGAGTCGAACGGGCGACATTTTAGCCTGGCGCCACAACGGAGCGCAATTGCGAATCAGTTCAGCATTGGGACCGATGCTTCCTACATAGGCGATGCCGCGACGGGTGTTCAAGTTGGGCGGGTGACAGGTGTTTCAACTTTGCAATGTTACGATGTTACGATTGTAAACCGCGCCTATGTGAAGTACATCACTGAGGTACAACTAGAGCCGTCCACAGCGGGCCATGAAACAAGTAAACTATCGTCAGAGTCCTTCCAACCAGCTGCCGCCTTCCTTCAATCAACTACTTTTTGCATCTATTCCTACCAAGGAGCCCTAGGAGTCTTCTTCGTCAGAGTCTTGGTCGTGCGCGAGTGAGGGTCTTCTGCGACATGTGGCGTTACCAGTCGCCCCAGATGCGCCCACCTAGTCAGATAGCTGCGGTATGCCAGTCGGCGGCTAGGTTTTGGGCCAGACGCAAGCGCGTGAGCGCGGCAAGCGTGGGGAGTTTGGGGATTAGGGGTTCGACTTTAGATTCAATCCAGCCGTCCAGGTGGGTGTAGAAGGTAAAGTCGTCCATGAGGAAGGTGGGGACCGGGGCGGCGAAGACGTTGTCAATTACACGCTGAGCTGAGGAGGCAAAGCGATCAGCTTCGGTGTTGAGATGTGAAGGGAGCGTATCGTCGTCGGCGTGTCCCGGGGTATAGATAATCTTCAAGGGGTTATTGGAGACTAAGGCGAGGATCCACCGATAATAGGACCGGTTATTCATGGTGCGAAGGCGGTGGTCTTGGTTCACGACGGTTCGGCTGTCGTCTATGAGGCGGACAGAGTTGAGATGGTCGGTATAGAGGGTGGGGTTTGAGGTGTCTACGGGGGATATTGTCAGCGCCATAATGAGACCCATCAACTCGCCTTGAAGGATTGAGATGTTTCGGCCCTCAATTTTCAAAACGAGTGAGTTGGGGCCTGTGAGAGCGGCGGTGAAAGATTTGGGGTCAAGAATTCCGGCGGCGGCGGGGATCATAGAGCCGTCGGAGCCCCAGGTCGTCGAATCGGCAGAGTGAGTGGGGCGGTGGAGAGTTTTGAAGTGGCAGCAAGTTGGCGGATCCGTCGCTCGGCAGATAGACGTCGGTGGGAACGGGGGAGTAAGAGATCATTGTCGTCTGCAGAGAACCAGGTAGCGTCGAGGAGAGACAGCGTGTTACACACCTTGTCCCAGTTGGCGGCGGCTGCTGTAGGCCACGAGGGGGCAATGGGACGGGCGGTGTGGGGATGAATGACCAGTTGCTGGCGTGTTGGCAGTGCCAGATACCGAAGTCGGACAGTTTGAGGAGGTTTTTGGTACGGAGTGAGCGGCGGGCCCGTCGGGCGTTGGGTGAGAGGGAAGGTGGTGGGAGAGAGTGTTGAGGGCGTGGGAGAGGGAGATGTGGCCTGAGAGAATCTCAGGAATCTCGGTCCGACAGAGCGAGATGGGCGGCAAAGCTAGGCGCATAGCTTTATGGGCGATAATCCAGGAGTGCGGGATTTTGCCCGCATACTGGGTGAAGTCGCGGGAGAGGCCGGGGTCGTGGAGGGGGGAATGCATGAGTTGATGTCGCAGGTCCAGTCGGCGAGGGTGATGAGGGCAAGGCTGCGGTATGTGGGGATGGGGTGGTTAAGATCTCGATGAAGGCCGTCGATGGCGATGGACGCGTTGACGCGTGAGACGGAGGGGAAGTCGAGGCCGTGATAGTGAACGGGGAGGGTGAAGACGTCGGTGTTTGGGGCGAAGGGGTTGTCGAAGGGAAGGTGAGGGTTGGCGGATCGGTTGGCGGTGATGACGAGGGCGTCAGGGTCGTCGGCGTTGACACCTCATAAGGCCAAGATAACGCGTTGTATCCCGGGGAGATACCGCAGATGCAACACGTTGCCTTCTGGGAGTCCATATATAGTAATAACGGGCCTGCGCGGACCCTCCGGTCCGGAGCGGGCTTAGCCTACGCACCCCTCCGCGACCTCGGCATGCCTCAGGAACCTCGGCACCCACCCTCAGCTCTCGGCACACCCGCCGCCGCCAGAAAAAAGGCGAAAAACGTCATTTAAATTGAATAAATAATATAATCAGCTCCTATTTCTGCAGCCGAAGACATGTCCCCTTTGGGAAAAGAAAGGCAAAACCTCTCAATCCTTGTCAACCTCCCCGCCCATTAGTAGCTCCTCGTTGCTCTCAATATCCCCGCACTCGTCATCGTCAGCGTCATCGTCCTCCTCGGCCCCGCTTACCGCGCCCGCGTCGCCCTCCTCTGTACCAACAATAGGATCCCAGCTCGGCTGAAAAACCCTCCGTTTTTTCCCGCTTTGCAGCTTCTCCTCCGTCCGCCTCTCCTCTGCCCGCGCAGCCAGCTTCTTGTACAGCTGTGCGTGCTTCACGGCGTACGCAATCATCCCCTGCGCCTCCTCGAATGGAATTTCGCCCACCCGCACCGCCACCGCGCGATCTAGCCATTGCCGCTCGCGATACGCGTACGTCACGGGCAGACGCCTCCACTCCTCCTCAAGGAGCCTGACCTCCTCTGTCCACCACCGGCTACGCGCCCACACCTTTGCCCATACAATATGTAGTGCTGTCAATCTCTGTCAATGAAAATACTGCCTCAATTGCAAAAGACCGCCTACCATCCTCGAGCTCTTCGTCTGTCCCCGCTGTTCCCGCTAGCGTCCAAATCCACGATATCTCCCGCATGTTTTCCCCCCCCCTCGTCACCATCGCATCGTCCTCGTCCTCATTGACCGCAGGGAGTAGCCCATCTTCCCGATACTCTTCCTCCCTCCGCAGCCACCGCGCGTTGGCTCTTCTCCGCTTCTCTGCGTTCCTCAACAACTCCTCGGCATCCTGCATGCACCGTATATCCTCCTTCCTCAACTTTGGCCATCCCACCTTCAACTCATCCCCACCCGCAATTCGGAGCCACGCCTCCCACGCCATCTGAAACTTCTCCGAATGTAGTCGAATTCTCATCTCGTTCCGCGTGACGATCGTCCGAGAACGGTGTGATGCGGACTGCGGTTCTGTGAACTGCCTGACCCGGGGTGGGTATAGTCAAGTAGTGTTTTACAGAATTTAATTCGTCCTCTAGGGGGAAATTGCTCTTTCACGGAGCTGCGTAATTTTAAGGTACGCTAATGCGCGATATATAATTTGTGGTGTGTGTGTGTGTACAGTTCTCTCCGTTTGGATTGAACGCTTTGCCAGGTTCCTCGAAGATTTAGTTCTTCGTTGGGGGCTGGCCTTCCGAAGGTACCGCAGATGGATAGTTTTCTACACTTGCTCGAAGGGTACGCTCTGCAGTGCGAATGCTGTTCCGTTCCGGAGTACTCGGGTTATCTGTTATGCTTTATCCACCCGTCTCGAACGTATCGGACGGCAGGTCTCTTCAGTACAGTGCAACACTATACGGATGGCTATAGCGATTCCCTTCGTAGCCTGGTTTCTCCGATGGTGAACGCCTTGAAACGGAATCACTTCCGTTTCGAAGACTCGGGGGTGAAGTGTGCGAATTGAATGGGGGAAATGGTATGATCGCGTAGGATAGGCCTTCCGTGTACGGTGGGGTGGGTTCCTCGCAAGGATATGCGCTCGAACTCCGAAAAGGAACGGTTGCACAAAGCCAAGTTAGGCGACTGGCCGTTTGGTGGTGTGCCGCGTTAATCTACTACCGCGCGCTTTCAACTCCGGATTGACTATATTTTCCCCGTATCGATTTATCGAAACGGAGGTGAGACGGACGGGGTTTCTTGACAAGCCCTGGCCTTCTAGGTGACCTTGGTTTGTCCTACTATTGGGCGGCACGACCCGTAGCGGAGTGTATTTTAATTTAGTTCCCCACCCTGGTGTACTTCAGGGGGAGTAGCTTTTAGGTAAATGCAGTGGGAGGTAATAAGATGATCATTCCGTATCTTACAGCTGGCTTTTATACTGTACTCTGTCCGATACTCGCGCGCGTATTTATCCCTTGTAATTGGAAACAGACGTTCCACCTTTTCAGTTCTGACTCGCCTCTGTGATCGCCCACGCGTTCCCGATTCCGAAGGGGTTAGAAATTGACTCGGAGCAGCCTCGTGTCGCATCCGTTTCCCGTTTCAGTCACCCCGTTTCCCAAGAACCGCCTCAGTTCTCCGTTTAGTCGCCCCGTTTCCCATAGCGCAACCACTTCGTCTCCGTTTGTAGTGCACGGTGAGTCTGTGATTCACAGTCGTAAGTCCCCCCGTACTGTTCTATCGCGTGGCCTGGTGGTGCAACGGTAGCACACGCGAAAGGTATACTTTTTCAAGAAATAGTTCTTCGCGCGCTCCCTGTTCGATTCGGGGTCAGGCCTTGGCCCTTGCGTTTCTTTAACCTTTTTCGTTGTTGGTACGGAGTTGTATGCGGCTGGATGGTGCAATGGTAGTATGCTTGGATTTTGCTACCACAAGCGGATAGCGCTCCTCCAAGAGCTCCCCGTTCGATTCGGGGTTCGGCCTTGCTCACGCAGAGGATCCTTTTTTGCTTGTGGTCTCGGTGAGTACTCGCGGTCAGATAGTGTAACGGTGTGAGCTGTCACTTTGTGATGCGCTCTGAACGCGGCCAAACGGGAGGAAAATCATACTCACGACAGGCGACTCCGTATCAATAAAAAGCATCGGATACACCACCACCAGGGCCAGACCCCGAATCGAACAGGGTACTCTTGGAGAATCACTCCATCCCAATGTATCGAGTCCAAGCGTGTTACCGTTACACTATCTGACCGCGAGTACTCAGCCGAGACCACAAGCAAAAAAGGATCGCAAGGCCAGACCCCGAATCGAACGGAAGACCTTGCGAGGAAACGTTATGGGAGTCTGTGTATTCGTCTCGCGCGCGTTACCATTCCGCCACCTGGCCGTACGACTCGACAAACGGACAAGAAGACGAAACGAACCTGATTTCAATTATAGGAACATCAGACTCCGAATCAATAGGAAACCCACAAGCAAGCAGGAAAATATTGATAGAGCTATCTGGCCGTTCAATGCGTTCACTCAAAAGCTCGACGCGCATTTACTCAAAAACGAAACGGAGGCAAAGGTTCTCTTATCTGTCTCGCATGCGTTGCCGTTCCGCCACCTGGCCGGTACTAGGGAAGGAAATGGGGGGGCAAACGGAGACAAAGTGGTTGCGCTATGGGAAACGGGGCGACTAAACGGAGAACTGAGGCGGTTCTTGGGAACCAGGTTAACTGAAACGGGAAACGGATGCGACACGAGGCTGCTCCGAGTCAGTTTCTAACCCCTTCGGAATCGGGAACGCGTGGGCGATCACAGAGGCGAGTCAGAACTGAAAAGGTGGAACGTCCGTTTCCAATTAAAGGGATAAATACGCGCGCGAGTATCGGACAGAGTACAGTATAAAAGCCAGCTGTAATATACGGAATGATCATCTTATTACCTCCCACTGCATTTACCTAAAAGCTACTCCTCCTGAAGTACACCAGGGTGGGGAACTAAATTAAATACACTCCGCTACGGGTCGTGCCGCCCAATAGTAGGACAAACCAAGGTCACCTAGAAGGCCAGGGCTTGTCAAGAAACCCCGTCCGTCTCACCTCCGTTTCGATAAATCGATACGGGGAAAATATAGTCAATCCGGAGTTGAAAGCGCGCGGTAGTAGATAAACGCGGCACACCACCAAACGGCCAGTCACCTAACTTGGCTTCGTGCAACCGTTCCTTTTCGGAGTTCGAGCGCATATCCTTGCGAGGAACCCACCCCATCGTACACGGAAGGCCTATCCTACGCGATCATACCATTTCCCCCATTCAATTCGCACACTTCACCCCCGAGTCTTCGAAACGGAAGTGATTCCGTTTCAAGGCGTTCACCAAACGGAGAAACCAGGCTACGAAGGGAATCGCTATAGCCATCCGTATAGTGTTGCACTGTACTGAAGAGACCTGCCGTCCGATACGTTCGAGACGGGTGGATAAAGCATAACAGATAACCCGAGTACTCCGGAACGGAACAGCATTCGCATTGCGGAGCGTACCCTTCGAGCAAGTGTAGAAAACTATCCATCCGCGGTACCTTCGGAAGGCCAGCCCCCAACGAAGAACTAAATCTTCGAGGAACCTGGCAAAGCGTTCAATCCAAACGGAGAGAACTGTGCACACACACACACCACAAATTATATATCGCGCATTAGCGTATCTTAAAACTACACAGCTCCGCGAAAGAGCAATTTCCCCCTAGAGGACAAATTAAATTCTGTAAAACACTACTTGACTATACCCACCCCGGGTCAGGCAGTTCACAGAACCGCAGTCCGCATCACAACGGTAACACGCTTGGACTCAATACATTGGGATGGAGCGATTCTCCAAGAGTACCCTGTTCGATTCGGGGTCTGGCCCTGGTGGTGGTGTATCCGATGCTTTTTATTGATACGGAGTCGCTGTCGTGAGTATGATTTTCCTCCCGTTTGGCCGCATTCAGAGCGCATCACAAAGTGACAGCTCACAGCGGCTAGCAATGATGTATTTGATCCACTTCCTGAAAAGGCAGTAATCAGGCTTCTCGGAAGCAGAAGGCATCATTGTGGGCGCTAGCGTGGGTCTTTCCTAGTAAGGGAAGCTAAGTTCGAATCTGTGAAAAGTGGATAAAAGTCGAAAAATTGGGCACGTCTAAAAAACACTATGCATGGGAGTGCAAGAAAGACCAAGAGAAAATTTGAACGTTGCTTGAAAGATATCATTTCAACAACTGCTAGACTGGAGAGTACACTCGTACGAACCACAACCGGGGACGGTTGAGATTTAGTAAAGAGGAGATGAAACGGCGCAACACCAATGTACTGACATCTAGCTGCATTTTGCAAATTTTTAGCGCTAGTTAAATGCAAGGCATACTAGGCTTCGAGTTGTAACAAGCTAGCTTTCTAATAGGTGCAATATTCCTATTGGGACTCTGTTTGGTGATATAAAGGAGGGTCAGAGTGAGCTCCGGCTGCTGACAGTAGTACAAACTTAGTGCTAGGCGCGTGAACAAGCGTTACACTAGGGGAGTATATGCATTAAGGAGGATTACTATGGTCTAGTACCTCATAGTGTGGGCTAGCGCGCCAATAAACGACTTCCAGAGAGCACAGGATAACGAGAGTTACCAGCTAGCGTAAAGAGGAGACACATACGAATAGCAAGTGTACAGCTAGCGGAATAGCACTGAGCTAGGGGCCATGTTCCATAAATAACTTGGCGCTAGCTTCGGGTTTATCGGGCTAGCTGGCGATAGCGACGGCTAGGAGAAACTGTCGGCATGAGGATATGCCGAGTGATAGATCAGGTGATCGACGCGACGCGTTTGAGGGCAGCTAGCTGCACCAAACAAAATCAAAGAGATACATTTCAGAAGAGATGGCACAATGCCTGAACGACTAGATGTTCAGTCCGTGCGGAGACGGAGATTGGGAGAGGATTGATGAGCAGACGATGGCGGTGATAAGCCTGGTAAATGCTACACGTGGAAAATCACCATTTCTTCGATTTCACCTGTGAGCTGTAAATACTAGAAGAGCAGATTGTGTACTTCACACAAGTCTGACTATACGGTCCAGATGGCTAAGCAGACCAACTATTATGTGCAACTTGTCCTATGGGCAGGAAGTACCACTAATAGAAAGAGTTGCTGAACACCAAGTGCATGAACTAGACGAATATGTAACAGGATTCGGAAGGGATAAAGTGCCAGCCAGACCATTCAACCACTAAGAGGAGTGAAAAGAATAAATGAACTATACACGAAGCGAATTGACTTGATAAATATTGAACTAGACCATGAACTGGATCCTTTGCAAGGGTTTGGCTTCAGGAACCTGACGCGAAGCCACCACGTGACGAGAACATCGAGGACTCGGATGCCTTCCGAGTCAAAAGTGAAGAATCATATGCCTCGGATAGCTATCCGGGCCGGATCACCAATCCGATGATTGAAGTGAATTGAATTCCCGAGCATCCGAGATGAGTTGAACAGAGCCCATTATCATCTGGCATATACCACACTCCAACCACAAAGCATATCTGAAGCCCTAGAGTCTTCTAGATGAGCTGGGGATATACAGATGAAGAAGACTGCAGGAAAAGAGGTGGAATAATCGAACTGGACAACATAGCTCCGAACTGCCGGCCTCGGATGGCCTTCCGGCCGGTCAAGCACTATTATTAGCTACCCTCGGATACCTAACCGCGTCGGGTACGCATCCAGACTCGGATCCACTTCCGGGACAGCAGTAAACGAGTTGGAAGGAATATACTTGGGCTGGAATAGTTAGCTAATAGATAGAACAGATTTGTATAAATAGGCAGTAGTTTGTACTGTACTGGAGTCGCTCCAGGGCCCGGGTTTCGGCAGGCGGCGCTCCCTTCGTTGGGAGGCCTCTGGCGCGCCATTGGTTGGGTACAGGGCTGGACTCAAGGGACGAGAATGGATTAGATTAGATTGGACTTGCTCCGAACTGAACTGACTCAACTTGAACCAATATACCCCGGACTTGATTGACTCGCTTGGACTTGATTGACTCGCATGGACTTGATGGATTCGCACGGACTTGACTAGATTGTACGGGACTGTCCGTTGTACTACTAGTATAAACCACGCCGGCTTGCACAAAGTCGTTATCGCCCCAACGGCTTCGGCCAACAAAACAAAAGGCTCAACTCCAGGGCTCCTTGTTGAAAAGTGAAAGTGTCCGAATGAGTGATCAGAGATGAAGTGCCGTCTGGTTCGCTGAAGGCGTCTGGATTGTGTGCCTCTCTGGTGCTGAACTCGACTTGAAGAGATGGACTTGGTGGGAGATTTGCAACAAGGCATATACTGTGTCCTTGAAAACCCCAAGAACTCGAGGCAAAAGGCAGTTAGTTGGTTGGTTTGGGGTGGGTGTTTGGGTTGGGTTTGGTTAGTGTGCACCCCAGGGTGCATGATAGCGCATTTCCGGCTTAGATCTCATTTCCAGCCTGCTGCAGTTGCCTGTGCTTCAGCGGGAATGGTTTTTCCGAGTTGTTTTGCAAATACAGAGGTTCCGGGAGCGGTACAGCTGTACGGAATTGGCAATATACCCAGCCTAGGCCCCCAAGATGGTCAGCTAGCTGACTGTCTGGCAAGCCTAGCGCACGATAGCGCCAGGTAGCTCGCCGTAGCGGAGCTGCACGGACCAGTTTTTACTCATTTCACTTTACCTCATCTCTTTCTCTCAACTAGTATAAAAAGGACATGTAAATACCGCTGAAAGACCAGTTCATGCCCCGCTCATCGTTACGACGATAAGGGTGTGCTCAGGCCTAGCTAGCGGAGATAAAGTATCTTCTTCGTTTGTAAAGTCTATAGAAATCGAATCAGTGTTGTTGGATCCACGAGTAACTGTGTGAACTAATAAGCAAAGACTCGCGTTGGGAGCTTGTGAGCGGCAATGACCTCCACGTATAAATCGGGACCAAGCGCACAAAGAGAAAGTTTGAGAGTTGTCGTTGACTTCGTGGTGGACTTCGCAAGGGCTACGCATTGGGTGACTAGGAAATGCCTCCCGTAAAACGGACTACGACCAGCACAGCACTTTGGTAGAACTCCTTGGTCGATTCATTGGCCGATTAACGAAGCTTGAGTGAACCCTCTAGGTCCAGTATAAGCCCAAGTGTTAAGGAAAAGAGCTTAGATTCAAGGTTCTAAGTCGGCACCCAAATATCTGTTGATCTGGGATCGTCATAGAGGAGAGAATAGCTGGCGCAGCATAGTCCGTAACTGGAAGTTTTCAGAAGACGCTTTATCACCTCGCCTAGGACGACGTAGCAATCTATGTCCGCTTAGTAAAAACCCTTTTTACCCCAACCCGTTTATTCCAATCTCTTGGAAAGACTTGTTTCGGTCAAACGGTTGAGCTAGCTCAGAGATTGAAGTGTTTGTTGGGATAGTTGAGGCCATAAATCATCGCTAGTGCACTAGGGAATCAAACCAGCAGTCGCATACCACGACTCAGGACCCGAACTCACTAGGAAGACGCGCTAGTCTTAGTGTTATAATCATAAGGGGATTGGTGTGGTGTGTTAGGTTTTAGGTGTGGTGTGTTAGTGTTCAAGCTAGCCCATACTTTAGCTTAGCTAGCCTCAATTGACTGTCAGCGCATCTTGCCCATTTCAACGCGTTGCAGGTAGGCCCTATTGCCACATCAATAGCTTTGCGAAGGGAGGTGATCACCTTTTCATCCTCTTCTTTATCTTTGTCCTTATCCGCCCAAACGGCCAGTATTCGAACCCACATTCTTTTATCCTTCTCTGATTGGGGCGCCCAAACGCACTCCCACGTCGAGTCGAAAGCGCGGAAAGCGACGAGCCATTCGTTGAGGATGTCGACACGGGGTTCGCCGTCAGCGAGGGGAGTGTCTTCGGACAGGCGAACATAGACCGAGGAAGTGGCTTTGTTGCGCGGCGCGGAGGTGAAGTGGAGACGAGTGTGGATGAGGTTGATGCCGGCGACGGGGTCGACAGAGGAGCAGATTTTTTCTGCGGCATTGGCTACGACGCTAACCGAGGGTTTGTTGATGCTGCCTTGCACGCCGCGGATTAAGAGATAGTGGCCGTCGGGTACTGGTTTAGTTGCCTGTGATGGGTCAAAGGGAGCGATCGGGGGGAGGGGTACACGGGGAGTTTTGAGTTTAAAGGGAGAGGGTGGAGGGGTAGGTGTTGTCATGACAAGATATAGCAAGATGTAGGAAGGAGCGGCAGGGATGTGTGCAAGAAAGAATGTGGCAAGACGTGGTTGGTACCAAATGAGGAGTCGGCTAGGAAAATTTTTGTAGCGGTGGGAAGGAGTTCAAAATTAGGGATGGGGAGTTTTTGGGGGCGGGGAGTGCAATGGGAAAGGTGGCAAAGCGGTACAACGAGCGGTTGGGGCGGGGGGGGCGAGCGGCGGGGCGGTGATGGTGGTTGTTGTTGTTGTTGTTGTTCTGCATCGGTGGGACCGGGTTTGCGAAAGGAAATAAGGTAAACTCAGAAAACCAGCTCGCCGGTTCCCGCCGACCATGGCAATCAGCCATGCCGCCATCTGATTATTCGGCTATCCCAACAGAATCACGGACTTGGCTTGCTTCTGCTCGACTCTCCTCCACTCGTCCGCCATGCAGCGCCGTTCCCCGGTCTCCCCGCCTTACCACAATAATATCACTCCGCGCACCCGCATTACAGCGGCCCAGCCTACATGTACGCGCTGTTGCTGCCGCAGTACGCGCATCGCCCAGGCGCATGCTACAAGCACTTCCAGTCCTGCCCTTGTGAATAGTATAACTGGAAGTGCAAGTGACACTCCCGGGTATCTCTATAGTCCACACCGTGCACCGACGCCTCGACCGAATTCTCCGTGTGCGGCGGCGGTGTTTTAATTGCTGCACGACGGAGACGCGTACGTGGAGGCGGAGTGATTTGACTGCTGGGAAGGTGCATACTCTTCTGTCTCTCACCATGTTGATGCTGATGCGCGCACTCGCGGCTCTGCAAGAGATGCAGCCTCTTCGAGCGTACACACTTGTGCCCATGTCCCGAGCATTTCCCACACAAACGCGGTCCGTTGGCGGTGTCGACCTTGTGTTCGGGCAAGCGCAGATGGAGTACATCTTCTGTTCTCGCGTCTTCCTTTGCCACTTCTCCTTTCTCCAATTCCTTCGTCCCACCATAAATCATCCCCCGCAAACCTACGCCGCCGTAGCCACCGTCCTAGTGCAGGCATCCTTGGTGTGTGTGTCCTGCGTGTTTTTCATCGGCCTCGGCGCCGCCGTTTGATTTTCTCCTTCCGCCGTGACAGGCACTCTCCGCACCGCCGCCGTGCTGATACCCGTGGCGTGCCGCACCTGCTGAGCGCGCGCAGGGTGTCAGCTTAAATTTGAATCAATCCACCTACCATCCGCTTTGGCGCCCTCTCCGACTCCTCCTTCCCACTTTTACTATTCGCTTTCCATATCTAATCTGCACCCTCCGATCACCCTGTCCCGCGCTCGGCGCCGTCATCGTTCACGTCCCAGTGGGCATCCGTAGTGGACATCCTTGGCATTCGATTCGTCTCCCCGGTCTCTGCCGTCATTCATACTTTCTCCCTCTCCGCCCATTTTTTGTCCTCAAACGCATTCCCTCCCTGTCCGCGCAGACTACTGGGTTTTTATGTACTTCCTTGCTTCCGCGCGCCGCCGCCTTGCCGCCGCGGTAATTCTCCTGGCACGTGTTGCGCTCTTCTTCCTCTTCTTCTTTATTCCTTCATTCTTCATTGTTGCCTAATGAATTCTTCCTCTTCGCCGTCCTTCAGCACTTTCATCCTTTTTCATCCTTAATCTCTTGAGATTCCTTCTCTTTCGTTCTCTCCACTCTCCCTCTTTTTCTCAACCCCACCCAACCTATGCAACACCTCATTCATTTTTACAGACGTACTGTACCCCCCGCCCAACTCCGGTGGATAAGTACATGCCCGCGCCTCAGCATGATTCGGCGCCGCCGGGTGGATGCCCTCCCGCGTGCAACTCGTCTGCGCCGGGCGTATGCTGGATCGCTGTCGGGCGCGCCCAGCATGATACCGACGCGCAAGCGCCGAGGAAAACGCGTCGTCCACGCCTCAAATTATCGGATCGATGGCTAATCCACAGTGTCCGCTTCCGCCCCGTCCCCTGCCAAGGGGAAGACGGGGAGTCGGCCGGCATCCAGGGCACGAGGGTAGAATGGGTGATGGAGTCGGCGTAGAGTGTAAAGGGGAGAGGGGGGGGAGTCAAATTCACTAGAGCGGACTTTTCCTTCTTCTTTTTGCTCTCGATTTCTCTTTTGGCGCCAGGTTCAATATGCTTCTGGTAGATACATGTACATGCACCTTTGTACATCGCTGCGTCGGATTGTTTCTTCTTATTGTCACCCTGGGATGTGTCAAGTCACCGCAAAATATTTTTCAAACCACTGAATAGGAAGTTGGAGTGGATCTCCGATTAATACCGTGCTCCTGGATTCAAAAAAAAAAAAAAAAAAAAGACAGCAAACAAAAAGAAAAGGCAGAGACTCACAAACCATGGCTCGACCCCGAGTCAAATGGGTGACCCTGTTTAATCCTCGCGTTGTTGGTCCAAGATGTACAGGTGCGGTCCTACCGCCATCGAGCCGATATGACTGCAGTTCTGAACCTCGCAAGGAGCTCATCTTCGAGTGAGGGCACCGGGTTCGAATTTTTCTCTGGAGTCTAATTGGATAAGACAGACGCAGGTAGGAATTTGAGTTGGAGATCGTTGCTCTCCTCCGTTGTTGTTTCCTCTCCATACCTCTCTCCTTGTGTGCAGGATATCTTTATCGTCAACTCTCAGGAGATGGTTCAACACTCTCGGGGTCATCGGCCATCTCGGCGACCTCGGCCAGCCATTCGATGACCTCTGAATTGTATCTTTTTTTCAGTATAAACACTACAACGAAGGTCGTCGCAGAGAAGACCAACCAATTCGTGGCGCAAAAAAGGTACTAGGAAAATCCCATATGGCTCGACCCTGAGTCGAACGGGGTGATCCTGTGGAATTTGGTCATCTTGGCAAGGATTCAAGATGTACAGGTGCGGTCCCACCGCCACCGAGCCGATAGGAATGGTGTTTTGAACCTTGCAACGAGTCACAGTCCTTCGGGTGTCAACAGGGGGTTTAGCGAAGTCATCACTGCCGAAAAGAAAGACCAACCAACCAACTTGGAGCACAAGAAAAGTAATTGGACGATAGCAGTTATGACTCGACCCCGAGTCGAACGGGGTCCCTGCGAAACCACGTAAGAACTATCAAATGTTGCAGGTGCGGAGCCGCCGCCATGGACCCGATGTGGATCCATTGTGAGCCTTGTAACGAGAGGAGCGAAAACACGCCTTCTCGACCATCATGCCCTTAACGCCATGCATCTCGACGGCGGCGAGGAACGCGAAGATAAGGGCGCGACGAGAGAGCGGTGAGGAACAGGGAGGACAAAAACGACGCTCCCCTGGGTCCATCGGAAGACATCTTATGGTCGGTATTGAGCGAGGTAAAGTGGGTGAAAGTGGTGGGAGGGAAGAAAGACGCGATGGGATGGGGCTTTTTGTGATGCGGCTGGCCTTATATACGTTGGCGGGTTGCTGAGACGTCCTGATTGGAATGATGCCAGTGGGCGGATACGGGGCGAAAGTAAATCTGTCGGCCGGCATGTGGATACAGGTTGATCTGCCACAAGCGAGACCCAGTTTTTTCTCTGCAGGAAATCATAGTAATTGGGTGTGAGCATTACACCGAAAATTTTGCACACCAGTTCCCGACTGCAGAAAAGGGGGGAGCTTCCTCCATTCATTTATTTAGCATTATTCAACGTTGAACGTGATTACGAGGTCTAGTTGAAGAAAATGTAGTGAACTCGGCAACACGGTAAATCTGATGTTCTCACAGCGCGACCATTGATGTTCCCATGGTGCGAACATCACAGCAAACATCAAACCAAATACTGTATTTTTTCGTTCGAATCGACAGTCACGCATCACGCACCCCCTTGTCGATGTCAAATTTTGGTCGACGTCACGCATCACTCAGGCCTCTGTCGAACCTCCAGGCCGTCATGTGGGTCACCAAACTGCCCAAAAAGTGCAAAAAAGTTGAAATCTTGGGTTGAAATGTCGAAATTTTCGAGGTGTCACGCCAAAATCTGACCCTTGTCGAAATGTCGAATTGGTTGAACTTGTCACGCGTCACCCCCCCTGTTGATCTGAACGAAAAAATACAGTACTTCAAGTACTAGTGGGAGAAACAGATTGGAAAACTAGGACAGCTTATCACGAGGGGGTCGCAAGCTCCCCCCAATCAAGAAAATTTCCCCGCTGTCATTGAATGGTGAATCTGAGGGTGAGTTGCTTGAGTCTAATAATCATACAAGTAAACGGGTTCTTGTATACACATTTTTGTAGAGGGTGGATGTAGAGTCCACACAAAGATTTGGAATGAAGGTGATTTGGGCAAGGGAAATATAGGGTTGCTGCATGCAGTGGGAACTCAAAATTCTGTTGAGGGGACACTGAACCCGACCATAATGCCGCTTGAGAGTTGTACCAGCGATACACCAACAGACACCAACCCTGCCTGAAATTGAAATGCAGGGAAGGGCTCACTCAAATGCCTAGACAGACTCTTTGGTTCCAAACGGCTGAGGGGAAAAGATTTTAACAGAAAAGGATGAAGTTTGTTCAGGTCCAGTCACTTTCAAGAATATTGATGGGCTGATGGGGTTGCCTACAGATTCATCCTCGCTGTCTGACGACAGAGGAACACCCCTTTCATGGATGGCCACTACCTCGGCTATTCCCCAACTTTATCCCTCTGTACACATCCACGGAGGGTAGCCTGCTTCTAAAGTGGTGGAATTAACCCAAGTACCCACATGTAGCGTGCAGTGAAAGTACTTACTGCCTGATGCAGGGGTGAGGGGGGAGGTAGATTCTTCAGTATTCAGCATGAGGGATGTGGTGGCACTTACAGCCTGATTGACAACAATGGAGGGAGAGATCGGTCAGTGTTCAGCATGGGCGAGCGATGGGGCGGCACTTACATCCTGATCACCGACAATGAAAAGGGGGAGGGATCGGTCAGTGTCCAGCGTGGGCAAGCGATGGGGTGGCACTTACAGCCTAATCAACGACGATGGAAAGAGTGAGGGATCGGTCAGTGTTCAGCATGGGTGAGCAATGGGGCAGCACTTACGCGCTGATCAATGACGATGGAGAGAGGGATCGGTCAGCATTCAGTGTGGGCGAGCGATGGGGCGACACTTACATCCTGATCAACGACAAACAATGGAAAGAGGGAGGATCGGTCAGCATTCAGCGTGGGCGAGCAATGGGACGGCACTTACAGCCTAATCAACAACAATGGAAAGAGGGAGGATCGGTCAGCGTTCAGCATGGGCGAGTGATGGGGCGGCACTTATGCGCTGATCAACAACGATGGAAAGAGGGAGGGATCGGTCAGCGTTCAGTGTGGGCAAGCGATGGGGCGGCACTTACATACTGATCAACAACGATGGAAAAAGGGAGGATCGGTCAGCATTCAGTGTGGGCGAGCGATGGGACAGCACTTACCACTTCAGGCTACCCTGAAGTATACCCTTTAGGGTCTATTAGGTTGGCTGGAATAAATGGCCCAAGAGGGTGGTATTGGGAATGGGCATACCATGGGATATGGGAAGTACCATGGCCCAGGGCATAAGTAGTGACCATGGTACCTCCCACAGGCCCGCCGCAGGCAGGCAAAAATTTTACCTGTGGTACCTCCCATAGGGTATTTTTAGGCCAGGACCCCAGAAACCACCCTGGATCAAAACATCAAAAGGGGTCAATCTCAAGCATCTAGGCACCGTTTGGGCTGCCGAAAGGCTTGTTGAAAAGCCCTCGCTCAGGGCTTTCTGCCAGTGAAGCGGGGATCACATCGGAGGACATTGATTTTTTTGCCGTCAGCGTACCAGGCAGCCCGTAAATTGGCTCTGGGGCAGGCAGGCATCCAGTGGGTGATTGGCCGGGTACTGGGCTTGTTAGAAAGCCCTGAGCTAGGGCTATCAGTGGGTACAATATCCAGGTGGTCTGAGCACTGGGATATTTCCCGGCAGCATACCGGGCAGCCAGTAAATTGGCTCTGGTGTGGGCATCCAGTGGGTTGGCCTGGTACTGGGCTTGTTCCTTGCTAGTAGGTGTAATATCAGGGTTATTTGAGCCCTTTAGCTTTCCAGCTACACAGGGGTGTCCACTGTTCATACCGACTTCCCGATTGGACTTGTATGTGGTACCTCCCACCACCCTTGATATAATCACATCTGTGGTACATCCCATAGCTATAAAACCTGCATGGTACCACTCATTGCCTTGTGGTACCTCCCAATGCCCTGTGGTACCTCCCACCCACACTCTTCCTATACATCAGGGAAGTGGTTAATAGCACTCAGGCCATCACATATGACACTGTGATATCCCAGATATGGCAAACAAGTACATGAGAGAATATGACATCAAACTATAGGATGTAGCATGTCCTGGTTGCTAATTGTACAGTCTTCTGGTATAAATTCCTTGTGAGGCCCAAGACGATTGGTTTTGGAAGACATTATATCATGGAGAAGTGCATACTAAGTCAAAATGCCATTTATTCTCTTTAATCTAGTTATGCTATTCTTCTTCACTGACCTATGATATTTGGCTTTAAAACTGTTGTCATATCATATGAGAACAGTTACCTACATCTAGGAGGCCTTTCAGCCTTAACTACCCAGGTTACTGTGGTCAGAACATTATTTCTCAATTTTCTCAATTTTCACCCAATTATCACGCTGTAACAGCCATTATTTGGTCCCAGTTAGCCTGGGAAGGCATCAGTAGTCATGTATACAGTGTTGAATCATCAAAAACAGTGGAATTATGACTTATCCGGGTTTAGGTCGAAAATTTCCTTTTTGGGATGCAAAGTGGTAGTGTCCTAAAATGGAAAGTCCTTGTTAAACCTCTGATCTCTGTTCCCATCTTGTAGAGCCTATCAAGGGCGACCAGAGTTATCTACAACATCTTTTGATTGGTGCCCTTGTTGACCTGTAAAATGCAGAATACTTTCCCAGAGCTGACACTCTTCCAGCCAATTACCTTGTTGGGGGTGTTGATGTGCCAACCATAGTTGGCAAAGCTAAACAACTCACATTCCGGTTATAGGTTGAAATATCGAAGAATACAAAGTTGATTTCTGTAATGTTTCCTTAATGTTTCCTTTTTGAGTTGGTAGGCGGAGTGACCGCTTTTGGTAATTGTATGGGAGGTACCACAGGATAAGAATAGATTAGTGGGAGGTACCACAGGATGAAGAAAAACGGTGGGAGGTACCACAGATTGATGGGAGGTACCGCAGGATGAAGAAAATTGGTGGGAGGTACCACGGAATGGTGGGAGGTACCATGAGACAATGGGAGGTACCATAGATGTGATTATATCAAGGCCGATGGGAGGTACCACGTACATGTCCGATTGGGAAGTCAAAACATACCCAGTATGAAGCAGGCATTTGATGGGTCACCTTGTTTCATCTTACAATGCTAGCGTAAAGAAATAAATAATGATATTCACTCACTGATAGCCTTAGCAAGGACCTCTGCTAGCAAGGCAATCACCGACCGGATGCCCGCACCAGAGCCAATTTACTGGCTGCCCGGTATGCTGCCGGGAAATATCCCAGTGCTCAGACCACCTGGATATTGTACCCACTGATAGCCCTAGCTCAGGGCTTTCTAACAAGCCCAGTACCCGGCCAATCACCCACTGGATGCCTGCCTGCCCCAGAGCCAATTTACGGGCTGCCTGGTACGCTGACGGCAAAAAAATCAATGTCCTCCGATGTGATCCCCGCTTCACTGGCAGAAAGCCCTGAGCGAGGGCTTTTCAACAAGCCTTTCGGCAGCCCAAACGGTGCCTAGATGCTTGAGAGTGACCCCTTTTGATGTTTTGATCCAGGGTGGTTTCTGGGGTCCTGGCCTAAAAATACCCTATGGGAGGTACCACAGGTAAAATTTTTGCCTACCTGCGGCGGGCCTGTGGGAGGTACCATGGTCACTACTTATGCCCTGGGCCATGGTACTTCCCATATCCCATGGTATGCCCATTCCCAATACCACCCTCTTGGGCCATTTATTCCAGCCAACCTAATAGACCCTAAAGGGTATACTTCAGGGTAGCCTGAAGTGCACTTACAGCCTGATCAACGACGATGGAAAAAGGGAGGATCGGTCAGCATTCAGCGTGGGCGAGCAATGGGACAGCACTTACAGCCTAATCAACGACGATGGAAAGAGGGAGGATTGGTCAGCGTTCTGCGTGGGCAAGCGATGGGGCGGCACTTGCATACTGATCAACGACGATGGAGGGAGGGATCGATCAGCGTGCAGTGTGGGCAAGCGATGGGGTGGCACTTACATACTGATCAACAACGATGGAAAAAGGGAGGATCGGTCAGCATTCAGCGTGGGCGAGCGATGGGGCGGCACTTACAGCCTGATCGACGACGATGGAAAAAGGGAGGATCGGTCAGCATTCAGCGTGGGCGAGCAATGGGACAGCACTTACAGCCTAATCAACGACAATGGAAAGAGGGAGGATCGGTCAGCGTTCAGCGTGGGTGAGCGATGGGACAGCACTTACAGCCTGATCAACGACAATGGAAAGAGGGAGGATCGGTCAGCGTTCAGCGTGGGCAAGCGATGGGGCGGCACTTACGCGCTGATCAACAACGATGGAAAGAGGGAGGGATCGGTCAGCGTTCAGCGTGAGCGAGCGACGGGGCGGCACTTACAGCCTGATCGACGACGATGGAAAAAGGGAGGATCGGTCAGCATTCAGCGTGGGCGAGCAATGGGACAGCACTTACAGCCTAATCAACGACAATGGAAAGAGGGAGGATCGGTCAGCGTTCAGCGTGGGTGAGCGATGGGACAGCACTTACAGCCTGATCAACGACAATGGAAAGAGGGAGGATCGGTCAGCGTTCAGCGTGGGCAAGCGATGGGGCGGCACTTACGCGCTGATCAACAACGATGGAAAGAGGGAGGGATCGGTCAGCGTTCAGCGTGAGCGAGCGACGGGGCGGCACTTACAGCCTGATCGACGACGATGGAAAAAGGGAGGACCGGTCAGCATTCAGCGTGGGCGAGCAATGAGACAGCACTTACAGCCTAATCAACGACAATGGAAAGAGGGAGGATCGGTCAGCGTTCAGCGTGGGTGAGCGATGGGACAGCACTTACAGCCTGATCAACGACAATGGAAAGAGGGAGGATCGGTCAGCGTTCAGCGTGGGCAAGCGATGGGGCGGCACTTACGCGCTGATCAACAACGATGGAGAGAGGGATCGATCAGCGTTCAGTGTGGGCGAGTGACGGGGCGGCACTTACGACCTGATCAACAACGATGGAGGGAGGGAGGGATTGGTCAGCGTTCAGCATGGGCGAGCGATGGGGCGGCACTTACATACTGATCAACAACGATGGAGGGAGGGATCAGTCAGCATTCAGTGTGGGCAAGTGATGGGGCGGCACTTACGGCCTGATCAAACCGGTCTTAATCCCCATTTCCACAGCAGGTCAAAAATCTCTCTATTTTGTAAGAGCCCAGCAACATCAACCGCTGTTCCAAGTCTGTCCCCTAGATTCCCCTCCTCAAGGCTTTAATCATCTTAAAATGTGCTCACTCACATATACAATCGGCGTTTTTTGCTTCATTGCCAATTAGAAGCTCTACCATCTCCCTGTTTTCCACCAGTATAGCAACATGAAGTGGGGCTCCAAAGTGTTTCCCTAATTCCAGCTGAGCATCTGCACAATTCCTGAGTATTCATTTGCTCACCGTCACGATTCCGCCTCGCTCCTGCCTGAAGCAAAGCATTGACCACTTCGACCTTTCCACTTGCGCACGCGGCGCAAAGTGCTGTCCCGTAATCTCCTCCTAATTACATATTATCAATTATCCAGGTTATTAGCATGAAAACAAAACACTGACCCACTTCGTTCAAGCGTTGAATGAACTCCTGAACCCCGAGTAGAGTCTTCACGGCGAGGACATGACCGCTTGCTGATGCAAATTGTAGCACTTTGATGTAATCTACACGTAGAATGGTTAATTATCCAGGTTATGAGCCTGAAAACAAAACACTAACCCACTTCATTCAATCTAAGTAGAGCCTTCACGACAAGGGCATGGCCGCTTGCTGCTGCAGATTGTAGCACCTTGCTGTAATCTACACCTAAAAATTGTGGTTATATATATGGGACGAGCAGGTGTAATCTTACCAGGTACAGCTTCATCTCCCCCATTTACCGATTTCCGAAGGAATTGTACCAACTCTGTCTTTCCATAGCATGTAACCAGCTGGGAAGAGTTGTCAAATGTAGTGCCGGCCAAATCTACTGTCGCCGTGGGATCAGCCCCGTTCTTGACTAAACGTCCAAGTTCCTCAACAACTTGCACTGATGTCGCTAGACACTCGCATCGAAGTATCTCGTTAAATTGCTCCTGAATGCCTTTCAGCTTTTCCCGAATATCTTGCAATGCACCCCAGGCATCGCGGAGCGGAATAATAAGAAGCAGGAGGGCGAGAACTTGTCCGAACCCCCATTGGGCATCACCATTTTGATCGCCTCTGTTACGACGAAGGGTGAGTTCAATGTCGACAATGAAGAGGATGTTGATGGCGACAAGGGACACCAGGCCAACGATGAGGAAGGCAGTGTGGGGAAAGGGACCAGAGGTTCCGGCCTCAGAGACCGCTGGAATCGAAGATGAGGGAAGGGCAGTGTTGGGAGAGGAATCAGAGGTTTCGGGTTGAGCGATGCCACTAGAGACCGCTGAAACGCAAGTTGAGAAGGGCCGCCTTGTTCCACATCAGGTGCGGTTCCGGGTTGGGGATCCAGGTTGTACGCTGTAATGCCGATGGGAAGGGCAGTGTTGGGGGAGGTATCAGAGGTTTCGTGTTGGGCGATGCCACTAGAGACCGCTGAAATGTAAGCTAGGTAAGCTGTAGTGATGTCACCATGGTATGAACATTACCCGTGGAGGAGCGTTGAGAATGGCCGGCTTTTTCAGCATCTAGTGATGGCGAGCTCTTCCTTGGCGTGAGGACTTTCAGAATGGAGTCCCACCGTGTCCAGAATGATTTGTGTTGCTCCCGGGACCAGTTATACCAGATATGAAGCGCGAGGAAAAAGACGAAGGGAGGAATGAGGTTGAGGTCGGGGATGAGAACAATTGAGTACATTATCAACGACACGATGCGCAAAGGCTTCGATGAAAATCGCGCAGGCACCCCGATAACTGTAAGCGTGGGATCGCAGTTGGGATTGAGGGCCTGGCCAAATTTGGATGGATCGCTCCACAGCCATATTCCAACGGCGGCCATGAGCGAGAGGTGGATGGAGCCGAGGGTAAGGACAGGCTGCTCGGAGATAAAGTGCCAGATGCGTTTGGGGATGCGCCAGATGTGTTGCCAGGTGATGCACCGGATGCGTTGGGGGATGTGCCGGATGTGTTGGGGGATGCGCCGGATGCGTTCGACGATACTAGTTTCCGGTGTGCTGGCACTGGCTCTCTTAGTCCGCCCCAGCAACTCCCAGAGAGGTTCAAGGAGAGCGTCGCGCCATTTGCTCCATTTTGCTCCCGTGGGCTCCTCATCGCGCTTGCTTCGATAGTGGACGTAGAGAATAAACCAAATCCACGTGCTGGTGTTGTTCATCCAGCTAAGATCCAGGACGACGGCGGCATGGTAACTGGTGATTGTTTGGTCGCCTCCAGCGCCTTTAGCCAGGATGATGGTGGTAGCATGCCGATTGATTGATCTTTGATGCCTTTCAGCTCGTCCCTGGAAATCTTTCTATCCCAGAGGTGTACGATGACGGGCAAGAAGCAGGTAAGGTTCTGAGTGTAGATGGCTGCGCGAACACCAATGCCAGAGACGTCTGGGTTGGAGGGGATGGTGCAGTTGGCGGCCATGGTGGTAGAAACGAAGAGTGCTCAGCTGGCGCCAGTTCGCACGTCAAAGAACGCCGCCGCATGTATTTCATTCAATTGCATCCGAATGAGACAGACAAGACGGAATTAAAGTGACATCTTACCAAACCCTTTGACGTCGAACGTCGTCAACTTGAAGAGCCGCTGTACTGGCAGTGCATGTCCCCTGCCATGTTGTTCAATTGCATGTTGGAATTCAACAAGTTCGCCGTTGGCCAACACGTCCGCAATTCTCCCAGTCGAGGACGCCAGGACCCAGGTTCCTTCCCAGCCGCGGTTTCGAGGTTCATCAGTCTGTGTAGCGGTAGTTTTAATTTAATTCAGAGCCATCGGGTTTACGTCAGGTCGGAAATAATCGGACGTGTGACATGATGGTAACGAAAGTTGGGGATGAACCTCGGCTGGAAGAAATTATATACAAACAACATAGCCACAACACAGCCACAGCGTCCTCAAGTGCGCTCAACCTTTTATTTCTGTCTTCCTCACTCCAAACTCACATTCACTTTGGGGGCAAGTTCCTTCTTTGTCAACTCCTCAATGACCCTGAAATTTTTAGAATCCTTGTCCAGGCTTCTTGCGACAAGACTGGTGGAGATATGTGGATTTGGCATGGAATTGAGGCACCAGTCACCCTGGAGGCAGTTTTGAGCACAGGATTTTTACTGAAGGATCATTTGGGCCCCATTGACATCTTCTGCTCCGGGACCAAATTTATTTCAGGGAGTCAAGGATAGTTAATGATTTTATTCCGAATTTCGCCAAAATGTGGCTATGCTGTTTGTATATAATTTCTTCCAGCCGTTCTGGAGAGGTTCATCCCCAACTTTTGTTACTATCACGCGTCACATCACTTCGGTCCGATCTTTCCCGAACGGATATTTTCAATCTAATAAAAAAAATACAATTTACAGTGACTGATGAACCTTGCAAGTACGGCTGGGTAGGAACCTGGCCAGGACCCCGGTTTATCCCTTGGCTAGGTCCGGGCGCAATAATAATAAAAAATTGGGTTTTGGCGCCCGAAACATCATTCATCAATCGTGCGTGCTCGAAGATAGTGTTTCGATCACAACTGATTTATTGCAAGGCGCGTCTTCTAACCATTCCGTCTTGGCTGCATATATCATGTTCAACGTCAAACCGGTGTACGATATTCCCCCCTCGGATGAGACTCACTGCGCGACTGGATGACCGTCCCCAATCACTGCGTTTCCTGGAAAGTTTGGTCGCCAGTATTTGCGTGAATCCCTACATAAGCAGGCCGTGCATAGTCAAGGCGTGTTATTTGGCATACTATAAAGATCCGTTACGAATGTTTTCGACTAGAAAATAACATCTGGTGAATATGCAGGTCGCCATCCCGAAGAAATACAAATGGACGAAACTTACGTGCACCAGATTCCATACGCCGAGGATGTTTAAAGATATGCCCTAGCATTTTATAACTTTAAAGGCGACACCATACTGACCAGGTTTGTAGTGGGTATTGAACGGCAGAATTCAATGTCGAGTGCTAACTCCTAAGCAATACTATGTCTTCTGTGTTAGCATCAGGGAAGTTGCAGACCTTGAGGGTGAAGATAGAGTATCGAGTTCAGGCATGGACGGCAGGGAGGAATCAGTGGTGGAAGACCATATTTAAAGCGACGGTGAAGTATGTCTGGATGGCAAACGCTGCATATGCCGAAATTAGCACACATGCAGATCACGAATTGCATTCTCACCGTCTTTCCAAATGCTCTTCTGCATTCTAATAAACACTCAACTATGTGTCAACTCAATTTGCCTTCGCACTACACATGAATTTGAAGACCTCGCTCGACCCAAAGGTGCCAATATAGTTTGGAAGACCACACTCAGGCGTGTTGGGGGTAAACTTAGGTCCGAGATAATGGGCTCTAAAGCACTAAATCTACTCCTGTAGTATGAATCCTTCCATTTTTTTCGTCCTCGTTGAAGGGTGTCCCTGCCTTGCCATTGGTGCCGCAACTTCAAGCCAGTGTCGCACCTCTCCCACTATAACCGGTGGCTTCAGTGCTTCGCTCACAAGGTACTGTGACACGTATTTCGATGGGAAGATGCGTACTGCGCAACCTTCCTGACGAATTGAATAATGAACGCGACTCTGCAACGCGATCACGTGCAAGGAGATCGGAAGCCCGAACGGCATTTTCAAGGTCTGTCGAAAAATTCTCTGAGAATGCCCTCCATATGCCAAAATGTAACTTCAAAGAATAATCCAAAGGATTTCAAACAGATGCTGAGGTAGTATTTGTTGGGAAATGAGCGAATAAACAGGAATCTTTCTTCGCAAATCCATCGTGCGATTAGGAATGTTTGCGACACACCTTAAGAATGCTGATTTCATCATTTGTTGAAAATACCATTTGGTTTACGGAGCTGTTCGAACGAAAGCCCGCAAATACCTCTGACATTCGTTGAGAATCATTTGCGAATATTAGATTCCATATTTTCCAAAAAACGCAATGAATTCTGCAAGATGAGAGAGAGCAGGAGACGGCTGTTTCGTGGGGATGTGTCAACGGCGACACTCTCGAACTCAGACTCACCCAGGACAGGCCGCCAAGTTTTGACGAGCTGCGACGCTCTGGGCAGTTTACGTCACTTTGATGGTCTGATTTTGGCAACAAAAAAAAACATAGAAATTTCAACACCTTTACCTGTTCTTTTCCCGAGGCAAATACATCCCTCAACCCTCACACCTAACCAACCCTAACACTAACCTGAACCTGAACCTGAACCCGAACCTAACCAACCCAACCCTAACTCAAACCACCAACCCAAACCCTAACGGCCACTTACTTATAAACTCATTTTTCATCATTTATTCTAATTTCATGCCAAATGAACGCGGAGACAGTACATTTTCTACTAGTTTAGCCACTGGTTCGAAATTTTTGGCCAAGTCAAGCATTCAGGTCACAAACTTCCAAAAAGAGTAAAGGAACTTGGAACTTGAACTTTGAAGTTGAACTTTGATGAAGTCGAAGTTGAACCTTGATCAAGTCGAACTTGAATCCGGGGATGATGTAGATTAACTCCATCGGCAGCTTGGCTGTGATTCTGCATCCCCTGTTGGTGGTTTTCACCCTCTCCCTTTGGTTTTGAGTGTGATCCAGATCAAGATTCTATACCAGGAAGCTATCATGCTGGGATCATAATACATGTAAATAAGGCTGCAATTTTCTCGACCTCTGTATATCACCGCAGCAGGGGTATTTGATATTATTAGATTCCCATTTTTGAGGTCATGTTCCTGCTTCAAACTGCATGCAAATTGGTCAATAAATGGACACACTGATATAGTGGTGAACCGGGAAGCGAAACACAACATAGAAGCGAAACACTATGGCGGTCAGAGTGCCCCTGTAATAAAATTGGGGTAAAGTGTCTGATTTTGGCCACAATTCAACGTACCAAGAGATGAAATTTGACTGGAGGAAAACAAACTCCTTGCATGCAAGGGGGTACCGGCATTCATGCCGGCGACCAAGGGCTGGTTAGTTAGTCCGGCCGTCAGGTCGGAAAAAATATAATTCAACCACCACTTTTGGGCTGTTTACTCATCTGCACCTGTTGCAAGAGTTGAAGTCCATATATAGTAAGAGAGATGATGATTCTCGGAAAATCAAAACTTGTCTTGGGAGGTTGTTTTGGAGTGCAATTGGTATCATACATCGAAAAGAGCTCAATATGGGTGGTCTGCATCAGCTCACCGGCAACTTGAACACGTAACAAATTACCATATATGGTGCGTGGGAACGTTACGTTAGTTAGTTAGTCCAGCGGTCGAGTCGGAAAAAAGAAAAACAGCCCTATATACTTTTTTGGAATGCGGGTACCCCCTTGCTTGCATGCTTGACCTTTGTCTTTTTTTTGCACACCCAGAATTTTGTTTTTGGTTCGGTAAGCAAAAACTTTTGGTCCATCGCAAAATTTTCCGGTTGAGCTGAAAAAAAGTTTGAACCCAAGAAAAAAAAAAGTTGAGAGCAAAAAAAAAAAAAACCATAGTCCTCTTTCCCACCAACCACAAAATTTTATCCCTCGCCGCTTTTCTTCTCATTTTGCTACAGCCAGTGGCGCCAGGCAAGATGGTTCAGGTGGGATTCAATGCTGGGCCCCGTCATGCACAGGTATTCGGACTTGCAAAAAGTTATACAAAACTGCTCGACAACATCACCAAAACCGAATACCACAGCAATATTATTGCAGCGACGACAGCTGTTTGGGTTGATGCAAAGACTTGGCTCCCAACTGACATCACACATCACATTGACCACGAACTCAAAAACATTCCAGGCCCCGAATCACTACCTGTAATGTGGGCGAAGGTATTCTTTTCAACTTTACAACCTCCAACATCTGAATTCTATATCGCACAAGGGACTGAAGTTGAATGATGTCACCTATTCCTTTCCACAAGTTCAGAGGGCCCCTCCTGAAGCATATTTGACCGTGGACTATTGTGCGTGAGTGTCGGTTGTGACCCATTGTTTGAATGGTTAGAACCTCCTATAATCAGCTCTCTCCATGTTGATCCCTGTTATGTCCTTGGGGCCTGTGCAATTAGTGTCAATGTCGACCGCACCATAGACCTGCCTTCAGCCAGTCTCCCTGTGGACAGTTTCCCTGCTGCCATTCCGACATCAAATACCCCATCTTCGTCTTTGTGCCCCTCGACACGGTCCCAATCTGGGTCTAGCCCACCAAACGTGAATCCTGCCACCGAACATCCTGTGCGAATTATGAGGAGCAAAGGGTGAAAGGGGATGATTAACCGCAGGTGGGATAGTTCCGTGATGTCCAGATGGAAAGAATATCTGCGGGGATCTGTCACAGCGTGAAAACAATGCAGAAGGGATAGGCTGGACTTCCTAGCTGGGACAAGTTGGACCCCCTGAGCATCTCAATGAAGTCCCAGTTAAACCGTCACAGGGTCCCTTTTACCCCGACCAGGTTGCCGCTCTCGAGGCCGTCATCACACAGTGGCGTGGTCTTGCTGTGAATTTGGACATTATTTATTTATGGAACATTGCCTTAGCTTTTTGTCGTACTTTAAATAACACTGCATTTTGATTGTCCTTCACATTCAACTTTGGTATTTGCGCTGTTCTCTCTCTCCAGAGCTAGAGTGCGAGAAAATGGAAAAAAAAACCTCTCCATAACACAAAAAGAGGCAAAGAGTGGGGGAGAAAGGTAAACAATAGGACAACATGCGGGATTCGAACTTAGGGCAGTAAGGCTCCCCATCGCCAACCTTGAACAGAGTTCGGGACGTAAAACCACTAGACTAACAGAGCATGGAGTATAAACGGACAGATTAATACTGGTATCAATGCTGAAAGGGGAACACAAAAATATCATATTTATGAGGTCGTCCTGCAAGTTACAGCCAGTGTAAACTGAGTTGATGACAAGGAGATTAAAGAGTAATAGAGGTACGAAAAACTGGGCACAAAATTGGTAGAACGAACAGATGAAGGGAGTTGAAAGGCAGCAAAGAAATTAAGTGATAAAGGGTTATAATAAATAGAGGAGATTAACAGTATTAAAGACCTAAAGTAAGCAGCGGTGATAAGCCAGTACAGCGACTGGGCGTGAAATCTTTCAATTTTGATTCATACGCAATAAAACCTACTTAGAAATAAGTAATGATATCTATCATCCAGGTTTGACATCTAGCTCGGATGGTCAATCAAGGACAGTAACGTTAGAGCTTCTATAGCATACTTGGTCAATCCACTGGAAGGCAGTTTACGGCCGGAAAGTCAGTTGTCGAGTTTTAGCTAGAAGTCAACTTGCCTTTAATCAGCCCTTAGGGTTCATACTGGCAGGGTGTTCACCTACACACAGAGCGACGAGGAGTATATCATCCATCCATGATCGCTATTTTGAGTTTGGAACCAACACTGAAGCGTCGAGCGGGCTTTGGTTAGAACTATCACAGTTAAAGCCGAAGAATGCCGAGGCGGAACACGGCAACGGCGATTAACCGATGGGTGACGGCTGAACAGCTTAACGGCAACGCGGGTAACCGGCTAAACCGGCTAACCACGGAACCGCGGAATGGCTGATCCGCCCTGTGCCTGAATGACGTGGAACAGTCACAACTGTCAAACTATGCGAGGGCTCGCGCGCTCTTTCCCTTCTTGGATTCCAGGAAAGGGTTAGGCTGTGTAGAATGACTCGACGAGCAACGTTCGTGGAGCAAGCTCGACCAGATTAGGGAATCGACGTATAAACGTGTCGGTCCTGATATCAACGATACGACTGCGAGGGTTCGCATTTTTAGAAGAACATGCACATCGACGGACGATTACCACGTTCCTGTACAAATACTATACGGAACATTTCCTTTTAGAGATATATCTGTAACAACAACTGTACTTTATTATTTAACAAGATGTACGTAGCCAATGGGACGCGTCGGACTGAGGTTTTATCTAAGATAGTTTTTAGCTAATTGTCACAATGTATTCTGTCACGTAGAAAACAGTATATAAGTAGGTAGTCGGCCTCTGAAGAAGCCAGTGGATCATACCCTTCTTGCTAGGAGCACAGCATAACGTGTGCATCCGTCCGGGAAGCTTCTGAATCCATTCGGTGTACTCTTTAGTGTCGAGAGATACTTGTAGCCTACACCATCAATCGAGATATTAGTTTGTTGGATTATATTTGAGAACAAACCGTTTCGTCAGCGTTACATCGGACAGCGGCAGCGGACAGCGTCAGCGGACAGCGGACAGCGTTACAGCGGCAGCGTCATCGAATAAGCGGACATCGGCAGCGTTTTAGTGGACAGCGTACAAACGTTTTCCGCAAGTCAAAGAAAATATCTTAAGCGGATTAAGGTTCTGAGTCGGTCGGCCATTAAAAGCTACGTCTCAAAGTCGATTGAGGAATCAAACAGCGTTCAACTTGTGTTATTCCAAACCTCGGTGTTCATCACCAAAAACACTTGTTATATACATATAAAAACCCAAACTCTTCCTGAGAGCCAATTAGTGTCGCATTTGCGCTCAATAGGTCTGAGAAAGTCAGTTGTCTAGTATTAGCTAGAACTCGTCCCACTCCCCCTACTATTGCAACAGCCGTAATACTTCGGTTGGAACCCAACGAACGATCTTGCGAAAGGTTGTGTGTTGTTAAAGAGACTAAGGAGTTGATTTGTGTTGTGGTTTTGTGTGGTTGGGACGTTTAGCTTATTGGTTAGCCCAAGAGTCCAGTCTCCAAACGCACCTTTCCCAGTGCAGGTTATCTAGCGGCCCGTCATCGGTGCTGCCTCCTGTTACCACTAAGGGTCTCCTGCCCAGCGCCCGGCCAGCCGTATCAGCGGAGCAAAGTAGACGATGAAAGAAGCGACAAAGTCATAGAATGAGAAATTGAAAGGGTATAAATTTACTCTAAGCAAAGGTGTGGTTGTCGATGCCATTGAGCAACTGACAAAGGAGCCAGTGGTGAATAACCTGGCAGCGAGAAGGAGGTTTTTTGGATATGTATGATGCCTGGGCAGCCCTCAAGAGGAATGAGACTGGGATGTGACACTCAAGGAAGCAAGCAGGGTTCCATTTGTGATCATTGAGGGAAACAGAGAGTGAGGTTGTCCACCGAGGTCTGAACTGAGCGCAAGTCAGTTAGCAATCAGTGGCCGGTTTAGCCGAACCAAGAGGTAACCCCATTTGGTAGTTGTGTCTCGCTAAAGAAACCACAGCCCTGCAAGCGAACCACCAGATCAATTATTTCCCCACCACCGGTCGCATCAAGTGAACCAAAGGTTCACCAAAGGTTCGGGTGGTGTGTACAAGTACAGATTCGGTACTTCAGGTACAAAGTTCCAATGACCTGTCATGTTTGCTTAGCCCACAAAGTTTGGGAGCTGAGAATACCGGAATACCGAGGGGCTGTGTTCACCGGCGGCAACGCGACACCGAAAGCGGAGTTTGATGTCAATGATGCCATTGATGTTTCCCGCTTGGCTTACTGTAGGCCTTTGCTGATTGTCTTATTGCTGCTTGCCTACAGTGCATGGAGACCAACATGGCTTTTAGCTGCCCCTTGAAAATTTTCTGTTCAGCAAAGTTCATCAGGGTTATGCTGCATGCACTGGCATTATTGATTTATTTTATGGCATGGAATCAGTTCGAGGGACTATTGCAGGCTTTGCCAGGATAATCCCTGCTCCAACCTCCAAAAAATACGAGTATTTCATGTATTACTCCATGTCTCAAGTTCTCAGCGCAGTTCCTAAGCTTCAATTTTTGAACTACCAATGGACAAGCTCTATCTAGCTCTCTGCTGAATGGCCATGTAGCTAATTGCAACCAGTTCAACGAAGTATGAAGTATTGTTTACGTCGGGCCGACGGCATGCCGCATCATCATTTCAGTGCGGCATCTCCGGCCGATGACTGAGACATATCCGATCATGAGCCCGGTGTATCCCGGTGTGCCGGTATTCTCAACTCCCAAATGCACTCGCTTAGCCAGGTCAACTTCGGAGTAAAAGTTCCGAACTAAAGCTCGAATATTTGATGAAAAATCAGGTCATACTTACTGCTCGGTCGTGGTATTCACCGCTAATTCAGAGATTTTAGCACGGTATTGATCTCCCATCAGAGTGTCGCATCTCGGCACAGTGTCGCAACTTGCCAACAATCAGCTACGAGCCTGAGCCGGACAGTGTCGCCGTTAGTTGATCCCCCTGTTTCGTCCGTCAATCTAACACAGCCACATCGGCTCTTTCCTCTCACCACTCCGCACGCCGCCGCCGCCGCAGAGCCCAACAAAGTCCGCACGGATCGCGTTCGCGTCTCAGAGTCACTCAGGTTAGCCGACTGCTCGCGTTCTGAAACGCGCGGGCAGAGCAGGGGCAGAGCATGCTCGCTTTCTCTACGGCCGTCGCGTAAGTTTAACGAGGGTGCCGATTCCTCTTTTGGCGTTAGGTGCGTCAGTCTTTCCTCTTTCCTTCATTTTCATCCATGGAGGTGTTTTGCGACTTGGGAGGGGAGGGACAGCAATTTGTTTCTTTGTGCTTTGGATTTTTTGGGCGTGGAGATACGAGGCGGTCGATTTGGCGAGATGCCGGGTAACCTCGGTGCGCAGGGCACAACTACACCTCTAACCTCTCGCCTTGCGTCGGGTAGACGAGGACGGACGTAACATGTAGTGCTACTCCCATCCTATCTCCTCCCTCCTCCTCCCGTCCTCCCCTCTCCTTATATCTTCCCCGCTATCCCCCCTCATCCTCCTGTCGTCTTGGCATGTATACTCCACGGCTTCACGCTGACATCCCCTCCCCCTCAGCACTTCATCCGCCTCTTTGCTGGGCACGCAAGTACGGGATCCTCGTCAACTTCGATCTACACACGGCGCCGGGGTCACAGATGGTGAGTGGTATAGTGTCGCTCTGTCTTCTGTCTTGCGTGCTTGCCCGTCCCGTTTACCCACACCTCCCCAGGCTATAACGGCATCCGCGTCATCGTTTGAGTTTATCTCGCAGTACACAGACCTGATACCGATGTTTGGCATCGTGAATGAGGATGTGTGTCTTCTTTCGCTGCGCGATAGCAACACTTATCCGCTCGTTACAGCCTACCTCCCCGGCATCGGACGTTGTACGTCGCCCTCCCCCTTCCTTGCTTCATTCCGCCACGGCACTGCACTGACACGGCAACGCAGCTACCTCCACCACACAACATGATGCGTGGCATCACGACCTGCAGCACGGGCACCGGGCCCTTCGTTAGCATCCACGACAGCTTCCAGGACACCACGTTGTGGGCAGGCTTCGTCCCCAGCTTGGAATACATTATCCTCGACACATACCCGCACTTTGTCTACGACGGCGCGGCGGACGACTCGCCGATCGCGATGAGCACGGACGCCCTTGAAGGCGGGCGGGATATGGCCGAAGCAGGTGTGCAGCTCCTGTCCGTCGTCGTTGAATACAAGGTGAGTTCGCGCTCTTGCCTTTTTTGAGTACGAGGCTGGCGAAGGCAGAATAAGGCAATGGCATTGCCTTTTTTGGAGGGCGCTTTTTTCTTCTTCTCTGAATGCAGCCGGAGCGCTTCGGGGTGGCCGTCGGTCGGTGGTGAATTCAGTAACTGGCATAACAACTGCAGGATGTTCCTGACCGGCGTCAACGGGACGCCCCACTATGGTGAGTTCCTTCGTCTCCTTTGACTCGCGCTAATAACCTTACTGCTCGCTATGGCAGAACGCACGCGAATGGAACGATACCACCAAGGCTGCCGTGAAGCAGTTCACGCTCACATCGATGGACGCGATGCTATCTCTTCTTCTGGACGTGGAAGGTGCGTCTCTTCGCTAGAACATACCGCTAATGGAGGACGACGTGCAGATCGGCCCCGCACTGGACGGTGTCATACGCTCACCCCTGTGGTCGGGCGCCAGAGCAGTTCCATGCCCACCGACCCGCGCGGTTCCGTCGGCGTGTGTGCGTGAAAGACCCCTTCGACGGTGTCTTCAGCGCGTGGTAGACGGGCGGTGCGGGTGCGGGTATCATCGCTCCCACGACCGTCCAGTCGTTCGAGCAGTGGCCGCCCGCGACGCTCTCGAATGTGGACGTCTCGGCGACGCTGCTGCCGACGTACACCGCGACCGCGAGCACCGCGAGCCTGACGTTTGTGACGCCCGCCGCGATGACCACGCCAACGGCGTGCATGGGGAGCGGGTGGTTCGATGCGGCAGATACGGTGTCGATGGTGACGCCCGTGGCGGGCTGCATCTACCCGATACATGTAGCGCGATTGGCTTGGCGGTGCCGGCGATGTGCACGGGGACGCCATCGCGGTGATCTGGGCTGCTGCTGTTTGTTGTTCTCTTCCTTCAGTTGGACCATACATATATGAGATCTTGCCTCCTCGTCTTCGTGCGGCGCCTCACGCACACATTCATTGATACCCTTCACCTTCCACCACGGTCATCGTTTTGTTCTATATATCTGTCCCCTCGTGGCTATTTTCTCCTTCCTGTGATTTTTGCCATAATTCACACTCTCGGCCGAGGACGCGTTGAGTGAGTTTTTGGAATTGTAATTGCAGGGGGTGCTGTGAAGCATACTGGAGGGAGGCGGCCGCCGAGTTGTAGGGCGAAGCGGAACGATAATAGGGTAACTGGATCGACGCATTACATGTAATTATCCAACATTTATTTATTTATTTGTTCACAGGATGATAGTTCGACTGTTCGAGCGTTGACAGGGTCGAGCCATATACGAGTACGATGTTTTTCTCCCTCGAGGTGTCTTACGTCGATGTTGTTGAGCCATCGCATATTTCCGGCTGTCTAGTGTTCAGGTAAGTAAGTATCCAGTTCGTTTGGATGAGCTTCGAGGAGTCCATTGATCCATGTAAGCAACGGTAAGTTGAAGCCTATGATTGGGTTGGTATCGGCTCGATAGCCATACATCTTAGTTAAAAAATCCCTAATTTACAGCCAGGACCACCCGGATCAAGCCATGATCATGAGAAACCCTTCGCCTTATTTTTCCTTGAATGTTCTTGACCACGGCATATTTTGGGCGTCGTCTTGTACTGTGGCGAGAGAAAACCGTCTACGGTACGTGCTCGATGTAAAAATTCATTGCATCGGCTTCCAGGGAGCCTATTAATCCACATAGATCGAGCCTACAATTGTGTTGGTATCGGCCCGATAGCGGTGGGACCGCACCTGTACTTTGTTACGCTCATGCAGCCTGGATCTACAGGCAGGTCACCCGTTCAACTCGGGGTCGAGCCATCCAGCGATGGTTCGAAATGCATTTTTCTTTCTGGTGGGTCGCACGCATTCCTGACCCGACTCGTTAGTTGGGAAGATTTCTTCGGACGCCCTTGGTTGAAATTTTGTTACGGTAACTTGAAGTGTATGTATAATTCCTTGCAGCTGCTTCCAACGAGCCCATTAATTCACATAAATTGAGCCTCCAACTGTGTTGGTATCGGCTCGATAGCGGTGGGACCGTACCTGCGTCTTGTTACGCTAATGCAGCGTGGATTTACAAACAGGACCACCCGTTCGATTAGGGGTCGAGCCATCCAGTGATGGTTCGGAGCCATGTTTCTTTTTATTACCCCGGCAGCCCGGCTTCGAGTGAGTACTTAGATCCACATATATGGGTTTAGGACGGGAGCGGTATCGGTGGGCACCGCACCTGTGGATTTTAACTGGAGACCTAGTTGCAGACAGTACACCCATTCGACTCGGGGTCGAGCCCTAGGGCACCGGCGTGCACTTATTATTTTTGTTCCCTTTCCCCCTCCTTGTTAGTCTCTCGTATTTCGAGACAAATCGTTACTAGCCGCGAAGATTTTTTTTATAGTTAAAATTGTTTGTGGTAATTGGAGGTATGATCAATGGGGAGTGTAATTCATGGCACCGGCTTCGAGTGGGTGCTTTGATGCACATGGGTGAGGGCACAGAACTGGAATGGTGTCGGCTCGATAGCGGTGGGACCGCACCTGTATTACTTATAACATTTCGAGCATACGTTTTCGCAGGGACCCCCGTTCGACTCGGGAACGAGCCATAGAGAATAGAGACGCACCCCCTTTTCACTTTTCAGTGCTGTGAATTGAAATTGGTTGCGCTAATTATTCTTTCTTAGTCCTCGGGCGGTGAGTTTTGATCTTCAAAGAAAAGTAGCTAATGCCCGGCCGAAGTCGCCGATTACGGTAACTCGGGATAGGCGAGAATGTTGATTATGAGCCCCAAGTCTCGTACAAAGACTCTCCTCCTTTAGCCAGCCTCAACTGCACCCTACGCAAGCTGTCTGAGTTTGCACGCTGAAAGGACTGGATTTTCAACATCAGGCCAACAATTTTCATGAAAGAAATGAATATGACGTGCCAGGAAAGTAATATAGCGCCAAAGAAAAAAAAGCAAGTGGAAGGTACTGTCAAACTCCACGATGCGCATTGCGAAACTCGAATACTCGGACGCGCGTTGACCATTTTGCACCACGTGATCGTGACCCCGTTCCGAAACTCCGCCGGATCAGTCCGCGACGGTTCCAATACCCGGCTTGCACTTGCACCACCATCTGGACCAACGAATTGAAACTACCGCGAGCATTTGGCAAGGTTCTTCGCGACTCTCATAGGTCCCAATTCCCGTAGCACCCCTTTTCTTTGGCAAAGTTCATATCTTTACCAGTGCTGCGAGTGCGCAGTCAGCAGTGCCTTGGCCACATAAGACGCGCAGCTGGTTCCCTCGAGTAAAGTCGCTTTGACCCCGCCCATTAGCGCCTTGACCACGCCCCATTACAATGCTCATTACCCCGGACTCCGCCTCGACTCTCAACGACGTCAAGCCGTCACTCGAGCCTGTGGTCAATCGCGCTCAGGCTGTTCCGGTGCGCTACCCTCCTTCCGAGTTTCTCTCAGGCCATTTACCTTTGTCCAGGAAGATTCACCACCAGACTACTTGGACTTGGCATCCCAATCGACTGCCAGTTCTCTCCCGCCGGTCCCACTCATCCCTGATATCGTGAAGCCCACCAACTTCCTATCTATCGGTCGCACGAACGCCAGTATCAAGGGCACGTATGCCATCGACCCGCGACTCAAGATCCCGGCCGTTCTACTTTCCCCGTTGGCGGAGGGCGAGACCGAGCTGACGCGGCCGAACGCGCGGCTCCAGACGAGCAACGCACCCATCGACGCGATATTCTTCATCGTCGAGGACAGTGATCACAAACAGCGGATTGACATCGTGCTGAAGACCGCAAACGGGTCCATCAAGGCGTCCGTGGTGCGTTTAAGCCCACCCGCTCAATCGAATTAATTGCTGCGATTAACTGAAGTGCACTACTTATCGCAGCACGCCCCCCGGACGCGCGCCGCGATAAACCTGCGCGTCGAGACGAGCAACGCACCCGTCGTCCTCCGCCTCCCGCGCTCTTTCTGCGGCCCCCTCACGCTCCGCACGCGCTACGCTTCCGTCTCATTCTCCGACGCCCTCTCCGCGAACCTTACTACGTTCAACGAGCTCGACAACACGCACCGCTGCTTTGTAGGGGATTTCGCGGCCTGGGGGCAGCAGCCTGATGCGTGGACGGGGGACGAGCTCAGTGTGGAGACGACGCATGGGAGTATTAAGCTCAAGTATGATGTGGAGGTGGATACAGGGAACGGGAAGGGGAAGGGGAAGGGCGGGTTTTTCAGTCGGTTGTTTGGCGGCGGTAATTACGACGTGGAGCCTGCTGCCAGAGCGGAGGGGACGGGCGGGTCAGTTGCTCGGTAATTAAGGGTGTACTGCGCGAGATTTTATGCATGATACGTTCTAAATTCTACTTTAACAGTCTTGGTCCAACTAATGTAAGGAAGGTGATCAAGCCCTCAAGCCAACCCGAGACTTCGTTTACCTCGAGGGTTCCAGAATGTTTGTTGCTTAGTCCTCACACACACTAGGCTCAGAAATGCGATTGTGTCAGATCTCCTGCTCCGATTGGCAGCAAGTCCTCTCAACGTCGCCCAAGGACTCGAGTCTGATCTGCCCAGTGGATCCAGCGGTGCACCAGACGGTCGCCGTTAATGTCCGTCCAACGTTCCTGTGTTATTGGAGGCCCTGATATGGTGCGTTCTACTCTCCTCAGTTTGAAAACCCTCCAATGGAATAAACCTCGGACGTCTCTAGGTGCTCGTTGTGCTACCTCAAATTATATCGTATCTTACTGATAAAGTGGTACGGTGCGCGACTCTGGATCCCGATCTCCACATTCATCGTGCGCAAGTTGATTCCGTCGGCGCACATACGCTTGTTCTGTTCTAGGTCCACTCGCTGTCCTTCGCCCTCGAATTCGGTAAACCTGTAACTTACTTTCCTAGAAACGTCCTAGCCCATGCACGAACATGCAAAATGAAGCCAATATCGGCTCGATAGCGGTGTGAGCGCTCTGTATACCCTTGAGGTGAACTGGTAATAGCAAATTGGTACAGTTGCCCGTTCGACTCGGAATCGAGCCCTGTTTCGTTGCGCTGACATTTTGCGCAGGATCGCGGGCGGAACGGCGTCGCTTTTATAAAGCTCCGCCTTTGAGTGCGTTCAAATTCACCCGGGTTGCGCTAGGCCAACGCCCAGGGTCTTCCGCTCTCAAGACTCCGAGTCAAGAGCTATCCTCGATGAGTCTGGAAAAATTATATTCAAATCATGCACTTGTGAAGGTCGGGAATGAAGCTAGTATCGGCTCGATGGCGGTGGGACCGCGGCTGCGACGTAGGCAGGTAGGGTCCCACAGGCAACCCGGTTCGATTCGGGATCGAGCCCTGTATTTTCCCGATGGACGTACCTTTTTTGTCACCCAAGTGTTCGCTCTTCGGATTTTGTGCCGGATTTGTGCAAACGAAACGTGGAGGTGTCTGCGGTCGTGAGTTCTGAAGTTGCCGTTGTCGTGAAGCCTCGCCTTTAAACCTCATATTAACTCTCAGTAGGTCTGGGACTCATGTTCGAATAATGGACTTAGGAAGGTCCAGAACAATGTCGGCTCGATGGCGTTGGGACCGCGCTGTATGCCTTCGAATACAGCGTCACTGGATTCACACAGTCAACTCGTTCGACTCGAGATCGAGCCCTTCAAATTCTTCGTTATAGTTTGGTTCGCGCTTCAGTTTGCTTGACGTTTGGGCAGGATTTGTACGGAAGACTGCGGTCGTAAGTTTTCAAGTAGCTCCGCCTTTGAGACTCGGACTAAGTACTAATCCTTAGTGAGCCTGGAAATTTATGTTCAGGTCATGCACGTATGAGGGTCCACTATGAAGCCAATATCGGCTCGATAGCGGTGGATACCGTCAATGTATCGACGAGTTCACACAGGCCATTCGACTCGGGATCGAGCCCTCCCACTCTCGCTACGAAGTTTTTGTTCGCTTCCAGTTTGCTTCGGATTCTGTGCCGCATTTGTGTAGGATCTTGAGCGGAAAATGGTCGTGATCGCGGTCGCGGTCGCGGAGCGACTGCTGGTATCTTCCCTTCTGATGTGTTCAACCACCTGAAGGACTCGGTTAAGGGTGGAATTTTGTATTCACCTCATGTACTAACTAACATCCAGAAGCCAATATCGGCTCGATGGCGGTGGGACCGCACCCGTAATTTCCGCGGTGGAAGTGCTAGGGTCCCACAGCAACCCGGTTCGATTCGGAGTCGACCCATGTTCAAGGACGACGGAGTTCGCTTCTTCAGCGTCCGACGGTAATGATCATGCTTCGAAGATAATCAAGCCTACTCTCGAAACATTAGTGTCGGCGAGATCTCACCGATTTATGTGCGTTAGATGGAAGAAACTGATGCATCCTGATGATACAAGGACGGCACAGGAATGCAGTTTATTGACTGCAGAACAAAACTAAACGAAAAATAGTAGCAATGAAAAGAGTTTGATTCAAGTTGGAACAAGCCACTGAAGAGGAGGTGCAAAGTAATTGTTTCTCCGTCATGTGATTTCTGTTCTGCTCAGGGAGTAACCGCAGTGCGAGATAGTATGATATCCATCGCAAAAGGCCGGACGCGCCACTCGCATTCGCGAGCAAGGAGGATCATTGTGAATCCATCCTTTGGTTGGTGCGGGTGGTGTGATATTTGCGGGGCCAGCTTCTGGAATCTCATCGTCAGTTATGCAAACAAAAACTCAAAGGAGCAACCTACCAGGAAATTAGGCTGCCTGATGCTTGCTGGTCGCGGCGCGAGAACCAAACCCAAACTGGGAGGAAAGCGCGCCGAAGGCGGCCTGGTAGTTCTTCTGCGCATGGAGGGCAGGCACCTTGGCACTGGGCACGTGGATGGGTGCGGGCTTGAACGCGTTGGAGCGGCTCTGGCTCTTCTTGGAGCAGATGCTAGGTGCGCTCCCGGCGAGTCCGTAGTTGGACTGCAGGCTCGCGAATGCGGCGGAGTAGTCCTTGGACTGGGACGAGGCGCGAGGAAGCGGCGAGGGAGACGGTGGAGGGAGATGCGGATGAGATGGACATGTTTAAGCTTAAGGAGGATGAGGATGTGTGCTTGGTTTGGGTCTTTGTGAACGCGGAGGGCTGGTTATACGAATCCAGGCAACTTTCAACCCCGACTTTATACAGATCGTACATGACTGCGGGAGGCCTACACAACTGCGCACTTCCCATTCGCTGCGCCGCAATGATGTGCGCTGCCGACAAAAATCCCGAACGCTGATATTCGTTTTTGAACTGCGGGCCTGAAATCGGACCGAGATGCCGAGTGAGACCCGTTTTAGGGCGACTCGGCTGTTTCATGCACGAGTTAGTTGGAGGATTCATGTGGTCATACGAGCTCCTCTGAAGCGATATTTCCGTCTAAACGTTTTTCCTTCTTGTTTTTTTTTCAACGATCATTGTGGTGTTGATTGTGTGTCTTTGCTTGGCCTCAATCACGGACGCGTCGAGGTCACGTGAAGTCAAACTTTTGCTCTTAACGGCCGTGACAGCGGAGAGATACAGGGTCCGCTGGCAGCACAACCAATGCAGGTCGCCCCCCTTTCCCTTCACCTGATCCTTCAGCCCTCTGAAACCCTATGATTCAGGACGAAAAAGTCGACGTCAACTGAGTTTTGAGCCTGAAGGCCTGAAGTTCAAGAATTCTGGGATCCTAGTCGATTTATCACTTGATTCTGCCCTGCTGCCTCCACAGCGTTAACTCTGGCCGCTCCAATCCCCATACCAACCAGTTACAATCTGGCAACCGCAAATCTTGACATTCACTTGCCATTAATTAAATATTTCCTTTCATCTCAGCGCAGCTCTTTACTCCTATCCCGCACTGGGGCTTCGGGTCTTCTTCACGTGTTGTTCAACAGTCCCGCACACCGTCCACAATATAATGCTGCTGTGATTCGGGCACTAACCGTTGAGCGCTGATTTGTTGAAACTTTCCCTCGAGTCTTGCCAATGATTTTACACACCATCTTCAGACTCTCAATCACCGTCTTCAGATGCGAAACTCTACTAGTGTCCCCGCGCGACTCCAAATGCTATGGAAATTCCTGGAAGTACCGTTATCGAGGTGCGTTCTCTTCATCCATCCACTCCGATCAACAATATTCACCATTCCGCACAGATCATATCCTTCAGACTCACGGTGCTTCCAACTTGAGTTAGTTATTAGCTTCGTGATTCAGCGGCGCCTCACCGATAGGCTTAACTACCGACGCGAGACGGGGTTTGCAGCGCGGGCACTTCACAATTCACGGAAAGCCACTCAAGGTATCTTTCTTTCATCCTTTATTCAGATTCAACGGAACTCATGCCAATGCGCTGCAATGAACAATGTTGGATTAATATTAATGCGTTGGTTTAGTTACATATCGTCTCGCCCTACAACTCCGCCTCCCTTCCCTCGATATGCTTCAAATCCTTCTTTTTAATCCCAATCCCGAAAAACTCCCTCAACGCCTCCGCCCGCTCCCCCTCCGTTCCCACCGCCCGCACCACCGTGCTCTCCCGCCCTACGTGCCGCCGCACCTTGTTCCCCGCCAGCGACATGCGCACCATGTGCCGGTTTAATGGTGTGAGGAGCGCGAGATCGGTGGGCGTGAGGGAGGGGTCGACGGCGCGTACCTCGGCGTCGGTCATGAAGGAGAATTTTGTGCAGACGACGTTTTCCCAGAAGAGGCCGGCGTGGAGGCCGTCGACGGAGTAGTTGAATCTGCGCGGGGGTAAGTATTGATAGAGCGTCTGAGAAGAGAACAAGTCGACGAACGCAGCGTAGTCGGCCTCGAAGAACTCGTCCTCGACGAAGGAATACAACACGCGCGAGGATGTGGGTTGCTCCGGATCATCGCTCTCGCGCAGGTACTCGAGCCGCCATTCGAGCTTCTCGGCGCCCTGCGCGTCCGGGTAGGATTCTATATACGCAAAGGATAAATGAGTATTGAGGTGATGCGGGGTTGGGGTTGTGGGCGTACCGAGGCTGGAGTGGGGGTGCGCATTGCGCGTGAGAAGGTGGTGTTCCGACGGCGAGGCGCCCATGACCATCTCGCCCTCCTCGAGGAGGATGGGACGCACGGGCCCGGCGGCTACGTCAACCACGTACGTCTTGTTGCTCCCTTCGATCGGTTGAACGAAGAGGAGCATGTGGCAAAAGGCATGAAAAATAGGCGCGACGTTTGGCGGTTCCTCGTTCACGCGCCCGGCGCCGGCGTACACTCTACCCACGATCAGACAAAAGGGAAGCACGCAGACCGTAGACGACCCACCGAAAGCCCAGTGCCTTGATCATCTGGAAGAAGAGGCGATTGAGCCCGAAGCAATAGGACCCCCTTCCATCGGACGAAGCTACCATCCGGTCGTACAACGCATCGTAGGCAATGTCCATCGTGTGGTCTGCCGTGCTTTAAGACGAGTTGTCATTGATACATTGCCCAGTGTTGGAAGAAGCACTCACTAGTGCATCGGCGTATTCTCGAACGGGAACGTCGTGATACTCAAACGCGCTAGCAGAGTGAGGCTCTCGAGTGATGGTTCAAAAGAGATGATGTCGTCGGGATAATTGATCTTGGGATACTTGATCTTCGCGAGCCATTCGCTGACTTGGCCGGTCGTGTAGACGGAGGGTGTGCGTTTAATCCAGAGGCCACCAAGAGGACTCGAGATCTAGGATCGGGCACACTGATCATCAAACGTAAGGGACCCTCCCTCCCCCCAAATGCGGAAAGCACATCATTTTGCTCAAGTTGCGCGCACGGCGACCTTTACACCCAAAAGGACCTCTGGAACTCATTCCAATGCATGTAGGATACTATTTCGACGCTCCATGGCCTTTTCAACGAAGAATTTGAGACAAGAGGTGTGGTTTGGAGATTTCTGCCTTATTCATCGTGATTTGTCAAATCGTCTGTTCAAGTCCAGAGTGCAACGAGATTCAGTGCTATGTAGCTACATATGCTCCTAAGCATTTCCTGGGTCGACCCATTGTAGCATCTTGACATTCACTCACTTGAATCCAACCTTCTTGCGGGCCAGAATTCCGAACGGGTCGACAAAACGTGACCCATTACGAAAGTTCATCAATGTGTCCGATTTCAGATCTCGAGTCCTCTTGGAGGCCACCTCTGAGTTGGCCACGTTCTTCCGTTCTCGAGGGCATTGGATGGTGTGTTGTTGCAAATACTAGGGGGAAGGGGGTTGAGTGGGGAGGTAATGTTCGACGACGAGCCTTTATGAACCCGTTGGTGACGCAGTTGTAACCGCGAAAAGCTTACCGAGAGCTTCAGGGTTGCATAAATCCGAATCAGCGTGACCTCACAACAAGCGTCATCGGACTCGGCTCGGATCTTATCAAAGCAAACATCAACAAAGTTCGAGCTTTCGAGTTGAAGGGATAAATGCTATAATTTCGAGGGTAAAGCATATGCAGCCTCGAGCGCCCCTTCGAGATCAGCGATGATGTCTTGGGCGCTCTCGATCCCCACCGAGAGCTGAGATTCTTCAAGTAAGTAGATATTCATCGTTCAACCAACTCAACAGCCCACTCACCCGGAGCATATCATCGCTAACCCCACCCGAAGCCTTCTCTTCCGCATTGAGTTGCCCCTGAACAATCCCAGACGGGCAGATTATAAGCGTCTTTGCGTCACCTACGTCCCTGTCATCAGAACACCACACAAGAGACGGTTTATCAGTGGAATCCGAGTTGCAACGTACCCAGATTCGCCAGATGCGATACCAAGCGCAAATTCTCCATCAGCTTAACCACCTTGTCGAACCCACCTTTGATACGAAAGGTGAGCACGCTCCCGAAGGCGTTGGGCCGCAGTATGCGGAGGGCCTGCTGGTGCGAGGGGTGTGAGGGGAGCCCGAGGTAGGTTACCTCGAGGATGCGCGAGTGCGCGGCGAGATACCTTGAAAGAAGCGAAACAGGAACGTGAGTTGAGTGGGAGGAGGAATGAAGGGAAGAGGTACGCACTTGGCGACGGTCATGGCGTTGTCGCAATGCCGCTGTGCGCGCAGACTGAGCGTCTCCAGTCCCTGGAGGGCGAGGAACGCGTTCATGGGGCTGAGGCAAGGGCCTAGGTCGCGGAGGAGCTGTGTAGGCATTATTCACGCAGTGTCGGGAATTCAACGGGTAGGTAAGCACGTACATCTGCCCGAACATGCGTCGCAAATCCAGCGGGATAAAACGCCTCGGCCATGTTGATATTGCTGTACCCACTTGCCGGCCCATTGATCGAGGGATACTTGTCAGACTTCCTCCAGTCGAAGTTCCCTTTAAATTGTTCGTGTTCATATTGAATGAGGGTCAGACGACGAGATACACATACCAGAGTCAATTATCACCCCAGCGATAATCGTGCCGTGCCCACATATCCATTTGGTTGCACTATGCACTAAGCAGGGCAGTGTTGTTTTGAGTTGAAGGGTACGGCGTGAAGGTTAAGGGAGGGAACGCACGGACGATATCCGCGCCGAGGGTGATTGGCTTGACAATGTACCCGCCCATAGAGAACGTCGCGTCGACGATGAGCACGATCCCGTGTCTGTGCGCCATCTGAGAAATGTATAAATAATCAGGCTGTGGTGGTTATCTCCAGGGAAAGCGGCGTGATTGTACATACGGCAGCGAGGGCCCCAACGTCCGCGAGTGTGGTGTCCGAGTTGGCGATGATCTCGACGTAGATGGCTTTGGTTTTATCGTTGATGTGGGGTTCGAAGTCCACAGGATCGAGAGATTCGACAAAGACGACATTGATGCCGTATTTCTTCATTGGGGCTGGGATAGAAGAACAGAGGTGAAGGGAACGGGACTAATGAAGTGGTGTACGGACATTTGAACTGTTGGTATGTCTTGAGAAAGTTAGCATCGGCACGACCTAGGGCAGAGAAAAAGAACCCCACCCCTCCGTACAAACGAGAACTACCACTCCCTCAGCCAAAATACACTAAAAGGAAATCCATAATGCACTCACGCGGTGACAATGTTGTCGCCAGACCCGGCCAGCGCAGTCACAGTAAGCGCTATCGCTGCTGTCCCAGATGCGGTGGCAACGGCGGCTACCCCGCCTTCTAGAGCGGCCATGCGCTTCTCGAACACCTCCTATCGCCGAAAGTTATATGTCCATCGTACGATACCAACGCGCTGAAAGAAAAATCGACGCACGACGGTCGGATTGCCCACACGCGAGTAGATGAATCCTGCTTCCCTGGACGGTACACGTCAACCTCCAGCCACATGCCATTCAGGTGGAATCGCATACTTCAATCCGGCGATGTTGACGGCGTGCTGACGAGGGCCGCGTGAGGTGAGTAGGTGCAGAAATGGTGGTGGACACCGTGGTACCTCGACGCTGTTGAATGTGTAGCCTGTATTCTGATGTATAGGGACGGCACGGGAGTTCGTGACCGGGTCAGGCTCTTGGCCTGCATGGAGCTGCAGCGTTTCGAAGTCCGGTTCTCTGTCGAACGTTGAGCAGCGAGCTTCTCAGTCGCGGGCAGAAAAGAGAGAATGAGCACCTGTAGAGTTGCTTTGAAGTGGATTGATTGGGACGCATATTAGGAGGCTTGCAGGGCGAAGAGCTCGGGCCAGCCTTTTGAGTATTTCCCCCGGGACCAAGGCGTCATCCACGCCTAGAAGTTCGATAAGACGCCAGGAAGACCAGGAGTCCAAAATTACTATTCGAGCGCACGCTCGAATAATAAAGACGCTGCGTCAATGGAAGAAGACCAGGAAGGTTTTGGCAAATGGATGTCAAGATTCGAGAGCCCTATTTGTGGGCGAAGGTGCTAGGTGGGGCTCGGGGCGGTCAAGGTTCACTCGATTTGGCGGCAGAATCGAGGCAGAGTCGAATCACGATCCAGAATCCACCAATCGAGCTCAAGCTCGCTCGAATTTAGCGTCGACTTTCCGCTAAGGCTCTCGGGCAAGACCAAGAGAGAGCAGCGGTACACTTGAATGCGGACGTCGAAAGAGAGGAGCTGTATGGCCAAGATTTGTTTGTTGAGCATTGGGATTTGGGATTCGCAGTGAAAGTCGAGTGAAAGTCGAAGCAAGGTTGCTCAGGCCCACGTGACCTTGACGCGTCCTTGAGCGAGGCCAAGCAGAAACACACAATGATCGATGGTTCAGAGAAACCGAAAAAAAAAAACTTGATTTCAATGAAGGTACTCAATGAATGAATACAAGGATTTTGGCGGCAACGAAAACAACACTTGAATCCATTCGTTCATGGGATAGATGCAAACGGGTCTCATTCGGCACCCCGGTCCGATGTCAGGTCCGCAGTTCAAAAACGAATTGTCTCGCGTAGCGCTCGGGATTTTTGTCGGTGGCGCAGCGAGCGGGAAAGCGCGCAGCTGCGTAGTCCGCCCGCAGCTCATGTACGATCTGTATAAAGTCGGAGTTTAACTTTTCCTGTTTTGTTCAACAAGCCCACCGCATTCACACGAATCTAAACCAAAACCACATCCTCCTCCTCGTTGAATTAAAACTCGAACAAATGTCCACCTCATCCGCATCCTCCTCTACCGTCTCCGCCTCGTCCGCACAATCGAAGGATTACTCTGCCGCCTTCGCGAACCTCCAGTCCAATTACGTACTCACTGGCAACGCGCCCAGTGTCTGCTCCAAGAAGAGCCAGAGCCGCTCCAAAGCGTCGAAGCCCGTGTCCGCCCACGCGATTGCTCTGCCTGCGCAGAAGGACTACCAGGCTGCTTAAGCCATCGGTGAGTTGCTCCTTTTTCTTTTTGTTTGCCAGAAACTGACGGTTGCACGGCAGAAGCTAGCCCCGCAAATACCACACACCTCCAACCGAAAGGATGGATTCATTATAATCCTCCTTGCTCGCGAATGCGAGTGATGCGTCCGGCCTTTGCGATACTATCTCGCATTGTGATCGTTCACTATGATTCAGAATGTTGGTGGAATAAATAGTACTTACTTCGTGCCTCCACTTCATTAGTTTCCGTATATTCGATATTCGTCAATAAAACTAGTTGTTTCAAACTCCTCGAGACATTATTATGGCCGCATTTACCGAATAATGGACTGAGGAAAGACTAGTCGTGAATTGAATTACTGCTTGGCCTTCAAGCCTCCCATCTTCGAGTTGGAATGACTATGGATAAAATATCAGTGAAGGACAGTGAAAGGTGAACGTTGAACAAAAAAGAATAATAGCACGTACACGCAATGAGTCGACGTCGATCCCGGGTTGCCCCCGCGGAAAACTCAAGTACGTCACCGCTATCGACTCGATATTGGCTTGGCGCATGGTCTCAATGGAAATTTCCAGGCACACCAGAGTCGCAATGGATCTTCCCGGGTGACCACACCGCAAAGGCGGGGCTTCATATCAGTAGTCGCCCTAAGAATCTCAAGTACTCACCGACCGCAGTAACCGCGATGCTCCGTACAAATCCTTTGCAAAATCCAAAGTGAACAAAAAGCCTCGCGCACAAATCGATAGGGCTAGCGCTCGATCCCGAATCGAACGGGTTAACTCGTACTGCCAGCGTATAAATTTCCAAGCGGCACACAGAACGGTCCCACCGAGCCGATACTTCATTCTGGACGTTCATAAGTACATGGTTGAACATGACTTACTGTGTGTTAATCTAAGTCTCAAAGCAGAGCTTTAGAAGATCAGCTACTTCAAAGCTCCCTGCAGTCATGTCCATGTTTTCGCATAGAGCTTGCATAAAACGCGAAACAAACTGAAGAGCGAACAACATGGAATACAAAGGCGGTCCCATCGCTATCGATAATAAACCAGCACACCAAACCAAGCTCACTCCTCCGGTTTCCGCTCCTCGTGCGCCGGCGGCGTGGACGACTGGCCCATCGATGCGAACATGCTCGCGCCGAACATTGAGTTGCCCCCAGGCGGCATGCCTCCCATCATGCCGCCCATGCCGCCCCCAGGCATTCCCATGCCCATGCCGCCCATGCCCATGCCATTCGGCCCCATGCCGTGCCCGCCGCCGGGCATGCCCATGCCCATGCCGCCGAAGCCACTTGGGCTCATGCCGCCCATGGCTCCCATCTCACCGAAGCCGCCTCCCATTCCGCCTCCCGCCCGCTGCCCAAACGCGCCCATCATGGACGTGAAACCATTCGTCATGCTGGCCTGAAACTTCTCCATCTCGACGCGCGTCGCTGCAATCTCCTCGGCAGACGGTTTCCCCGGCGGAGGGCCTCCAAATCCGGCTTGGGCGCCGGACAGACTGACGCCGAAGGCGCCCCCGGCACCACCAGCTGCCGCGGGCGGCGCCCCTTGCCGCTGCACCTGAGCCCCTCCGCCGAAATACATCTGGGCCTGGACCGCGCTCAACCCGAGGACGATCCCGACCGCGGTGTCGGGACTGCGGCCCTGCCAATCCTGGACCTTGTCGCCGGCGTGCATCGGGCCATCGTCGTTGTGCACACTCGCAGTGCGGATGGGATCGTTATTCCCTTCGAATTTGGACAGGGCGAGCGTCAGCTGGGAGCAGTTGAGCAGCTCGCCTTGTCGGGCATTGGCGGAAATGCGCAGTCGCTGACGGGAGACACGTCCCAGCGAGGGGTCGCCGTCCTGGAAAGCCAGCGCCGAGTTGATAGGCTCGGAGTCTCTCGTGAAGAGACGGTAGTAGACTGTCACGGCGCGGGTCAGTGGCAGGTTACGAGTCGTGTAATTGCGACGCACAGTACGTGGCGTCGTGGCTCGCGTGAGGAACCATGTGGGGCATATGCGCGTGCGCGTCGGTATCCGTGTGGGTGTGCGTAACTGTGGTCGAAACGGTCGTCGTCGTAGTGTCCTGGTCAAAGTGACCCATGGGGTGGAAGCCGTTGTTGAACATGGTAGACGAACAAGCGCAGAACTCGCGAGCACCTCTGCAAGACACGCTATATATTGCAGGTTGGAATGGGTGCGGATCGCCAGAACAGCGCCAACTTTGACGAAGTGGACGTACAACGTGCTTACCTCCGCGCGAGTCGTCTTGGCGGCGTCAACTTTGTGATGTCTGAGTCACCTCCGTCAATTATCCTACCTCATTTTCCGGCGTGTTTTATGTAATTAGCACCCGCGCGGCTGATCGTTTCTACCTGCGGGTTCAACAAACCAACATTGGCGGCAGGGTGTATATGAGAACACCGCACAAAAGACGGTTTATAAGTGGAAGGCGAGTTGTAACGTACCCAGATTCACCAGATGCAAATTTTCAATCAGCTTAACCACCTTGTCGAACGCAAAAGGTGAGCACGCCCTCGACGGCATTGGGCCGCAGCATGCGGAGGGTCTGCTGGCGCGAGGGGTGCGAGGGGAGTCCGACGGCAGCGAGGGTCCCGACGGAGATGGTTTTGGTTTTGTCGTTGATGTGGGGTTCGACAGGATCGAGAAATTCGACAAAATGCCGTACTTCTTCCTTGGGGCTGGGATAGAAGAACAAAAGTGAAGAAACGGTTTAAATGAAGTGGTGTACGGACCTTTTGAACTGTTGGTATGCCTTGAGAAAGTTAGGATCGGCGCAGTCCAAGGCCAAAGTAAGAGAGGAAGACTCACCCTCCGTACAAACGAGACCTGCCACTTCGTCAGCCAAAGCACGCCGGAATCTAGTAAACGCATAGTTCACGTAGGCGGTGACAATGTTATCCCCAGCACCAGCAAGCGTCGTCAGAGTCATCGCGATCGCTGCCGTCCCAGATGCGGTCGCGACGCCGGCTACCCCGCCTTCCAGAGCGGCCATGCGCTTCTCGAACACCTCCTAGCGCCGATAGTTATACCATCGTACGATATCGACGCAGTAAAAGAATGTGCGCGAGTAGATGAATCCTGCTTCCTCGGATGCTACACGTCAGCTTCCACCCACATCGACCGTCGGGTGAAATCGCATACTTCTATCCGGCTATATTGGCGGCGTGCCAACGAGGCGTGAGATAGGTGAAGCTTGGAACGGGGATGAAGAAATACTACTTACCTCGACGCTGTTGAATGTGTAGCCCTTATTCTGGTGTATGGGGACGGCACGGGAGTTAGTGACCAGGTCGGGCTCCTGGCCTGCATGAAGCTGGAGCGTTTCAAAGTCTGGATGAGCTTCTCAGTTGCAGGCAGGAAAGAGAATAAGTACCTGTAGAGTTGCTTTGCAGTGGATTGACTGGGACGCATATAAAGAGGCTTGCAGGGCGAAACGCTCGAGCCAGCCTTTTTAAGTATTTCCCGGGACCAGAGCGTCGAAGTTCGATAACACGCCAGGAAGAGCCGAACCTAAGTACAAGATTGATAAACAAGTGAAAGAAGACCAGGAAGGTTTTAAGTGGATGTCAAGCTATGTCAAGATTCGAGAGCCCTATTGCGGGCGAAGGCAAGGCGAAGGTACTGGTTGGTGTGGGAATCGGGGCGGTCAAGGTTCACTCGGTTTTGATGGGGAGAATCGAGCAGCGAATCACGATCCAGAATCCGCTCGCTCGAATTTAGCGTGGACTTTTGCTAAGGCTCTTGGAAAGACCAAGTGAAGGACGTCGACGGAGAGAACCGGTATCTTTCCGACAAGACTTGAGAGCTTGAGAGACCGTTGGGATCAGTGAAAGTTAAGTGGAAGTCGGAAACAAGGTTGCTCAGGCCCACGTGATTTTGACGGGTTCGTAAGCGAGGCCAAGCAGAAACACACAATGATCGATGGCTGAGAGTTAAAAACAAGGGAAAAAAAGAAAACTTGATTCCAACGGAGGTACTCAATGAAGTGATACAAGGATCTCGGGGGCAATAAAAACAACTCTTGAATTACATTCGTTCATGGGATAGTAGATTACAAACGCGTCTCATTCGGCACCCCGGTCCGATGTCAGGTCCCCAGTTCAAAAACGAATTGTCTCGCGTAGCGCTCGGGATTTTTGTCCACAGCGCACATCATTGCGGCGCAGCGAACGGGAGGGCGCGCAGCTGCGTAGTCCTCCCGCAGCTCATGTACGATCTGTATAAAGCCGGGGTTCAACCTTTGGTGTGTTTATCCAACAAGCCCACTGCATCCTATTATCTAAACCAAGCACACATCCTCCTCCTCGTTGAATTTAAACTCGAACAAATGTTCACCTCATCCGCATCCTCCTCCACCGTCTCCCTCGTCGCGTCCTCGCGTCCCTCGTCCCAGTCGAAGGACTACTCCGCCGTGTTCGCGAGCCTCCAGTCCAATTACGGACTCGCCGGGAGCGCGCCTAGCATTTACTTCAAGAGGAGCCAGAGCGGCTCCAAGCCGTCGAAGCCCACGCCCTTCCACGCGCCCAGTGCCAAGGGGCCTGCCCTCCATGCGAAGGACTACCAGGCCGCCTTCGGCGCGCTTTCCTCCCGGTTTGGGTTTGGCACTGGCCACGCCGCCACCAGTAAATATCAGGCAGCTTAAGCCATCGGTGGGTTGTTCCTTTGACTTTTTGTTTGCCAGAAACTGACGGTTGAATACTAGAAGCTATAGCAGCGCAGATACCATACACCACCTCTAACCCAAGGATGGATGCATATAACCCTCCTTGCTCGCGAATGCGAGTACCGCGTCCGGCCTTTGCGATTCTATGTACGTCGCACCGCCGTCGCTCGCGAGTAGGACCCAGAACGCAGCGGATGACGATGGGACACCTGACCCTCCACGGGGCAGGGCTCGATCCCGAGTCGAACGGGCTGCCTGTGGAAATATCAAATTACTCCACGACATTAGGCTCATGGCTTATGTCTGTTGTCGGGGGGTTTTTATCAAGTTTTATCAAGAGGAGGAAAGAGAAAAAAGAGAGAAAAGGGAGGGAGATTATGGCATACCTTGTAGACACTGTGGACCACTTTTCCCGGCTCAACTCTACCCGGGAACCCACCAAAAATCAACGTGCGCCAGATATCAACTATTATCAAGTGGGTGGTGATGCACGGATATCAAGTTATGTCGAATGGGGACGACTGCCGAAATGAGTTAAGCCCCAGCGAATGAGAATCAAGATATACATCTCCGACCTCGGCGCGGGTCCGTCCGATGAACCCCGCACGCGTTACGGTTAGCGCCGTCGGTGAATTCTGCGTCGCCGTGCGCGTTGCCAGCGGCCTCGCCTCATACTCCCTTCCGCCCCTAGTCCCGCTCCTCCCGCCCTCCTCCTGTACCTATGTGCCACCTGCAATACAAGAACTTTCCGATCAGTCTTATTTGAGATTTCGAGAACTTGCGTGAAATTGGAGTGAATTGAGCTAAAGCTTAACTTGAAGTGGGGTTTGAAGCATAACAGGGCTTCGACTCAACACAATATTAGTCAAGAGCTAGTTTGTGCAGGTCGTGTCTTGAGCTTGCGAAGACTTTTGGGATGTGTATTAAATTCAAGGCAAGTACAATTTGAGCTGGATTGTGTGGTGTTGTTCATAAGAGTATAGTTAATAGTAGACTTGTGTATTCTACAGTACAACCACTGTCTGGCTGTTCATTCGAGGGCCGTGCTTTCTTCACAGGACACTAAATCTCAGTTATGTTTTGTAGGTGCAGATGCGAGGATGGTCTGCTGAACCGCTGACGATGACACTTCTGAGGTATGTAAGAATTTGTATTGTTTTATGAGCCCTACTTCAATCGTTTGAATGAAATGCCCATTGGTTATATTTCTTCCACCTCACACATGTTGCCTTTGCGAGAGCTAGGGAATGTTCTAAACACTCACCGCCCATCTGCATTTGGAGAGCATTGTGGGAGGAAAATATCTTTCCTCTTGTCCATGACATCCATTTTATATCCATCGAGCAAACCCGCTACATGCAGAACTGGCTTGGAACTGGTATATATATATATTTGTTTATTTATTTGCAAAAATGAAGCTGATTGAGTGGTGGGAGATTCAATCATTGACAGCCCTGGTCCTCTGCTCATACCCACTTTATTCTATCGGGTCATGTCTTGTAAAATTCAAACCACCTCGTTGAATAAAGTTTGCACCAAATAATAGAATGTCTCTACGCGGATTTGAACCGACGTCACTGATCACACTTGCTTACCAAAATCAAGGCTTATGTGGCTTATGCCCGATTCGGCATAAGCCAGCAACGGGCTTGGCTCATGAGCCCGACATTATGTACAGGTGCGGTCCCACCGCCATCCGAGCCTATATTGGGTTGATTCTGAACCTTCGTACATTGATGTTAAAACTCCTCATGTGAACACAACGTGAACAGGTTCCACACGACGATGTCAGGGCTCGATCCCCGAGTCGAACGGGTTGACTCTGCGGAATCATTACAGATATCCTCCTGAGGACATGCAGAGGCGGTCCCACCGCTATCGATCTGATATTGGCTTGGTGTTGACTTTTCATACATGGCTTTGAATATTAATTTCTCGACTCACCGAGGATAACTAAAGCTAATGGCGGAGCTTCACGCAGACTGTAACTTCACCCCCGAGGAAGATACGGGTATTTGGTATTCGGTGCCGAATCCAAGACGCTCACAAACCCAAACGGTGAACTCTTGAGTGACAAAAAACCAACTCGCCGGCTTGGAAGGGCTCGATCCTGAGTCGAACGGGTGGCCCGCGGAAGCCTATCGCTCAGCGGCCTCAAATATTACATGTATGTACAGGTGCGGTCCCACCGCTATCGAGCCGATACTGGCTTCATTCTGAGCTTGGCCACACCTCACCAGTGTTGTAGTTAAGGGTCTTATTAAGGGTACTCCCCAAAATTAAGGCCTTAAGTCTTGTTAAGGCTTATTAAGGGTGCTCAAATTAAGGGTTATATTAAGGGTTGATTCTCAAAATAGCTGTGCCCGGTCCCTGCAAAAATATGGCGCAAAAACAAACTATTAATCTTCCTAATCCTCCCCAGAGCCCTCCTGAGCACCGGTGTCCGGTTCCTCATCACCATGCTCAGCTGCAAGGGGTTCCATCAGTGAGATTTCCGCTGCTTTGAACCGTGGGAGAAAATATCTTATAACCGTTCACTGTGACAGGCCATCAAGCCGTGAAATTACGCTTCAAAAATGCTATGGTTTGTGTTGGGTTTGCAGGACAGATAATACATGGAGGTGAGAGTACTGACCCAATGTTTGCTGCAGTGTTACCTTTGATGGGAACATGTTAAGGCTTAATAAGGGCTTCAGATACAACCAGCCGGATATTAAGGGCTTAGTCTTAACATGTGTTAAGCCCTTATTAAGACTAAGCCCTTAACCCTTAACTGCAACACTGCGTGACCTCACAAACCAAAGGAGTGAACTCTTGACTCTTGAGTAACAAAAACAATTCGCCTCCCCCTGAGGGCTCGATCCCGAGTCGAACGGGTGACCTGCGGAAGCCTCGTCGCTCCAAATATTATGTACAGGTGCGGTCCCACCGCTATCGAGCCGATACTGGCTTCATTCTGAGCGTTGCCACACGAGCTCGAATACTTCCAGAGTCCTCGCGCGCTGACGTTGAAACGGAATTCCTGGTCATCTGCGGGAAGCAGTGGCTCCAAGAAGGGCCTTACGGCCAGATGCCTCGAAGCCGACTGCTTCTTGCGAAATTTTAATTCTGTGGTAGGTGGGTGGTTGAATATAGGCTGATTAAATCAGCTTATGAACCCAAGAAAATTAATAAAATAAAATCGGACCGCGAGGCAGGACTCGGAAGGGGTCCGGCTGTTTGAGCTAGTTAGATCGAAGGCACAGAAATGAGCGTCAAAGACCAAAGAGGGTGAATAGCAACATCGGTAAGAACGAAAAATACTTGAACGAGACAAGTGCGACAGTATGCACCCAGCCCGAGTCGAACGGGCGACATTTAACTGGCACCACAACGGAGCGCAACTGCGAACCAGTTTAGCGTTGGGTCCGGTGCTTTCTATGTAGCGCATTCAGGTGAGACTGCGAGGAAAGGGAGATGCATCCTTAGATGGTTCAGTTTCTGGTTGAAGCCGACCAGGAGTTCTACTCGGGCTGTTTTGTGGTCCCGAGTCATTGAATGGATGACAGATTCGCACCCACCGAGGCCTCTTTAACTGAGTGCAGAGAATAATGAATTCAATATCTGACCGAGACCGAGTGAAATTGACATAGCCCTGAAAATGAGGATTCCTTTGAACAGTTCAACAAGTGAAGACAATCGTTAATCAGTCGTTGCACTCGGAAGTTCCTCCTTCAATCCGCTAGGCGGGTGGTTCGCGTGGAGGGAATTGCCACACGCGGTAAGTTCTCAGTTTGACGACTCGAAAGGCGGCGGGTGTTGGGCGGGTCCGGGGTGACAGGTGTTTTCAACGTTGCAATGTTTGCATCGGTGGGACCGGGTTTGCGAAAGGAAATAAGGGAAAGACATTCGTGCTTTCGCGCGCAGAGATACAACTGCTCAGATCTCCGAGGCCCCAGTGCTGAGTGGGTAAACTCAGGAAACCCGCTCGGCGGTTTCCGGCGATCACGGCGATCAGCTATGCCGCCATCTGATTATTCGGCCATGTCATCACGAAAACTTGTCTTCTTGCTTCTGCTCGACTCTCCGCCATGCAGCGCCGTTCCCGGTCTCACCATCTCCCGCTGGCGATCGCATCGGCAACAACGCCACCCCGGCCGCCTGGCGCCGCCCACGTCCAATCCCTCTTCGCGCCGTTCCAATTCCTTCTCACTGGCAACAACAAGCAACAAGCCCCGCCACCACAATAATGTCAATCCGCGCACCCGCATCACGGCGGCCCAGCCTGCATGTACGCGCTGTTGCCGCCGCAGTACGCGCATCGCCTAGGCGCACGCTACAAGCACTTCCAGTCCTGCCCTTGTGAATAGTATAACTGGAAGTGCAAGTGACTCGTCCCGGGTATCTCGATAGTTCACACCGACGCCTCGACCTAGCTCTCCGACCGCGTGCGGCGGCGGCGTTTCAATTGCTGCACGACGGAGACGCGTACGTGGAGGCGGAGTAATTTGACTCCTGGGAAGGTGCATACTCTTCTGTCTTTCACCATGTCGATGCTGACGCGCGTACTCGCGGCTCTGCAACAGATGCAGCCTCTTCGAGCGTACACACTCGCGCCCCTGTCGCGAGCAGTTCCCACACAAACGCGGTCCGTTGGCGGTGTCGACCTTGCGTTCGCGCAATCCTGGCGCGGCAAGCTCAGATGGAGCACATCTTCTGTTCTCGCGTCTTCCTTTGCCACGTCTCCTTTCTCTAATTTCTTCGTCCACCATCATCCCCTACGGACCCACGCCGCCGTAGCCGCCGTCCTAGTGCACGCATCCTCGGTGTGTGTGTTGTGCGTGTGTTTTATCGGCCTCGGCGCCGCCGTTTAATCTTCTCCTTCCGCCCTGGCAGGCACTCGCCGCACCGCCGTCGTGCTAATACCCGTGGCGTGGTATCCAAACTCAACTCAATCCACCTATCGTTCTCTTCAGCACCCTCTCCGACTCCTCCTTCCCGCCGGTCGCCCTGTCCCGCGCTCGGCGCCGTCATCGTTCACGTCCCAGTCGGCGTCCGTGGTGGACGTCCTTGGGATTCGATTCGTCTCCCTCCCTGCCGTCATTCATGCTTTATTCTCCCTCTTCGTCCATTTTTGTCCACAAACAACCGCGTTCCCTCCCCCTCCGTGCACTGAGTACTGGGCTCTATACCTCTTGCTCACGCGCGCCGCCGTAATTCTCCTGGAAAAGTTGCGCTGCTCCTTCTTCTTCCTTATTCCTTCGTTCCTCATTCTTGCCTAATGAATTCTTCTCTTCTTCTTCGCCGTCCTTCTGCACTTTCATCCGGCGCCAGGCGCCAGGTTCAATCTTCTTCTTGTAGATACGCGTACCTTTGTGCCTCGTCCCGATGCGAAAAGACACCCCAAAATATTTTTAGACCCATTGAATAGGAAGCGAAACGAAAAATCGAATCCCTCACACGGGTTTGAATTCCCGGACTCATCGAAGATCATCAACACCACAACGGCACAACGGCAACTCTGCACCCTGGTTAGTGAAGGTACGAGTAGATTATTGTAGATATTGAGTGGTGACTCCGAGCCTGAGAAGCTCAAACACGCAGTTATCGCCCGCTCCACAAATCCTGAAACCGAGGAGCGCATATTCTGGGCGACAAAAAAATCGTCCTTCCAATAGTAATGTCCAGGGCTCGACCCCGAGTCGAACGGGTGATCCTGTGTAATCTTCGCGTTGTTGGTTGACATTCCAAGATGAACAGGTGCGATCCCACCGCCATCGAGCCGATATGACTACAGTTCTGAACCTCGCAACGAGCCAGATCCTCGAGTGAGGGTACCGGGTTCGAATTTTTCTCTGGAGCTCAGTTGACCAAGACAGACACAGGTAGGAAGTTGAGTTGGAGGCTGTTGACCTCCTTCGTTGTTGAAGCTCCTGCCCCTACCTCCCCTTGTTGGCCGGATATGTTTATCGTTAACCCTCAGGAGGTGGTTCAACATTCTCGGGGTTATCGGCCATCTCGGCCACCTCGATCGAGCATTCGATGACCTCCGAGTTGGGTCTTTTTTCAGTATAATCACTACAGCGAAGGTCGTCGCAGAGAAGACCAACAATTTGTGGCGCAAAAAATGTACGAGGCAAAGCCCATGCATGGCTCGACCCCGAGTCGAACGGGGGTGATCCTGTGGAATTCGTCATCCTGAATATTTAAGATGTACAGGTGCGGTCCCACCGCCATCGAGCCGATAGGAATGGTGTTTTGGACCTTGCAACGAGTCACATTTGGAGGGTTAGCGAAAGTAACCACCGCCAAGAGAAAGACCAACCACTGACTTGGAGCGCAAAACAGTAATTGGATGATGGCAGCTATGACTCGACGCCGAGTCGAACGGGGTCCCTGCGAAACCACGCAAGAACTATCAAGTGTTGCAGGTGCGGAGCCGCCGCCATGGAGCCGATGTGGATCCAGTTCTGCGCCTTGTAACGAGAGGAGCGAAAACACACCTTCTCGACCATCGTGCCCTTAACGCCGTGCATCTCGACGGCGGCGAGGAAGGCGAAAATGAGGGCGCAACGAGAGAGCGGTAAGGAACAGGGAGGACGAAGATTATGCTCCCCTGGGTCCATCGGAAGACATTTTATGGTTGGTATTGAGCGCGGTAAAGTGGGTGAAAGTGGTGGGAAGGAAGAAAGAGGCGATGGGATGGGGCTTTTTGCGAGGCGGCTGGCCTTATATACGTTGGCGGGTTGCGGACGCGTCCTGATTGGAATAACGCCAGTGGGCGGATACGGCGTAAATCTGTCCAATTGAACTTCTCAGGTTCGGCAGCCGGCCGGCATGTGGATACAGGTTGATTCTGCCACAGCGAGACCCAGTTTTCTCTCTGCAGGAAATCGTAGTAATTGGGTGTGAGCATTTTACCGAAAATTACGAGACTGCGTGTGCAGCAGCGTGTTTGCGAAGCGTGTTTGCTAGTTGCTTGCAAACTGACGGCGGAAACCTTTTCTCAGTTTCTGTGGAATTGGGTTTCGGGTTAGTGGAACAAAACCTTAGCTACACTTTTTTAAAAGTATTCAGGGACAACTTGACTCGACCGAACACGAACCCAAAAGGCGTGGTGGTGAAGAGCAGATACCAGATCAGAGTTTTCGGCGTTTGCCGGTTGCCGACGGTACACATTCACGGCGGATCCCAACAGCGGCGTGTGCCAACCACCGCTTGGTGACTAGGGTATCTTGGAGAGAATTAGCCTCACAAGCGACAGAAGTGCAGGAATGGTGGTTAGGAAGGGAGAAAATTCCTGGTACTACTGCGTGGAACCTGTCATTCCAACCAAAGTCCGACACTGTCTTGTTCATCCCATTGCCGTACAATTCCAGTTTTGCATGGCTAGCGTGGAAAGTCTAGAACATGTGCTGCCCGAATGTCGAGTAGTTCGGTGACTGAAGTAGAATCCTTGCATTCATCGCTGATACTGTACTATTTCATTCAAATCGACAGGGGGGGTGACGCGTGACAGGTTCAACGATTTCGACATTTCGGCGGGGGTCGAATTTTTGCGTGACACCTCCAAAATTTCGGCACTCGAACCGAAAATTTTGTCTTTTTTGCACCTTTTGGGCAGTTCGGGGACCTGTGTGACCGCTGGGAGATTCGACAGAGGCCCGAGTGACGCGTGACTGCAACCAAAATTCGGCATCGACAGGGGGGTGCGTGACGCGTGACTGTCGATTTGAACGAAATAATACAGTATTCAAGTTTTTGAAAGCGCTCGAGTTGCCCGAATGCAAAGTCCATGGATTGCACAGCCGTATCGTTTTAAACATACCCGAGGTGCCCGAACGGGTACAGTACGGCTTGACCGTTAAACATGAAAGTCTGTATGAGTATGATCATTGGGCTCTTCCGGTAAGACTTGGGTGTGTATTCAGACGGTCACAGCTAAACCTCTTCGACTGAGCAAAAACAACGGATGGTATAAAGGTCCTTGCTGGACAAAAGGTAAAATTTTCGCATCAGTACATCAATTTGCGTGAGATCTCGCGAGATCTTGCAAGAAATTGAAAGATTTTGCAAGATGTCGGAGGTCTTTCAAGATCTTCAGAGATTTCAACCTTTTATGGCATTTTGTGCATGAGATCTTGCAGGATGTTGCCTCTCGCACAATTTTGCAAGATCTCTCATAACGGGTTTTTCCTGCCATCTTTCAATTTCTTCCAAGATCCAATAGAAACAGTCGCACTCAAAAAGATGCAAGATCTTCCAAGATCTTACAAGATCTTTCTTCAAAATCCTCACCCGCTTGTCGTGGCTCGGTTACGGTGTTTCTGGTGGCCTAAAAAGTAAAAGTAAACCCACTGATGCACAGTCTTCCGGGTCGCAGTTTCTATTCAATGGTGTATGGATGACTTAATCTTGATATTTTTGTTATCTGAGCAGCTGTCGAGTTACTACATCCGCCCGCATCTTCGAAATTTGAAATAATCCGCGTTAAACGGAAGCTGATGGCAAACGGTTCCTAGGCGCGTCCTCAACGGTACGCACAGCGGGGACTCTCGCACACAGGGACATCCATCTGATAAACGGAAGGAGAATTCCTCGATAGTATTTATTGCAACTCGATCCAGCAAATGTACAAAGCCATTACGATGGCTCTTCGACAGTGGTCTTGTGCGGCGTGACAGCTGAATGATACCGGCATTCCGTGGCAGGCGGACGTGAGACCTTCAAGTTCTCTCATCGTCCTAGAGCTCTACTTTCCCCTAGATGACTTCCCAAGCTGACTCCTCTGCCAGGGACAACTCGCCGGTCAAGTCAATGCCAGACTTGAAGTTTCGTGTCCTCATCTTAGGTCGTGCGAATGCCGGAAAGACAACGATACTTAAGAGGATTGCCGGGGCAGCTGTATCCGAAGCAGAGGTCTGGCGGGGAGGGGAACGATCGCCTGCCTCGGTTCGTTTGCCTTCATTCTGAGTTTTGTGTTTGCCATCTCTAACAAATCAGTGGAGGTAGATGATCAAGGGCCAGAGCGATGTATGTTCATAGACCGTAACACTTGCTGGTGCTCACGCGGCCTTGTGGCTTGCAGCGCGGTTTCCATAACGTTGAAGATGAGCTCCGCTTTCCGTCCAGGCCTGGGTTCGTCTTCCACGATTCGCGGGGCGTCGAATCTGGCTCGGCCGAAGAACTTGAGACGCTGCGGAAGTTTGTGGAGATTCGATCGTCTACAAACAGTATCCACGAGCAGCTGCATGCCATATGGTATGAACTCTGGTTTCATGAGGGCTGTAATCTCTGATGCATTCATCAGGATGTGTGTCCCACTGGATGAGTCTCGCGAGCTATTCCAGGGTGAAAGAGCACCTTTTAGTTGGTCAAAGGGAGTCGGTGAGTGGCAAAATGTGGCGGTATCCTTTGCGCTTGGCCGTGACCAGCAACATAGCTCCGCTGGTTGTGATATTCACCAAACACGATGGTGCTGTCCTGAAGGAGACATCGAAAATCATGGAGCAAATGACGAAGGATTCCTCAGTCACCACCATCAGTCGGTCCGCAAAAAACCGGGTTCGTGGGGAGGCCCACCGTTTAGTTACACACCGAATCAACGAGCTCAAGGGCGAGCTGAGGGATTTCAGCCCACACAAAGATACCCTGGGGTTTCTGACAGCGGGTGGTAAGCTTTTGCTGGATTATACTTTGCGCCAGCCAGTTCAATTCTGATTGTGACCAGGGATGCAAGAATGCACAGATGAGACAGAGAAAACATGTCAGGAACTGATCGAGTTGACGGAGGGGCTGTTGAATGGGCCAACGATAAAGACATTATTATCGGTGGTGTGGGGCCGAAATCTGTCGACGCAGGGATTTTGGGCCATCTACTGGTATGGACAGGGCTTGCTGGGATGAAAGCGTACTCAACCAGGTTAAACAGGACATTACTGGAAAACCATTGTAAGTAAGAGATTTTGTGTGGCTGCCATCAATGATTTACTTTCACATTTTTTTTTTGTTCAGTGAAGGGTAAACTTGGGTCAGGTGAACCAAACACAGATGAAATGCTAAAGAGGATTGTTGCAATTTTCGTGAGCGGTGATAATTGATGGGTGAACTCGACAGATAATGAGACAGGGATTTAGGTGGTAAGTGACCTGCGTTGAATTGCATCACTTTGCTCAGCTCTCCTCGGCTGTGCCTGCATAGTATGTGAGTTGTGTGCTCTCCAAATCCCCCTCCTCACTCTGCTCACCTCTTCTTGGCCATGCCTGCATAGCACGTGAGTTGTGTGCCCTCTAAATCCCCTCCTCACTCTGCTCACCTCTTCTTGGTCATGCCTACATAGCATGTGAGTTGTGGGCTCTCAAATCCCCCTCCTCGCTCTGCTCACCTACTCTGGGCCATCCCTGCATAGTATGTGAGTTGTGTGCCTTCTAAATTCCCTCCTCGCTCTGTTCACCTTTTCTCGGCCATACCTGCATAGGATGTGAGTTGTGTGCTCTCCAAATCCCCCTCCTCCCTCTGCTCACCATTTTTCGGCCATGCCTGCATAGCATGTGAGTTTTTTGCCCTCTAAATCCCCCTCCTCCCTCTGCTCACCTCTTCTTGGCCATGCCTCCATAGTATGTGAGTTGTGTGCTTTCCAAATCCCCCTTCTCCCTCTGCTCACCTTTTCTCGGCCATGCCTACATAGCATGTGAGTTGTGTGCCCTCTAAATCCCCTCCTCACTCTGCTCACCTCTTCTTGGTCATGCCTACATAGCATGTGAGTTGTGTGCTCTCCAAATCCCCCCCCCTCGCTCTGCTCACCTCTTCTCGGACGTGCCTACATAGCATGTGAGTTGTGTGCTTTCCAAATCCCCTTCCTCGCTCTGCTCACCTTTTCTCGGCCATATTTGCATAGCCTGTGAGTTGTGCCCTCTAAATCCCCATCCTCACTCTGCTCACCTCTTCTTGATGCCTGCATAGTACGTGAGTTGTGTGCTCTCCAAATCCCCCTCCTCACTCTGCTCACCTCTCTTGGCCATGCCTGCATAGTACGTGAGTTGTGTGCCCTCAAAATTCTCTCCTCACTTCACTCACCTTTTCTCGGCCATGCCTGCACAGGATGTGAGTTGTGTGCTGTTGCCCTGTTCCTCAGTTCACAGGTTCTCGGTCTACCCGGCACAGAATGTGCGCCCCCATGTACTGAGTCCTCTTCCTCATGAACTGAACCATGCCCAGGATTACATTAGTCGTCTCTCTTCTTTGTTCTCTTCAATCTTTGATCTGGAATCATCAGTAACAACAATTTCTTTCCTTTTACTACCACGCATGGCCTTACCATTTGCATCCAGGGCTTCAATGACGTACAAAGCCTGACCCTCACCGTTTGTGTGTCCCATCGTTCAGCCATCTTCCACCCCTACTACCATTTGCAGTGGTATTGGTCGTGATCCGTGCAGTCCATGCCGACATTCTGCTCCTTTCACGACCTCCCTTTGAACTTTGGCTGTCAGCCATGGCTACCTGTGTCACCCAGAATGCTGGGCTTGTGCAAGAAAAAGTTGACACAATCACCTCTCAGGTGGCAGTTATTGTCACGGGAATTAGGCACAAGGATATTTTCCCCCGGCTCAACCGTGGTGCCTGCGCGGGTATTCTCGGTGCAGTTGATGTCCCATCCCTACTGAGCCACCCCAAACTCCTTAGATCGGTGTCGCAATTCATCACTGATACTCAGAGATTCAGATGAGCCCTCCTCTTGTACTTCTTTGCCGTGACTCTCCTCCTTACTTTCCCTTCTCTTCATAATCCCTACTCTACTCCTCGCACTTCCCATTCGGACCCTCTCTCCAACCCACGTTCGAAAGCTCCATACCGAACCGTAGATACCAAACTCACGATTTCCCCGATTGATATCCTTTTTCTTCTCTTATTCCATACATATAATGTTGATATATGAAACACCACCGTAGTTAGATTACTTAGAATCCCCCTAGTATACTTAGTATACTGTGCCGCCGCGTAGCTTTTAAAGCCAGGTACGGCGTATAGAAATAGAACAGAACAGAACAGAACAGCCTGGAAGTTTTCGGACAAAGAGGCGGAAACTTTTGCCATGCAGCTTGCAAAATGTGTTGATGATAATTTAATGTAGTCCTGAGGTATTTCTTTCCTTCAACAGCTTGCCAGGAACTACTGACAGGCCGGCAGGGAGAATGCACGGAAATAAGTACCTCCTTCACATTACACAGTTTCCACCTGATAAATCCATATGAACTGGGGACATTGTAAAAGAGCGAGTATTGAGTAAAGCCACAGCATTTAAAGTCTCCAAAATACCAGGTGGGAGATCCGGGTACCACGTACATCAAATCACATTGCTCCACTTGCTGCAGTGGAATCTACAACCATCCTTTAAATTATGGGGTCCTGGAGTGAGTAAGAATAGCGAAATTTAACACGAAAGACTGCTTGTCCGCAGGTCATTAGAGGATATACTGCTGCAAGGTTGTCGGATGCTTCGTATCAATAACACACCTTATGCGCGGATATGAATCTGGAAGAACTTGCCTTTAAATCGTGCGGGCGAGGCATGTAAGTTTGAGAGAGTAGAGATACACTGCACACCTTCTGCCACCTCAGGTTAGGGAGAGTCTTCGAAGCTGTCCTTGCTTGCCTGTCATATCAAGGGAATCCTGGTTGTGTCTGAAGCCAGGCTTAAAAGAGAGTGGCAGACACGCCCGATGTCTGTCCCGCCAGCCTTCGACTTCGCGACTTGTCATAAGATCATTGTGATCATTTTTTCCCGCACTCGGGAAAAAAGTCCGGTAAAATATATCATGTTTTTTTTTTTTTGGGGGGGGAGCGTTTGGAATAATGATTTATCTTTGAAAATATATCATGTTACCTCTCGAGTTTCTTGAGGAACAAGTGAGAAGTTTACTGCACCGAAAACTTGCAGAACATGCCGGACTTCTCCACAAGTTTCTGCACCGGAAAAAGTCCAGGGTTCCCGCAGGCGCTCTGTGTGTGTCATGTCCCCCTTAATGTCCCCACACGGTGCCCTTTGTGTATTTTGTCACCCTTAAGTCTTTGTTCCCCTTGTGCCACCTCGGTTACCATAGGGTGAAAATGGCACAAGGAGGGTCTAATAGGACCGTTTTTAGGCACCCTAAAACAGGTCTAATTGGACCTGGTCTGTGGGATTAGCAGGTGGTCAATCGGGTAGTCTAATGGTTAAGGTGCTTCATAGTCATGAGTTCGAATACTGGTAGTTGCATAATTTGGAGTCTTTGAAACACAAGCAAGTAAGCATTCAGAAGAACCGGTAAGGTAAGGAAAGTGGAAGTAGGTTTTTCCTTTGACCACATTTTCTGGTCGTATCTGATCAGGCTTTATCACGTCTGGTGAGGTCGGTCAGATCTACTCAGGCCACTCAGGCCTGATACAACATTATATTTACCATTTTTGACCCTTATCAGGGGACCAAAAACCTTACTATCTGATCCGGCCCTATAGGGCCTGATTTAGCAAATTCGATTTTTCCGACAATGAAGTATAAGTCTGAAGGAACAGTATCGGAGGTTAATATACCAAGTTCAAATTTTATAGTTGCGCGGCATTGCCCCGGCAGCCCCAGGTCTACCGCCTTACGGCGTCCAAAATTTAACAGTGGGAATCAGTCGAGCAGTTCGATCAAAAAAGTACTTGCTCTCGAATTCATTACGCCCCACCCCGTGAGCCAGAAGAGGTTCGGCCCCGTTTTCTACCCTTACACCCCTGGCGCAACCTCGGGTGTGAGTAAGCTAAACACCGGGCTTTTGCATCTCTCGAGCACTGTCTTTCTCAGCTATCTGAATCGAGCTATGAATGGTCCTTCAATTCAGCTTCGAGTCGGAACCCAATATTAGTCTCGTTGAAAACAACTAATGGGGAGATCGGTGGTTCAGCTGACTACATTTCAATTTAAAGGAGAAGACGAACATATATTGAGTTCAATTGTACCCCCTGCTTCCCACGTTGGTGCCTGAACATCGACGGTTAGTTAAATATATGGTCAGGGCATACCTTGAGTCAACGCGGTGTCACGTGGGTCTTCAAGTGAGAAAGGTCTATGGGCAAATTGTCAGAAGGTCGCTGAGATCAATGGACAATGAACAGAAGATCTGCGGCAGTGCTATGTCAAAAGGCTGCCAGTTAAATTAACTTTGAATTATGTGGTGAGGGTCCAATAGGAGTAAAGGAAAATAAATCCCAGCAAGTCGAACTGGACCAGGGCAAAGATCGAAATTTGGGTAGATAGCTGGAATTCACTGAAACTCCTGCCGCTCCACGGCAGAGACGCGTCAAGTGACTCCGGAAAGGTTCCTGCGGCAGATTGACGCAGCACTGATGCGGTGATGTAGCAGAAGATTTCACATCCATTCTGACCCGTTTCCTGTCATTAAACTCATAATTGAAGCAATTCAATGCTCCTGGATCGTTGAAATAACCCCCAAATCAGTATATCAAGGCTGCAGCCTCAATTGAGAATCGAAGACTCATCACCGAACGTTAGTCTCCCCCAGTCAGACTCCACAAAGTTATGATAGTCGATAACTAGCCGAACATGTCTTCAGTACATCACAACCAAAGGTGTGTTTGTCAGTTTTATCCAGTTTGTGCTTGAGGGCTTGCGAAGTGCATTCTGTTTGCCTTTTTGAGGACAATTTGAGGATAGGGGATAACATTCCCACGGTTGAAATTTAGATATTCTGTCTTGTTTCGGGTGCTCGAGATATTCTATAGCGCACACACGGTTGAATTTCAGGTCACATTTCTGAAAAGATTTGCTCATCAAACGAAAGGGCAGTTTAGAGCCGAGGCATCTCGCAGAATTCCTAGCCGGTGGTGGACGTTGACCCTGCATAATTCAACGCGAACTCATGTGTATGAGTTTGAACATTTCTGCGGTGTTAAAAAGTGCCAGCAGTGCCGTTGCAAAGCAGTTAGGCAAGCATCGGGATTGGCCGACTCAGGTGAATATTCCGGGCCTTAGTAGTTGGGTTTTTAGGGCGTGAATGACGTATTATCACTACAAAAACATGGTTTAGGTTGCTCCCCGGCTTGAGAGTTCCTGTGGAGCTAGCGAGAGCCTGCGCGGCACTGGCACATTAATAAGACAACCACCGCCGCGTCGGTGCCGCGGCAGGCACCGCATCTTCACCCAGCCCCACCGTATCCAACTAGGTCTATGTTTAGCCCTGCTGAGGAAGCGTGGGCACTGGGTGGATCCCCAACTCGAAGGCTAAAAAGTGCTTGCAAGATCTTTGCAGATCTTGCAAGAACCTGCGTGAGATCTTACGCGAGATCGTTGAAGATCTCGTCAAGAAGAAAAGCCATCAAAGTTCAAAAAATGGCTGATCTTGCGATATCTTGCGAGATCTTTGAAGATCTTGCAAGATTGCGGCAAGTGTGCAGATTCTCGCCATTTCTCGCCATTTTTTGCACTATCGTGCAAGATCTTCGAGAAAAACAGTGTATCAAGGTACAAATCAAGGTTTTGTCCAGTAAGGTCCGCCAAATGATGGCTTGCTCAGCCACATATTTTTCCGAGCTAGAGCGTACGATTTGCTCGAACCGCACATTCCATTTGTATTGCAGTGTAATTGTAAGTAGTACTATCGTACAAGGAAATTTATGCAACGCTAAAGTGAACTTGATGTCACCCAGGCCTAGGCTGTGTGTGTCTGTTAAGGGGATAAACACTCACTGGGGTGATTTCAACATGCCCAAGCCGCCCGAACGGGTATCGAAAGCGCCCAAAGACTAAAAGGTTCAAAGTAGGTTTCGACGATGTTCACGGAAACCTTCCGGCCATAGACGGTCTTAGCTAAAGCCCCTGTTCTGTGCGAAACGAGTTGAAGTTGAACTGTTGATGGTGGCACAGCCCCATGTTTTTACCCAGCGTTAGAGCGTCTGATTTGATCGAACCTGCGGGCATATTTTTATTCGTTGATCGTGAATACTATTGGTATTTGTCGATTGTGGGTGTTATTCTTCTATCTGAGCACTTAGGTTAGGCGGAGATAAATCGAAGTTATTTATTGCAGTGTTGGCCGTAAGGCTTAAGGGTCAAGCTAACTAAGACTTAATTTGCCCTTAACATGAAGTCTTACCTTCGCTCGGGACCGTTTTTAAGCCTTAATTAAGGTCTTACTGGTCGGAAGAAATACTAATTTTCACCGTGTCAAGGGTTCCAACCCATGGTTGATCTCTCAATTCTGGCATTTATTAGACGCTACAAGAAGATTCGGTAAATAAAATAAGGGTAGCTTGTTACTCACCGAACCACCACACCTTTCAACCTTTGATTTTGGCTGATTCTGTTTCATTTGACCTTCAGTGTCGAAGGGTCCATTCCTCTCATGTTCCTTCTCTCTGAAGTTGTATCGAAGCTCCAGGAAGTCGGGTCTTTCAGCCTGGGAAAAAAAATGGCTGCCCTTACCTTAAGTCTTAATTTGCCCTTCATGTTAAGGTGTAAGTAAGGCCTAAGACCTTACCATGAAAAAAGACCCTTAATAACCCCTTACCGTCCAACACTGATTTATTGCATGCTCAGAACGTTCGTCGACGACCTAGAGCTCAAGGCAAACCGCGTCGCCGCCCAGAACCACAATTTGAGGCCACGATTACAGCTGTTTGAAGAAGTAATGGCACTATCCTTATTTTTAGAAGAGAGAGCATTTTAAACCCTACCGGGTTTAGAGCTCGTTACTCCCTCGTTTTCGAACGGATTGACATCATTCTGGGTGCGTTAGAGAGCGGGTAAGGTGGGCTTTCAATTGCTATGGGTCTTGCCCTTTAATTCAAAGTTTTCAGCTATGCCAAAAACCAGCCTTGGTGGTGCCAATCCCACATTGGAAACCCCAATACTCGTTCATTTCCCATTCAATTTGCATAAAAGTGGGTTCATATTGAACGGAGAACCCCAGCTAATATTTCGTGAACAAGACATAATAGTTTTGTGCCAAGACAACCGAGGTTCTCACGCCTCTCGGCATTTTTCGTCGAACACGATCTAACCCAAGTGCGGCGCAAATCTCACAAAATTTGCACTATCCAGGACAATTGACTCCATTCATGGACTCCATCAGGACTGGAATTAAAAAAATTGAATCCTAAACTGCGAAGTTATTCAATTAACAAGTTATGATTGAATCGAAAGGTATGAATTTGAGGGTTGCCGGCTTAGGAGAGTTAGAGCTGGAAATAGATATGAATGGAAGGCCCGACTTACCCTCTCTGTGACCCACCCAGAATTATGGCAATCGGTTTAGAAACGAGGGAGTAATGAGCAAAAAACCTGGTAGGGTTCAACATGGTCTTTCTTCTAAAAATAGGGGTAGTGCCATTACGTATGCAAAGAGCTGTAAGGGCCGTTTGCATTTGCATTGTAACAGCGATGCGGGCCAACGGATGCGGTTTTGGGGCGGCTCGCAGGACCATCTATCAATCAGCGAGGATGCACGACGTGAATCAATCAGGTATAATTATGCTTCAATGTTACCACTACGCCGACCAGCAACACCACAAAGCATCCATAGCTGGTGGTCGGACAGAAACCCACTGGGTCCGACTCTCTCAATCCATGCAGCAGCCAAGCCGCCAGTGAGGTTTATGTACCGCAAGCAAGTACGCAGTTTCATCAAGAAGAACCAAGGGACTCCGCTTTCCCGCACGACGATGGACATTTGTCTCAGCTATTTAGCGTACGTGGCATCCATATGAGCCGACAATGTGACTGACAAGATATGCAGATTCAAATACATCTCCCACAACACCAAAATCTCGGTTTTGAATGAACTGAGTGCTCGAGCTTATGAACAGACAGACGCGCGCCTCGTACACTCACTTTTGCTGGAGTGGGACCTTGTCACAGACCTGTTGGACTCGCCGGAGCCGGGAATCCGAAGAGATACATGCAATTTACTGGGGGCCATAGCGGCTTCATATGCAGCAGAGCCGTGGAGTTCGGAGGTACTGTACTATTACGACCAAAGGTTCAGGTGACAGGTGACGGGGGCCTGTGAACTGAACCAATTTGGCATGGGTGACGGTGACATTTCGATTTTTGGCCTCAAATAGGGGCGAAAACGGTCAAAAATTCGCGGCCGGCACCTGCCAGAGCATGCCGACCATCCATTTATGGAAATTTCTCGTGATTGCCGATCAATGAACCTTGATCCCAGTGAACCTTTGAGGTGACGGGTGACATGGCGTGAACCTTTGGTCGTAATAGTACAGTATGTGGACGGATTGTGCCGAAGATTTTGTCCCTTTTGAGGTCAACATTGATCCTCTTTCCTCTGCCAGTATTACTGATGGTCGCCAAGGGATGTGGACAGCATGGTTAGGGAATCCGCGGTTGATGCTGCCGCCAGCGTCAGTAAAAGCCCGCCGGCGCGCAGGCAGTCGCAGCTGCAAAGGTTTGGGACTGCTTCCCCGAATATACGTCCTCGGCAGGCCGCCTGGCGTGCAGGAGGATCCTCGAAAACCTGGCCGCTCATGCGGTGGCGTTACTGCCGATTCCGTTCCGGCCTTGGTTGCAAACAAGGTGCGGAGTGACTTGTAGTTCCGTCACCAGCTCATTTTCGGGTGAATTTTGAGCAGCGAGAACGACGTTCATGTGCAACGAAATGCGGTATATATGCTCGCAAAGCTCAGTTGTTGGCCGCAGGGGGCACACGTTGACATTTGCACAACAGCGCCTGGATCGATACATTTCGAACCTTTTGGACTCTTCCGACACCGAAACTCGAAGATGGTCCTGTGAGTTTCTAGGAAATTCGGCAAATTACTGGATATCACTGGATACCGATATCTACTTGAAAATTACCTCCCTCTTGGGGTGCGCGGCTTCCTCTTTGAAAAATGCGGTCGCTCATCTTCTCACAGGGACCAAGACGAATGCGTGCGCGAGGCCGCCGCGGCAACGATTGCAAAGATGGTCTTGATTCGAACGGACGCGATATCGCGGCGCCCAGGAATTCTAAAACATCTTCTTGAACACCTCGATTCACCCGACGCCCGAATTCGACAATTTGTCTGCATAGTGCTTGGAAAGTTTGCCGTCTATCTGCCCACACCGTCGGACCTGTTGAATCTCGGGCCTACTGCGTGGATCGCACCCTTGTTGAGGTATTCTATGGTGTTCGCTCCTCACCAGTGCTTACCTCTTTTGAGTAGTGACGCCGATGCCGGGGTTCGGCGGCACGCGGCACACGCACTCGCCAACATAAGTTTCTGGCGTGGTGCCACAGAGGCGTTCGACGCTCCCACGATACAGCTCTTGCTTGATCTGCTCAAATCAACCCAGTCGAGCTCAGATACCCAGAGGGAGCTGTGCGAGGTCCTGTCAAATCTAGCATTCCACGATTGTCCGCTACTCGTCCAATTGGGGACAGAACTGTATGCCCGAGTGGTCTATCTACTTTCCAGGTAACGTGCTTTCATCGATATTTAGTCCGATGATCGCTCATGAACTGCAGTGAGAACGCCCAGATCCGAAATAATGCACTCTCGACGCTCCACGAGGTCACCAGTAATGGCGCCGTGGAGGAGTGTACAAAGCTCTGGGAATTTATTTCTGGACTTCTCAATTCTGGTGGTCCCCGATTCCACCAGTTCATTTCTCAAATAATTGGAAACTTGGCAGCTTGTCAATTCGTATCTCTGGAGTCGTTCGGTTGGACACGATATGTGCGGATCGTATCACTCTTGAGGTTCTTCCTTTGCTTCCCTCCGGCGAAATCATGCTCATGATATCCAAACAGCAACAAGGATTCCCGCATTCGCCGGTATGCGATATGTGCGCTGTCAAAGATGAGTTTTTGGCCGCAATATGTGAAGGCCGCGGTGGACGCTGGGACGCTTGAGCACGTCCCCGACCTCCTGGCATCTCCCGACGTTATTACCCGCAAATCGACGTACAGGCTGTTGGAAAATATTGCATCCGACCCGTCTATGGCAGCGGGCATCCTGGAGGCGGAGCTCTTGGCCCGCATTCCGACTGTAAGGTAATTCCAATCCAATTTCTTACAGGCCCCAACTGAGAGCCCCACAGTGATGAAAATGCGTACGTGCGAGACTCTGGGGCACGAGCTCTTTACATGACGCAATATGTGCGATACGCGCGCTTGATTGGATCGAAAGTGTATGACATTCGATGAACTGGGGTGCCTTCGTGATATTTATGATGGGTAACCAAAAAATGCATAGGGTGTATGGGGCTATGCAGTCGTTGAATTGTTTCGCGAAGGAAAGGTCATCGTGTTCAACGGATCCATCAGTAGTACGAAGCGGGCTGGGACTCAGACTTCGTAGGCACTGCCAACAGACCTGTGCGACGGCTCCAAGTCTCAGCCGCTCGAGGGCTGAAACGAACGGTAAGTGCGTGTTCAACGCAAGGGTGAACCGGTCACCAAAACTTCTCGCAGAAAGAATTGAACTGATGGGTTGGCACCGCCACGTATTTTTACGAGCTAGAGCGTACGATTAATAGTTGTTATTTCACGCGTGATTGGCTTCCTGGGGAGGTAATTAATAATTGGCTTCCATGTGAGCTAGTCTCTGACGGAGGGATCGCGGAGCTAAGCAGTCTTGAAGGTGTTCTTGTCCCAAGTAGGAAAACGGCGAGGGTTTGCTCGTGGGTGAAGGATGGAAAATTGCTATTGAAACAGTTCGTCTTTTGGATTAATTGTATTGTCGAGGGATAGCGCCTTCCCGCAAAACAATCGGCTTCCACAGGGGTGTGAAGCCCAAAAAAGAAATACCACTGGTGAGATTTGAACATGCCCGAGTTGCCCGAATGGGTATTGAAGACATCGAAAACCGCTCCTAAGAGCTGTTTTACAGCATACCAGAGGGGCCAGTGATAGAATGCGCTGACTTGGCTCACCGCATCCCGCTCAACATCTTCCACTGTGCGACACAATTGAAGTTGAACCGATCGGTTGCACAGCCACATATTTTTACGCAGTGATACAGCGCCAGATTTGATCGAACCGCGCAGCGGGCATTTTTTTGGTTCCTGCTCATGAACCTTTTTTTCTTTTGTTGGCGGCAAGTAGAAAGGGAGATTGTGTACTCTGGGATTTTCCCTTGAACAGTTCGGGGAATGGGGACATCAGGGTCAAACTGCGCCGGAAAACTCCAGAATGATCGGGCGGACGGAGCCTTAGAAGCTGGAGGATTTCCTTGGGGCAGCAGTGGTAGTAGATATGTGGAATCGTACTGTCAAGATCCAGAAAGCTGAAAGGTGACTGAAAGAGGATCATTTATTTATCACTGAGATTTGAACATCCCCGAGTTGCCCGAAGCGCCAAGCGTGTTGTGTTGAAAACCGCCGTTTAGGGCCGCGTTGTCGACATTAACCGCCCAAAGAGAGATTATAGAACAGGCAGTGGTGGAAGGTGCTCCAATGTACTTGTGTCCAGACGCTCACAACAAAGTCCTCTTACTGTGCAGAAACAAGTGAAGCACAGCCACAGCGCGTTTACTGTGCCACCTTCCATATAGGGAAGGTATTTCCCGCCCCTAGCACCGGGCCGTTCTCTCCGGGCTTCCCGCCGCCTGCTAAAGCCGGCTCGGCCAACTACTAACCACTCAATTTTAATGTTTGAGGAACATATAATCCTCCACAAAACCATCTGAGGTGCTATAAAGGCCTCAAGTAGACCTGCAGATTTTTTTTTGGCCCCACCCAAGACCACCCACGGACCACTTCGGGTCGAACTTGGCTAAAAGTATTACTTCAACACCTCCCATACCTTATAGGGAGAAGTTTTTTTCGGCCTTCCTCAGACCCCCCCCCGCCCCCCCCCCCCATCCGAAATTTTAATGCTGATTCCCCCTTGGTGTCCACATTCCAGGATCCTATGGACGATGATTCGTGTTGTGCTGGGGCCATTTGTGCGGTCATCGAATACTTCAGGAGGAGCGGGGTTGAGGAACTTGACAAGTCCTCCGTCCGTCGCCTGATTATGCGCTTCATGTGCGCGGCGCGATCGGACGACGAGCACTTCAGATGACATCAGTGCCTCCGGACCTGCACCTGCAACCTTGGCGATGTGGAAGTGCGATTCGCCGTGCTCATCGCCTTCGGGTGTTAGGCCGATTCCCGACTTGGACCAAGCTTCTCACAAAACAATCCTCAAAATTGTTTCATCTGTTCACTTTTATTCTTTGACTCGTTTCACACTCACAGTCATCTCACGTTCTCAATGCCTCTTCAATTCCGGCTATCTTTACGCACTTACGACTTTAGATATTTCACGCACAAGTCATTCAACCGAACATTTCAACTACGTTTGCTAGTTCAGCCCTCAAATATTACTTGACATGGTTTTTCACTTTGCCCTCACATACCTTTACTCACCCTTCCCATATCGTTGACAGACATTAATTTTCTACACTACGTACCGCCAACGCGAAGGATCCAACCAGTCTCGGGCATCTCGGACTACGCCGGGGATTGATCCCGAGAATGGCCTGGGCACCCATTCTCAGCGCTGAGCGGGGCAGCGAGTATCTCCCTATTCCGTATTTGCGTAGCTCCCGGATTGCTGTGCCTGGTTTGGTTCGGAGCATCGGCATTTTCAACCACGGCCAATTTACGTACTTATGTTTTTCTCTGTTTTGGAACGGATCATTACCTACCTCTCTTCGTCTCATACTGCCACGTCGAATCGACATCCTTGCTCTTCTCTTGCGCAAATCCACCCCACTGAGCCACTTGAGTTAACCCCGAGCCCAATAAATCACTAGAGCGAGCTGAGTTTTACATTTCTGTCGCATCACTGACGGTCTACTTCTAGACTTCGATTCGGCATCATCTCCCTCAAAAATACGCTTCACCGGTACAGCTGGTGGTTACACGACCTAGGCCTTTCCTCAGTCCACCTATCGGACTATCCCCTCTTCTTCAGCGATCCGACCATCTTTCAGCTTCACCAAGCCTCAAATAATCTATCCGGCCAAGAGTTGCCGGACATGATGATGCTCTCTCTTTGTGCCTCCATTTCGATTGGACTTGGACCCCTGGTGGCAGGTAAATTCCTGAGACGGAAAAGAGGCACCGCAGAACAACGGTGGCCGGGAAGCATAGGCGATATTCTTCCTAACTATGCGACCCCCGGGGAGGTCCTCGACACTCTCCTTCGCTGGGCGGTAGAGCCTGGCCACGGGCAAGCGGCGTTCTCCTTGATCTCGGCCCTGGCGCGTTTCTGGGAACCATTCACTGCGGAGGTACTGAACCGACCGGATGTGTTCTTCCTCGCCACTCGGCATCTGCAGTACGTCGCCGACACACACATCGACTCGGAACGCAGTCGAACGTGGTTGATTGTGGAGCCTTGCGCCAGCCCCTTTGTGACGCTCGCCGAGATAAACTTCTCCCACCTCGGGAAGATCGTCCAGCCGCTCTTCGAACCCTTGAATTCCGTTGGGAAGCGCCTCAAACCAATGTTGGATCCGGTATCCGACGCATCCATTATTCGTTGGTTCGGGAACGTGGCTGCCATGGTAGACCCTCCGGTTTCGCAGGCGGTGTATGTGGATGGGTTGTTCATTGCCAGCGGGTCCCTCGTCATTGAAGGCGCGACGGAACCGTTGGGCACCGTGGAGGAGATATACTTGCGCACATTCACCGCTATTTGGGAGGCACGCCACCGGAACCAGTGTATGCGCCTCGGGTGTACAACCCCAATGGTGCAGCGCTCCGTGCCGTGTGGCGGATGTCGTGTAGTCCGGTACTGCTCGCGGGAGGTACGTTATCAACCAGGCATGCCACAGGATCCCGAATATTGCTCGCTTCGCAGTGCCAGAGAGCGGCGTGGAAGAGTCACCCGTTGCATCCGCATAAATTGTTGTGCGAAAATAACTTCAAACTCAGAACGGCATTCAAGATGCTTGAGAACAGCGTCTGGGATAGGTTGATCGTGGATCTTGGAATCAAACGGGAGCCCAAGCCCCTGTTGGAAATCTGCCAGCCGCTCTCGTGGGAAATGGAATTAGGCGTTGTGTTTGCGATTCAGGTTGGACTCGTCCTCTTGAGCCGCGCAAAGGCTCAAGAAGCTCTCCAGAACTCGCGTGTAGCCTGAAATAATTTATTTATTACCGTTGCCGCAGAGGAATGTTCCAGGACGTCGTTAAAGCCAATTCTTGGATACTGCAGGACATGCTGAAAAGTTGCAAAGATCACCGAGGTTAGGTTTTTGTTTAGGATTTAATCAAACAAAGTTAGGGTCGTTGCCTTTCTCGCGCTTCCTACTCCTGCCGTTTGCTTGACCTCTGGATAACCACCAAATTGTAAATGTTGTAGTATTGACCGCGCCATCCAGTCCCGATGGGGACGGGACGCGTACGCGGTGTTTGGCGCGCGGGGGTCGTGTAGTTACTGGAGGCCTGCGCCGATCTCTTCAGTCTGAAGAGAACGGTCGCAGATTGATACGCACCTAGAACTCCTGACCTACAACAGGTTATGGGAACCCCAGACGCTTCCAGCGCTACGCGCTACCCTTTCAATTTGCTCGACAGCAAGAATTGGAAGACACTTTCGTTCAAGGCTCAGAATAAACTTGAAGACGAAAACCGCTGGCAGTATATATCACAGCCCGCAGTTCCGCCGACCCTTGTTGTCCAGCGCCCCGCAGTGGCACCTGCGACGGGCACGGTGGATACCACGATCGTCAATCCCGACTATGCAGACTGGGAGAAAGGAAACTCGAAGACGATGCGTCGGATTACGGAGATGGTCAGTGACGACCAGGTGCCGTACATTATGGACGCCACGAGCGCTGCAGAAATGTGGAATAATCTGCGCACCATCTACGAGCCAACGGGCATGCTGTCCATGATCGCGACCCAGGACAAACTGAACAATATCAAGTATGGCGGCATTGCTAGTGGCCCGCTTCAAGATCACCTCGATATTATCCGTGGGTACTCCAACGACCTGAAGCGAGGGAATGACCCGGTCAGCGACTACAAGCTCATCCAGCTCACCCTACAAAGCCTTCCAGAGGATTTCACCGGGATTGTCCAAACTTTGTCAATTGTCGGGGCGATGATGACGTTCGCGGCTGCGACTCCACTGGCAATCTTGCTGGCGGAGGAGAAGCGGCAGTGTAACTTGCTTGAGAAGAAGCAGCGGGAGGAGCACGCGCTCAAGGCGCAGACGGAGCATGTCACGCTGGCAAAGGTGCATGACGACGAGGTTGCTGCGAACGCGATCAAGGCGTATTTCGCGTCCGGCGGAGGAGCATCGCGTGGACGCGGAGGACGCGGAGGTGGACGTGGCGGGCGCGGTGGCGGTGGCGGTGACTGGAAGAAGTCGGTCACTTGCTATGGGTGTGGCGGTAAAGGGCACATTGCGCGCGAGTGCACGCTAAACGCCAAGGAGCAGGTGAAAGAGAAGCTGAAGGAGAAGCTGCGTCTTGCACAGGTTGCGTTCGATGCCCTGGATGTTGATGACTCGGAAGACCACCCCAAGGTTCTTCTCACGAAGAAGACGACGAACGCGCTCCGGCCCGATGCGTTATTCGTAGACTCGGGCGCGTCGCGTCACATCGAGAAGGACCGGTCCTCGTTCATCACATACACTGCCCTCAAGAAGCCGATCACGATTCAGCTCGGAGATGACAGCGAAATCTTTGCTATCGGTGTAGGCACAATCCGCAAATATGTCAGGACTCCGTCTGGCGTTGATACCATGCACTTCACGCGCACCCTACACGCCCCAAAGCTCGCGGGCTCGCTGTTGTCCGTTGGACAGCTGACCGCTATCCCTGGTGTCAAGCTTGAGTTCGAGGGAAGCCTCTGCCTCATCAAGCTGCGCGGCAAGACACTTTGCCAGGCCTCATTCACTGATGGCCTCTACACGCTGCGTCTCGTGAATGCCGCTCCATCCACCAACACTTACCCCTCCGTGCTCAAAGCCAAAACGCTCGCTCCCGCCGGTAAGCGCCTCGACATCCTGACGCTTCACCGACGATTCGGCCATCTGAATTTTCCCGATCTCAGGAAACTCTGGGTATCAGGGATGGTCGATGGGCTGGATCTCGGGGCTTGGGACGACAATGTGTCATGCGAGGCATGCCTTGCTGGGAAGACTGCGCGGAAGCCGTTCCCAAAAGGAGGGAGGAGGCGCGCTTCTCGTGTTCTAGAGATTGTACACTCGGATATCTGTGGTCCACTTCCAAATTCAATCGGTGGAAACACCTACTTCATCACGTACACCGACGACCATAGCGCGCATGGCGATGTGGACTTTCTGAAAAAGAAGAGCGATGCTCTTGCAAGCTTTCGCGCATGGAAGACTCGTGTGGAAAAGGAGACGGGACAGAAGATCGGAATGATATGCACCGATAATGCTGGCGAGCTAACATCTGACGAGTTTGAAGCTTATCTCGCAGGGGACGGCATTATCCACCAGACCACGGCGCCTCACAGTTCACAGCAGAACGGTGTTGCAGAGCGAATTAATCGCACGCTGGAGGAGAGCGCTCGGACGAACTTGACCGAGGCCGGGCTTCCTATCGGATTCTGGCCTGATGCCGTTGCATACGGCTCGATAACGCGGAATTTCTGTCCAACACGGTCCTCACTGGATGGACGCATCCCGGAGGAAGTGTGGAAGAACCAGCGGCAAGATGTAAGCCACTTGCGGCCGTTCGGTTGCGAGGTTTGGGTGTCGGTGCTTCCGGTGAAGGGACGTCCCACGCTGACGAATTCGGGCGTGAAATGTGTTCTATTGGGCTACTACACACTGCCAGGAACACAGTCAAAGGCGTACAAGTGCTATGATCGCCTCAATCGGAAGGTCTACAAATCCCGAGATGTGACTTTCTATGAGCGCGGACGGAGTTCTGGATGGACCGAAGTGATCACGGACCTTCGAAACCTTCCCCCCGTTATGCCGGACCCAGCTGCTGCTCCCAAGGTACCCTCTACCTCCGATGATATGCCTGTGTTGCCTGCCGAGGATGATCGCGAAGAGGAGGAGCGCGAAGAGGAGGATGCTGAGGCGCGTGGGGATGCGGATGCGGAGGAGCAGGCCGAGGTCGATGTCATGGCACCAAGGGTGCCGAGGACGCGCAGGCTGCCAGGGCGGTTCGAGGAAATGGTAGACGAGCGCAAAAACCTTCCCAAAGGACGCTATAAGCATAAAGTTGCGGAGGATGTGCAGAACGTGCCAGTGCTCGAGGAGGAGGAAGAGGAGGAGGAGTTTCGAGCCCAGGCACGTCCTGCAAGAGTTCCGCAGACCCCAATCGTCGTTCCGTTGACATTCAGGCAAGCGATGGCGAGTGCGGAGTCCGAGGGATGGGCTGACGCGATGGCGGCCGAATTTGGGTCACTTGTGGACACTGGGACGTTTGAGTATGCAGATCTTCCAGAGGGGAGGAGGGTGATAACCTGCAAATGGGTGTTCAGCGTCAAGACGAACCAGTGGGACGAGTTTGAGCGCTTCAAAGCGCGCCTCGTTGCACGTGGCTTTGCCCAAATTCACGGCATTGATTACAAAGAAACTTTCGCCCCTGTCGTCAAATTCACTTCCCTTCGTATCATGCTCGCGCTCGCTGCCCACTACGGCCTCACCATCTACCAAATGGACGTCGTCACAGCCTTCCTCAATGCCGAACTCGATGAGGAGATTTACATGTCTCAACCTCCCGGTCTTCCGCCTAAGCTCAATGTGCAAGGCGAGGAGATGGTTCTGAAGCTCCACAAATCTATCTACGGCCTCAAACAAGCTTCTCGTCAATGGTATCGACTTATCAACTCGATTTTCAAGTCCCTTGGCTTCACGCGGCTTAAATCGGACCATAGCATTTATCTCTGTCGCCGCGGGGACATTATTGTCGTCATTGCGTTGTATGTCGACGATCTCCAGGGTGCTACCAACGACCAACCCACCTGGAATGCTCTCAAGACGAAGCTGTCGTCACGCCTGAAGATGAAGGATTTGGGTATTGTGTCGTACTGTCTTGGTCTTGAAATATCTCAAGATCTTGAAGCGCAGACGGTACGCATCTCACAAAGGAAGTACTTTGAAGGCGTTCTTGAGCGTTTCGGGATGTCGGACTGCAGGCCTGCATCTACACCGTTCCCGGTTGGCACAAAACTGACCAAGGAGATGTGTCCGACGACGCGGGAGGAGCGAGAATTAATGGTGGGGAAGGACTACCGTGGGGGTGTGGGTTCTGTCATGTACGGGATGCTGGGCACGCGGGGTGACTTGGCTTTTGCGGTGGGAGTACTCTGCCGTTTCCTTTCCAATCCCGGAATCGAGCACTGGAATGCGCTGATGCATTTACTCCGCTACATTGAAGGAACACTGGATCTGGGCATTACTTTCCGCGGGCCGGGACGTCGCAAAATACCTTTCTCCGACACGCTTGCCTGCTATACAGATTCTGACTGGGCGGGCGAGAAGGACAAACTCCGGTCAACGTCGGGGACAGTTATTCTCCTGGCAGGCGGAGCTGTTTCCTGGATCAGTCGTCTACAGGGTGTTGCGGCTCAGTCCACTATGGAGGCCGAGTATATGGCTTCCAGCCATTCGGGACGCGAACTCATGTTCGTTCGAAACCTCGTCGGCGAGATTCTGGGCCGACCACTGGACCACCCAACGCCCATGCATTGCGACAATCAGGCCGCCATCACAGTCGCTGAGAATCCGGCCATGCACGACAAAGCAAAACATATCGCATTGAAGTACCACAATATTCGCGACTACATAGATGACGAAGACATTACCATTCACTATTGCCCATCGAACGCCAACCCGGCAGACCTTCTGACAAAGATCCTTCCCCGCGACACCACTTCCCGACTTCGTCGTATGATCGGTTTGGACGCCGCCGATACTACTGGATAGCGCGGTCAGGGGGAGTGTTGTAGTATTGACCGCGCCATCCAGTCCCGATGGGGACGGGACGCGTACGCGGTGTTTGGCGCGCGGGGGTCGTGTAGTTACTGGAGGCCTGCGCCGATCTCTTCAGTCTGAAGAGAACGGTCGCAGGTGTGTAATCTGTATTTACCTATAATGTTACTAGTCTGAAGAGAACGGTCGCAGATTGATACGCACCTAGAACTCCTGACCTACAACAGTAAAACCCTCGCATGGTTCAACATTCTCGGCGATCTCGGCCGAGCATTCAATTTCCGAGTCGAACGTTTTTTCTAGTATAGCTAAACCTAGGATCGCTCAAGAATATACCGAAAAAGGCCAACCATCTGGGTGCGCAATACAAACTGGGGCCGCTACTTATATATGGCTCCACTGGTCCCTGCCTTGTCAAGGAGGGCGGATCCGGTGCCCGCCGCTATCGAACCGATACCAACTCATTGAGTGCATTGGATCAACGGTCCCTGGAAGGCCATGCCATGCATTGCACCCCGAAACCCCAGAATGCTTCAAGTGACCGCAATGATTTTCGAACCAGGAAGCCAAAAGTATTCCTGACCCGGCCAACGCTGTGCTGGGGGTTCAAGAGACCACAGTAAAGGAGGAAAAAGAAAGACAGCGTAACGACGCCTCTCTGGCCCGACCCCGAGTCGAGCGGGTGATCCTATCTAATACGCGACAACCTTCCCCGATAACAACCTACCTGTGGGCTTCAATCTATCTGCATCAATCGCCGGGGGCTCGAATGCCGTCCGAACGAAGCGGAGGGTCCATCTATCTCCACGCGGAAGTCAGGGGCTCAGTACTACCATCAACGCAACAGAAGCGAGGTGTGAAAAAATACCGATGGCAACCCCATGGCTCGACCCCGAGTCGAACAGGTGACCCTGTAGCATTGGCGAAGGCCTTCCTAATATGCACAGGCGCGGTCCTCACCGCTATCGAGCCGATATTCACTTGATGTTGAATCCTCACACGCGGGTCTTGAATTCCCCTCGTCGAAGATCACCAACACCACAACGGCACAACGGCAACTCTGCACCCTGGTTAGGGAAGGCACTGCGAGTAGATATTGAGTGGTGACTCCGAGCCTAAGCTCAAAGACGCAGTTATCGCCTGGTCCACAAATCCTGAAACCGAGGAGCAAATATTCTGGGTGACAAAAAGATCGTCCTTCTAAAGTCTAGGGCTTGATCCCGAGTCGAACGGGTTAGCTGTTGACATCAATGCATACGACTCCGGATGTACCTATACGGTCCCACCGCTATCGAGCCGTTGCGGGCTTGATTCTGAGGCATCGTACAACGTCGTACATACGTCTTGAGGGTCTCGGTCTTGACACAGCGTGACTTGAACTTCACAAAGGCCACAACTCGCGCCCCGGGTTTGAGCGAAACTTCCGGTGTTCGTTGCACTGGCAACTAGTATGGGCGCCTAAAATTACGCGAAACGGCGGAACGAATTTGAAGCGGATACTTGAGTGCCAAAACTAGATCCACACGACGTTCTCAGGGCTCGATCCCGAGTCGAACGGGCTGCCTGTGGAAATATCAAATTGCTCCATGACATTATGTACAGGTGCGGTCCCACCGCCATCGAGCCTATATAGGATTGATTCTGAACCTTCGTACATTGATTTTAAAACTCCTCGTGTGAACAACGTGAACAGGTCACATCGCCGCTGGCACGAAGGTTAAACTTCACAAAGGTCACAACTCGCGCCCTTGGTTTGAGCGAAGATCCCAGTGTTGGTTGGAACCACGAAGTAGGGCCTGAACAAAACTGAGGAGCGAATACTTGAGTGACAAAAAACTAGGTCCACGCGACGATGTCAGGGCTCGATCCCGAGTCGAACGGGTTAACTCTTCAGATTTAGATATACTCGTGAGCGCTGAGGACATGCAGAGGCGGTCCCACCGCTATCGAGCCGACATTAGCTTCATTCTGAGTCTTCATACATGGGTTTCAATATTACAGGAATTTCTCGACTCACCGAGGATAACTAACGCCAATGGCGGGGCTTCATCCGGGCTGCAACTTCACGCCCGAGGAAAGATACGGTATTTGCTCAGTGCCGAGTCCAAGACGCTCCCAGACCCAAGGGGTAAACTCTTGAGTGAAAAAAAACACCGGTTCGCCTCAATTGGAGTGCCTGGCTAGACCCCGAGTCGAACGGGCTGCTTGCGGAAATACCAAATTGCGCCAAGATATTATGTACAGGTGCGGTCCCACCGCTATCGAGCCGATATTGGCTTGGTGTTGAATCTTCATAGGTGGGTTTTCATGTTACAGTAATTTTTCGACTCAGCGCGGATAAATAAAACTAACAACGGCGGACCTACAGAACAAAAACGGGCACTTCATGCCCTGAGTCTGTGACTCATCAACGCTCTCCTGCAAAAAATCCGAAACCGACAACGGAATACTTGAGTAACAAAAACCAATTCTACTTTGTGGGAGGGCTCGATCCCGAGTCGAACGGGTGGCCTGTGGAGACCTATCACTGCCTCTAACATTGTGCGGTCCCACCGCTATCGAGCCGATACTGGCTTTATTTTGAGGGTTTCCACACGAGCTCGAATAATTATATTTCCGGACTCCTTGAGCAGTAATGTTGCAACGGAATCCCGGGTTATCTTCGGGAAGAAGTACCTCCAAGAATGGCTTTCCGGTGGAGCGCCTCGAAGCCGGAACTGCTTCTTGCGAAAGTCTGATTTTATGGTAGGTGGGGTGGTTGAATATAGGCTGATTAAATCAGCCTTTTGCACCCAATAAAATAAAAGTAAAGTTGGACCGCGAGGCAGGAGGAACGGGTCCGGCTGTTTGAGCTAGTTGGATCGAAGGCCCAGAAATGAGCGTCAAAGACCAAAAAGATCAATAGCAACATCGGTAAGAACTAAAAATATGCGAAAGACATAGTATATGCACCCAGCCCGAGTCGAACGGGCGACATTTTAGCCTGGTGCCACAACGGAGCACAATTGTGAACCAGTTTAGCGTTGGGTCCGGTGCTTCCTATGTAGCGCATTGAGATGAGGGTGGGAGGAAAGGGGAAGCAACTACTTAGATGGTTCAGTTTCTGGTTGAAGCCGACCAGGGTTCTACTACTAGGATTGTTTTGTGGTCATTGAATGGACGATAGATTCGCACCCACCGAGGCCTGTGTAACTGAGTGCAGAGAATAATGAATTCAATGTCTCGCCGAGACCGAACGAATTTGAGAATGACGCCGATAGCCCTGAAAATGGGGATTCCTTTGAACAATTCAACTGGTGAGTTCAACCGTTAATCAGTCTTTGCACTCGGAACTCCCTCCTCAATTCACTGAGCGGGTGTAAGCTCTGAGTCGGTGGGACCGGGTTTGCGAAGGAAAAGAAGGGAAAGGAATTTGTGCTTTCGCGCGCAGACAAACAACTACTCAGTACTCAGATCTCAGAGGTTACAGTACAAACTCAGGAAACCAGCTCGCCAGTTCCCGCCGATCACGGCGATCAGCCCTGCCGCCATCTGGTTATTCGGCCATCCCAACAGAATCAAGAAAACTTGTCATCACGAGAACGTCTTCTTGCTCGACTCTCCTCCGCTCGTCCGCCATGCAGCGCCGTTCGCCGGTCTCCCGCCTCCCGCTGGCGATCGCATCAGCAACAACGTCACCCCGGCCGCCCGGCGCCGCCCACGTCCAATTCCTCTTCGCGCCGTTCGCTGCCAATTCCTTCTCACTGGCAACAACAAGCAACAAGCCCCGCTACCACAATAATATCAATCTGCGCACCCGCATTACGGCGGCCCAGCCTACATGTACACATCAGCAAATCAGCGCAACACTGATCAGTAAAGATCAGCGCGTAAAATTTGATCTCCGCGGTGCCAGCCATCACAAGGAGGATACCAGCTGGTATACACCTGGTACGACCTTATTACCCGCTCATTACCGCTCAAACCTTTCGCCCGAGCGGGTGAGCGCTGGCGACTTCCGTCAGATCGGGCGGTTCATCACCAAAAGTGGGAGTATCTGGTAATAGTAGGCAGAATCAGACCGAGCATGTGATAGTTTACCACGGTCTTTTATCGTCCGCAAACCACTACAAACCCTTCACCAAGCTGGTAGCGGATTGGCCAAGCACTGTTACCTTGGTGCGGGATTACAAGGCGCAAACACCTTGGTGAATTTCTCGGCAACATAGCAGACATATGAGTCGGAATGGAGCAAGCGGCCAGAATTTAAAGACGGCGTGGAATAAATTTTAACGGGCAGTGGTCCGCTGCCAGTTTGGTGATCTATAGCAAGGTACATTGAACCATTGTTATTCAAGCTTCGATGTTCTTATTCAAGTGCAGCGGATGGCACTGTGCACAGTCAAATGAATGTCCTTATTTTGATTGAGATATTTTGTGGTGAACCTGTGTCAGCGACGGCGCTTAGCTCAGCCTGATCGCCGGAGCCATCGCGACCCGAGGTCGTCCCGGCAGGGTATTGAGAGGGAATCCGTCATCGCATCGAGTAGCGCATGACCTTCCACCAAGGATCCACGCAAGGTGAAGTCGAACCGTGAGAAGAACCCGCGACGAGTGTGACAACATGTCACCGAGGCCGGGGTCTGAACCCCCGGGGTTCGAATATCGAGGTTCACCAGCACAGGGGAATAGGATCCAGGGTAGGGGATGTCCGATGAGATAGTGTCGGACATAACTCGACTTCCGAGCGAGCGGTACCAGCGTTATTGCGAGCGTTGGAGATCGTAGTGGTTCTATCCTCCGCGAGGACCCAGACTGATAACCACCTACGAGAGCTCCTGCTGATAACCGATGTCGAAGCGCTGACCAAGGAGTCGAGGATAGGAGACTGGGGTTTTGCCGACGATGAGCACAAGGAGGCAGAACCCGAGTCAACGAGAAAAGACTGAAGCCAGACAAGCTTAGTCACACACAAGTCCAGAACAGGCCAGTCTAAGGCCGGAATATAGACGAGGTAGAATCTACTGTACAGGAGATTCTACTATTACTTATATACTGTATTGTAAAGGGGTCCGATCATAGGAACAACTGTTGCCCTGACACCAAGGGGTAATTCAGGGCCTTTGAGCATAAAGGAGTGTGCCAAGGCGACACCAAGGGGTTGATACCTGTCGCCTATGATCGATGTGTTGCCAACGGAAAGGAGTCGATCATTGCATATGATCCTGTTGTCGGACGCAAAGGAGTGTTGTCTGACCCGGAGGAGACCCTAAGTCGAACCCCGGGCAGACCCGAATGTCAAACCCCGGACCTAACCGTTCGTCCTCGGGGTGTCGTGATAATGCGAGCCTTGACCGCCTGCGGCAACGCGAGGATTATACTGTCATGTTGAAGTCGATGTTGAGAGGCATATCCTGCGCGGGAGCGAAGGATGATTTGCTGAAGTTCGAAGTTGAAATGAAAAGGCAGCTCGCGCCGAAGGGTGCCGAGTGATCCGTGCCTGATCATGACATTATCCCCCCCCTTCAAGGTCGGTGTCCCAACGACCCTGAGTCCTAGAACCCGAGGAATACTTCCCAGCCCAATATCCAGCTCTCTTCCCCGCAACCTCTTTTCCTTCATCCTTTAAACCCATTGCCCCCCTGTGGGCACCCAAAGAAAAGAAAAAACCACCAAAGTCAAACCCCGGGCAGACCCAAATATCAAACCCCGGACCTAATCATTTGTCCTCGGGGTGTCGTGACGTCACGGGGAATGCACCTCTGCATTTTTCGTTCCAATGACTCCAAATGAAACCCAAGAAGAAACCCCGATGTTGCACATCACGGGGAATGCACCTCCGCATTTTTCGATAACCGTTCCGCCACCAACGGGGTTCAGAGTCCACGCGGTGGACCTCGCCCGTGTGGTGTGTTCACTCAGACCCGGTCTAGAGTGTCAACCACCGGTGTTCTGCGCCCAGACCCCGTGAATCTTGACCCTTCCTCCTAGCAATTGCAGAAACGGGGTCCATTTACCCCCTCGCCCCCAGCGTCTCTGACCCAGATTCGAACGAATATTTGTTCGAGTCGTCCGCCTCAATTGCGGAGGGTGCTGCGCTGGGGTTTCATCTGCAAAAATTTGCCGTTGGACTTCCTCCTGGGTCTTACTCTCCGGAGGACAGGTTCAAATTCCACGGCTTCCCTTCCGCCTCTCCGCTCCTCGCGTTCTTCAGCTGTCGAGACAGTGGACACGTGTCCCCCCCACTCACGGGGTGGGGAGGTGCGCTCACCGAGCCCTTCCGACTCGGCCCATCCCTAGGCTGCAGGTTCCTCCAACGTCGAGATGGTGGACGTGCCCGGTCCTCGGGTTGTACCCGACGAGCGGAAAGCGCGTGCAACCAGTATTTCCAGCTCGGCCCCATCTTCGTCGTCCAGTTCTCCCGAACCCCGCGGTCATCCTCTTCATCTTCCCTCCAGCGATTGCAGAAACAGGGTCCGTACACCCCTTTGTCCCCAGTGCGTCCGACCCGGATTCGAACGAATGGTTGTTCGAATTGTCCGCCTCAATTGCGGAGGGTGCTGCATTGGGGGTTGTCTGCTGGAGCTCGCTATACTCCCCCGAGCGCTTCATGGCTTTCACCAACCTGGAGAGCAAACCCCGGAAACCCCAGTGGTGTCCCACGAGAGCCAGGAACCAGCGGGTAAGAGGACCCAATTCCCGCCAAGCGAGGTGGGCGAGCTGCGTTCCCACTCTGTGCAGACATTGCTGATCGGGGTTTGTGGCGCCAAGAAAGGAAATCCAATCCGTTGCGGGACCTCCCCCGATAGGGAGGTTAAGACCCCGGTGCGACACCAGAATAAGAGAACCAGCGGGTAAAAGGACCCAATTCCCACCAACCAAGGTGAGCGAGCTGGGTTCTGATTCTGCGTGAAGCTTTACTGACCGGGGTTCCCCAAGTGCAGATGTCCTTCTCCATTGCCACCGCGTCTTCTGCGAGCGTTGGACGGTCTTGTACCGCCAACCCAGCAGAGATCCGGTCCCCTTCCCCAGTGGTCGATCCCCATGCACTCAGACCCCGAAGGGCCACTGCACGCCCTTCACCGCCTCCCCAGATCGCTTCGTTCGTATCCCCTCGACAGTCATGCAGCGTACATGACCTGTCGGCAATCCGAGACCCCGAGATGGGTGAATACCGTTCACCAGATGTCGAGGTGCTCTGCTCCGTCTGACGCAAACAAGGCCGAGCGAGGATGCTGAGCGAGGATGACAGAGATGCCGGGTACCCAGAGACCGGTCCAATAGGGCAAAGAAAATTGCCCGAAACCACCCAGTACAGCACAACAAGTGCTGGGGTAAAACCCGCGCTTTCTCCGCCTCTGTGAGTGCTGGACAGTCCAGTACTGCCTACTCAACAGAAGTGCACCCTCCTTCTGCATTACACAGATCTGGGTTCCACCGAGTTTCAGACCCCGTCCAAACCCCGGCGACCCTCTGTGGTCGTTCACCCCAAGTCATTCGTTTCGTCCTTGTCCGTTCGTTCCAAGGCACCAGTCCTGAGGCCATCGAGTCTGAGTGAGGGCTATTGAGTGAGGATGGTGGAGATGCCGGTGACCCAGAAACCAGCCCAAGGTCAAGGCACACACGAGGCCGCAGTGTCTCTACTGCAGACTCGATGTTCCAAAGACCTGGCATAGGCACATGCAGCACAACTAGTGCTGGGGTGATAGAACCGCAAATTTCTCCACTGCCACTCCCCCTCTCTCCGTATAACCCGGATCGGGGTTCCACCGAGTTGGAGACCTTGTTCCAAACCCCGAAGGGAACCTCCCTGGTTTGCCCGCTCCATCCTCCATGTTCATCCGTCGCAGGGCATGAAATCAGTACTCCCTTGTGGGTCCAGGTGAGAGCCAAGAGTGCGCAGGAGTTCCTCCGGACAACCGACATTGCAGCACCCGCTGTGAGGTGGGATGCATAGCTCTGCTTTTCCAGTTGTGCACGGACCTGCGCCGCAGGAAGACACAATGTCCATCCAAACACCGGGACTCCGTGTGACTGCCGCTGTACTCTCCGATGACCCAACCTCCATCTGATTTTGGGGTCCCATGCAAAGAGCTTGTTCTGCTTTGAATGGACCCACGCCCTCGCTTCCGTTTCCGTGGTCCGGGGTATAGCCTTCCCGGTGAGTGCATTTTGCATGCCTTGCAGTTCTAGGCCGTAAATCCTGGAACTGTAGTTCTCATCGGCGAAGAGGCATTTACCCCGCCCGACCTGTTGAACCCTCGCATGCTGCACTTCGTTGGAAGCATCGGACTCCAGCTCCTCAACCATGCGGAACCCGTGTTGAGGCCTCTCCAGAAGAGTTTGACATCCAAGACCAGGCAGACCCCGAGGAAGTGTCGGGGTGTTCTGCAGGTGCTGGGCAGTCTTGCACTGCCGACCCAAAGTCTGATTCTTTCCCTTCTGGCCTTGCATTCTCATCGACAAGGCGATACCCATGTATCCAGCGCAAGTGATACCCATGTATCCAGCGCAAGTCGAACTGTTGAAATGCCGCTCTTCTTCTTCTTTTCCTTCCGTCCGCCCCCAAGTCCAATCTCTGGGCATCCACATCCCGTGGAAGCTTGCGTCCACTCCGCGGGAGCAGTCCAGTTCAAGCACCCGGTGCCTGTCCCTTTCTTCAGTCCCCGCGGAGCCTCAACGCGGATTGAGCTTGCTCCGCAACCCAAGTGGTTCGTTGCGATCGGACCATGCAACCTCGTACTGCTGCACCACACCCCGGGGTCCAAGTCCATGCTCCGGGGTCTAAGCTTGCCTTGGAAACTGTGCAGTTGTACAACAACTGCAACAGAGTCCACCAGCTGTAGCCCGGTAACAATGTTGGAGAGCCCGCACCCGAGAGGAGAGGTCGAAGGGGATGTGCGCCATAGGTGGAGATGGAATTGCAAAAAATTCAAGCGCACCGCAATCATGCCACACCCCGAGACCTATCCCTCCTCCTCCTTCCTCTCAACACAGAACCGGTAAGGGAGATTCTACCTTCTGTCAGCGACGGCGCTTAGCTCAGCCTGATCGCCGGAGCCATCACGACCCGAGGTCGTCCCGGCAGGGTATTGAGAGGGAATCCGTCATCGCATCGAGTAGCGCATGACCTTCCACCAAGGATCCACGCAAGGTGAAGTCGAACCGTGAGAAGAACCCGCGACGAGTGTGACAACATGTCACCGAGGCCGGGGTCTGAACCCCCGGGGTTCGAATATCGAGGTTCACCAGCACAGGGGAATAGGATCCAGGGTAGGGGATGTCCGATGAGATAGTGTCGGACATAACTCGACTTCCGAGCGAGCGGTACCAGCGTTATTGCGAGCGTTGGAGATCGTAGTGGTTCTATCCCCCGCGAGGACCCAGACTGATAACCACCTACGAGAGCTCCTGCTGATAACCGATGTCGAAGCGCTGACCAAGGAGTCGAGGATAGGAGACTGGGGTTTTGCCGACGATGAGCACAAGGAGGCAGAACCCGAGTCAACGAGAAAAGACTGAAGCCAGACAAGCTTAGTCACACACAAGTCCAGAACAGGCCAGTCTAAGGCCGGAATATAGACGAGGTAGAATCTACTGTACAGGAGATTCTACTATTACTTATATACTGTATTGTAAAGGGGTCCGATCATAGGAACAACTGTTGCCCTGACACCAAGGGGTAATTCAGGGCCTTTGAGCATAAAGGAGTGTGCCAAGGCGACACCAAGGGGTTGATACCTGTCGCCTATGATCGATGTGTTGCCAACGGAAAGGAGTCGATCATTGCATATGATCCTGTTGTCGGACGCAAAGGAGTGTTGTCTGACCCGGAGGAGACCCTAAGTCGAACCCCGGGCAGACCCGAATGTCAAACCCCGGACCTAACCGTTCGTCCTCGGGGTGTCGTGATAATGCGAGCCTTGACCGCCTGCGGCAACGCGAGGATTATACTGTCATGTTGAAGTCGATGTTGAGAGGCATATCCTGCGCGGGAGCGAAGGATGATTTGCTGAAGTTCGAAGTTGAAATGAAAAGGCAGCTCGCGCCGAAGGGTGCCGAGTGATCCGTGCCTGATCATGACAACCTGCGAGTTTGAATGATTCCTAGATGTCATCTGCAGTCTTGACTATTATAACAACCAGAACTGAGCACTTACTCAGGCTACTGGTAGTACTGAGTACTCAGGCGGCGCAACAAATGATGGCTCGAAGTCCGTTGATCGGACGGTCCGTGCGCGATCAACAATGGCGCAATCGCACGGGGATGTTCGTTGATTTCCCCCATCTTTCTCTCTTCCCACCACTTGCCCACTTACCCTCCTCGCCCTCGTCGTCCCCCTCAGTTCAGCTGCAACCCCGAAGACCGACGCCGCCGTGAACGACAACCAGCCATGCAAGATGCGCTCCAAACAGCGCCTCAACTCCAATGCCAATACCCTCAAGGCTCAAGTTTTTGGACTCTGGCTCTCGCGTCAAGCAGCTGCAATGAAAGCGCGCGGCGCTTCACCTCGACTGGAACTGGTGCGGGCCTTACCGCGGTCCGTACCGAACTTCGCCACTGCACACGGTTTCAAGCGAACACTTACTCCGGCACACTCAAATGTCGCTGCCCCGTCAAGCTTCAAGACCGTTGACGCTATCTTTTCAAGTTCTTTTCTTCTCTTCAAAGCTGTTGGCCCTCTCTATCGTCCAAGTGCTTTCTCGTCGGGTCAATCGTTGTGCGTTCATCAAACATTTTCTGCCCCAAACTGCGAAATCCAAACGGCGAAATTCCTTATCACACATCGTCACCTCAATTATTCATGTCGTCAATTTCGCCAACGCATCAAGTACTCTAATTGTGCTTTTTCCAAAATCCAAAACTGCCCGCCCTCCGATTGGATACTCCGCAGCGGACGTTGACGATCCTGTCGGTCGGACTGTGTTACCTCCCAAGTGTCGAGGGCTATCTTAGCGCACCATCTGCGCTGTTGTCGAATCAGTCTGTTCGTTCGGACGCACGCAAGTTGGGAATGTCGCCGACTTCGCGCAGTGTTTACCTGTTGTAGTCTACAGTTGGTGTCAATGCTATTCCATTTATCATCTTTTCTGTGATTTAAGAGTACCGGGAAGGAAGGGGGATGGGGACGTGGTTGCCCTGGCGCTGTAATCCACAATAAACCTCTACAAACCTTGGTAAACCCTCACCAAGATTATAGTGTTTGTGAAAAACGTAGGTTGTTTGCAATGGTAGGTGAAACTTCGCCAAGATTATAGGGGTTTGTAGTGATTTTAGTGGATTATGGGGTATGTATACCTCTGCATACTTCTCCCGCTTTTGGTGATGTTTTCACTGCCCTCGGCGCCCATTGCCAGCTATGACTTGCACTTGGATGTTCTGACGAAGCCAATAAACACGAAACACAAAATAAAGGAACAATATATCGATTTCGAGTACACTATTACATTGCACGGGGAGGGAAAGGTGGTACAGAGAAGGGCTATGGGAAGAGGTGGGGCGATGGTCCACTCACCAATTCAGATCGTTCTACTTCAAGGCACAGCAGACAGCGGAAACACCGCGGTGAGGGAGAGATATCGTCGGCGACGTAATGGAAACGTATGGTAGCGACGGTACGGGCCAGCTGGATAGGAGAAGGCTTGCGGGCTTGAGGTGGCTTGCAATCTTGAGAGGAATTGCGGCATCAATCTTGAGAGGACTTGCAGCGTCAGTCTTGAAAGGATTTGCGGCGTTGAAGAGATCTTGTAGCTCAGTATTCTGGTCACGTTGCAGGCTTGAGTCCCTTTGACGAAGGACCCGAGCCAGTTGCTTGAAGTATTGAAGGAAGCGTTGAGGGAGGATTGAGGGTCGTGCGCGGGAGGAACGTTAAGTTACACAAAGTTAAGGACATAGAGGGAGAATAGCGGTGGAAGGAGGAAGGGAGGAAAGGTTATACATGGGAGCAAGAGGTGAGTGATCGGCTGATCTTGTCCTATGGTCCCACGATGTCAACCAACTCCGAGTACGTCCGAAGGTCGACGAAAAATATATATAAGGCTTCCAGCGAGCCCCGGGGAACCCATAATGTACTTTTACAACCTTTCAGCTTACCTCTTCACACCATTTTGAGGAACGAAGCGGGTTGTTTCGTTGTCGGAACTTCGCCCGATGTTTGTCCTGAGCCAACAATTTCCTGATTCGGGGGTAGGGTAGGGTCGTGGGAAGTTGGCCAGGATCTTCTGATCGCTCACCTCTTGCATGGGAGAAGGGAAGAGGGAGCACAAGTCGCCCATCAAATTGCTACCAACATGCACGTGCCCTATCCAGTAACCATATGAAGTTTGATTAAGCAATCCCGGTCTCGACCGATAATCCTGTTTGATCACTGATTGGTTAATCAGGTTGGCAGTGGGGGTAAGGGAGTGGAACGGGGGGATACTGGGTGATTTTGATTTCTTAATCACCCGATTAACATGGATCATGTTCTACTCAAGATTTGTTAAACCAAAAAACACTGTTTAATCACTGCTCAAGACATTGAACACAAAAAGTGAGCAAAGGGGGATTCGAACTCACGACCTCAAGGAAACAAAGCAGAAAGAGAGGAAGAGAGTATAACCACTACACCAGGCAAGCACTTCAGGCAGTGCAAATCTTTGAAACACAGCACACTGAGAACGACCCCTGTATGATTTCACTGAGCTGTGTGAGTGAAACACTGTAAGAATTGTGAGTGCCCAATCGGCTCCCCAGCACAATGTGGGGGCCTGCAGCACAGATACCCCAAGCATTGGCCCTAGTACTGATGCAATGTGTGTAAATAAATCACTAGACTGGAATACTAGAGTATCTGGCATGAATTTGAGCAGCGGAAATTGGGAAGACTATTTGTACCTACTACATAGCACACAATATGGAATATTCGGATTGATAAACTTTGGTTACACAGAGGGGTTTTAGTGGGTATACAGCCACTGAGATTAAATGATTCAAGAAATGGGATAGGATAGCTTTTCAAGGCTGGAGTCCCACACTGGTTATGTGTGCATAATGGCATTTCCACCTGGAACAATTTCCCCGGTATTAACCACAACCTTCTAGTGGACCCAGCAGATGACTTTTGGAATGCTTCTGCAAGCCTGATTTCATTATCCCAAATATTCCAGAAAAGAAAAAAAGAAAAGATTATGAGTTTGAATGGGGTAGATGGTGTAATGCGGACTGTGGTTCTGTGAACTGCCTGGGTATAGTCAAGTAGTGGTCACAAGTTTAATTTGTCTTAGGGGAAATTGCTCTGTTGCGGAGATGCGTAGGTTTTACAGTATGCTAATGTGCAGTATATAATGTGGTGGTGGTGGTGGTGGTGATATTACAGTCCTCTCTGTATGGAGTGAACAAGTACCAGGTTCCTGATTTTTTTTTGCTAGAACCTGGTGCTTTCTTCAGAGTATGTTTTACCCAGCTAAGGGCCAGCCCTCTATGGCCAAATTTATCAACACAATTGGAACAGAAACTCAAGGATCGCACTCTTAAATTCGAGATGATGGCCTCTTCAAGACTGCAATTCCAATGCCTTGCAGTATCCATTATGATAGGTAGGACATCTATGTCCTTCATTATTTGATACTTAAATACCCTAATATAAATACAGATAGAAAATCATCCATTGGACAATATTAAATATCGGATTCTCAACAGTACACCTTGCAAGTAGAGATGTGCATTCAGGTTGGTCGATTAGATTCCAATGAACCTCCCTATGACTTATTTTGGCCTTTGATCCTTTACCAGAGATGTCAGGAAGTCCTCGGGTTACCTTCACAAGGTAGGGTTCAACACAATGAAGGGTTACCAAGTGTTGCCCATTTATTCAGCCTCATGTTCACCTTATTTCCAACCCTATGCTTCTCTGATACCATATGATACTTACAATGCTATACTTCTGTATTCAGACTTTCCCTTGTTGTTGAGTCCATATGCTTTTCAGTGATGTTATGTCCGTGCATTGGCTTACTCAGTCGACCGACAAACTCGGCTGACCCAAGGAAGCTCAGGAATCTTCCAAGACGTCGGGAAGTGTTAAGGTGGTGGGTATTTAGCTTAGGTTTAAGGATACCACAACTAAACCGACCCAGGTTTTATTAGATAGATGAGGATTTGGATGGTTAAGGGCAAAGCTAGTTTTCCTACCATCCACATCACTCAAAACTATATACTACATGATGAGATCTACTGATTGTAAAGAAGTAGAGATGCCGGAATGTATATGATGCCGGAGGACCGGTTCCCCGGTCTGCGCGGTCTCTTAACACCCTCCCCCACAGGACAAATCCACGAGTCCGAAGAAAGAATGAGAGTAAACAAATTTGTAGGCGTCCAAATAGTATTCGCGGTCGATAAGTAATCATTGAGGGACGCAGGTGGGCTCAGTGTAACACTACCCTTCCGTGTTCGTCAGCATTACTCCATCGGCATGTCGGGCGAGTGCTGTGAGCCTTGGAGTCCAGCCATCGCCAACGCGGGCCGTTGTGGGAACGTGGTCTGCATCCCTGCGCGAGCTGTGCTAAAGTCAATTCCAGCCCAGTGGTCCTGAGGGCGCAAACCATGTTCTGAACATCGGACATGGCGTTGGGCCATTCCGTGTTGAACACCATCGTGGTGATGTCCTCGACGTCTGCAATGTGGTTGCGGCGTGTGCGGGCAAACAACTCCAGTGATGAGAGTGCCGTCAACCCAGTGTTGATTCCGTGCTGGATGAGCCACACAATGATTTGGGAGAAGGTGATGTTCAACACATCGAAAGGGAAGTGTTCCAGGGGTAGCATGTTATGGGGCGTACTCACCAACTTTGGTGTAGTGGTCAAACGTCCCATGCACAGATAGTATGTAGACCATCTTGCACATGAAGTTGGCGTGGTGGATCAACAATTGGTCCTCGTCGCGTAGTGGTGCCAGAGCATTCATGGTGAACCATGATCCCATGTCCGCCGGCCATGGTGATGCGTTCTCGGTGTCGGGAAGCGCCGTATATGATGTGTGCATCCCACGCAGCCAGTATATCTAGACCTAGACATAACACGAACTTAGATTCCTTTGAATCCAAGCTCTTTTCTGTCCACTTGAGCCACACTTTTCAAGTTACTCTTTGTGCATCCAGTCCTGATTTATATGTGAAAATTGTCACCACTCACAACCTTCCGAGTCCAACGCAAAGATCAAGTAATCATTATTCACCACATTGCTACTTGCAGAATTTTCAACTAAAGCACTGGCTTAGGCCAAAGCCAACCCAAACAGAGCTGAGTCTAAGGGAAGTGGTTTAGCCTGGGATAATAGAACACCCAAGCCCCCAAATGTAGGCCAAAACTCCGATGTTCAGGCCGAGATAAGGTTTGCACATCACTGTATAGCTATGTAGAGACCAGCCTGCCATCATGGAAGTGTTCGGCACTATGGGTGTTACATTCGGCTGTCATACAGGAGTAATTCTCACAATGCATACTGTCAAATTCTTTCAGTGAATGTACAGCTAAATAGATTAGGATGCCCCATTTCATCCTGCTGCAGGTCAACCCGTGGTGAATCTCAACTTGGCCATAGTAATAGTGTGTGTGCTGTGTTTCAAAAATTTGCATTGCCTGGTGTGCTTGGTTGGTGTAGTGATTGTACTCTGTCCCACTCTTCACTCACAACTAGTATTCCAGTCTAGTAATTTATTTGCACACATTGTATCAGTATTAGAGCCAATGCTTGGGGTATCTGTACTGCAGGCCCCCACATTGTGCCGGGGAGCCGATTGGGCACTCACAATTCTTACAGTGTTTCACTCACACAGCTCAGTGAAATTATACACGGCGGACAACCTGTTGTCCTTTTCGATTTTAGGCCAGCGTGTCCTCGCACACGCCTCGACCATGTCCTTTCGCTAACCCCGGGTGCTTTGGCCTTCCGGGGTGTTCCGCGGGCACGCTGCACCCACGCGTTTTCGGGGTTTTCCGACAGAAAAATGATCCAAACAATGATTTTGCAGCTCTTGGGCGAATTTTTTGTTCGGATCCTCTCGGATGTGGCTAATAAATAGTCATGGGTATAAGGCACAATATTGTGTCAAAGAATGGAAGGAGGACATGCAAAAACCGACCAAGAACATGTCCCGAGTACAAATAACTCCCAGTTTTATTGCATTTAGCATATCCAGTTCACATAAAAGTGAGGGGAACAGGTGAAGCTGCTTGCCATAGAATGATTCTACATTTTTTTCAGATTAAAAGAGAATGAAATGGCTGGCTCAAGGCTGTCTGAACATTGGTGTGACCGCCCGGAACTCGCCGGCAGCACTTGACATGATTTCAACTGTCACACTCCTCTTGATGTGCCTCTATACCGACCATTGCAGGACCATTTCTGTCTGTTGAAAAATTGAAAAGTTGAAAAGTTACTAGAGAGTGGTATACGACATTCCCACCAAATTTTGTTTCAATTGGCCAGTGGAATAGAATCAAGGAGCAAATTCTTCACATTCAGGACCTGTTCTCGTCTGATTTTAGCTTGGTCTCCCTCACATGTTTCGCATTTTCTTGTACTATGGCAAGTACTGCATGATCCCATGATTTCAACTGTCACACTCCTCTTGATGTGCCTCTATACCGACCATTGCAGGACCATTTCTGTCTGTTGAAAAATTAGTTGAAAAGTTACTAGAGAGTGGTATACGACATTCCCACCAAATTTTGTTTCAATTGGCCAGTGGAATAGAATCAAGGAGCAAATTCTTCACATTCAGGACCTGTTCTCGTCTGATTTTAGCTTGGTCTCCCTCACATGTTTCGCATTTTCTTGTACTATGGCAAGTACTGCATGATCCCAGCTATGTCCGGGAATATTCCACCCAAAATTCAACCCAAGAGCTGCAAAATCACTATTTAGATCATTTTCTGCCGGCAAACCCCGAGAACGCGTGGCTGCAGCGTGCCCGCAGAAAACCCCGAAAGGCCAAAGCACCCGGGTTTAGCAAAAGGACATGGTCGAAGCGTGTACGAGGACACACTGGCCTAAAATCGAAAAGGACAACACATTGTTCCCCGTGATACAGGTGTTGTTCTCAGTGTGCTGTGTTTCAAAGATTTGCACTGCCTGAAGTGCTTGCCTGGTGTAGTGGTTATACTCTCTTCCTCTCTTTCTGCTTTGTTTCCTTGAGGTCGTGAGTTCGAATCCCCCTTTGCTCACTTTCTGTGTTTAATGTCTCGAGCAGTGATTATTGCCGTTTTCAGAATAGTTGGCGGATGTGACTTTTTGTGACTTTTTGCGCTTTTTCGGTAGAAACTTCAGCGGCTTGTATCTCAACAACCACGCAATGAATTTTCAAAATTTTGGTACCATTGGAATCGCCTTGTCGAATACTACAGCCCCCTGCAGGTCTTGAGCTCTGCGTCGACCACCAAAAAAAATCCTTTTTAGGCCACCGTCAAAACGCGTCGGCCGGCCGTAACTCAGTAAATACTGCATGTATCGCGACCAAATTTCTATATGTTGTTCTTCTCCATGTTTGCGAGGGTGCCCCAGGTACAATAGGCCTTCGAGTGTTGTAAATCAAGTGCAGGGCAGCATTTGTTTTCCACCGGTATCAAAATCAAAACATTTTGACTCTTCACACCGAACCGCGAGACCAGCTCGAGTCTTGCACTCCCCATGGGCACTGAAAAGAACAGGGAGAAGAAAAAAAAGAAGGTGGAGCGCAATTCTGGCGCACGAAAGGCCAAAGCCCCCGCTCCCGAGTCTACACCGCCGCAGCGACCTCTTCCTCGGCGCATCACCATCCGTGGTCCAGCGCCTCCTGTACACCCACCACTGCCCTCTGAGGAGTCTGCTGCTGCCGCCACCCTTGTATCCCTCAGTGCAGGAAGCCAGCCGTTGCGCGAAGACTCTGATCCTCAATTCAAGGCTCGAATGGATCATGTCTTTGCAGCTGCAGTTCCCGGGGTTTCGGTCGGTGACTTTGAGGAAAAAGGCGATGGGAAGGGGCAGTCTGGGAGTGATTCCGAGTCCAGCATTGACCAAGAGCCTTCTGAATTGGGTTCGGACTCGGAAAATGATGATTTGGATAGTGCAGGTATGAATGTCGGGTCTTGTATTGTATCCAGGCACCTGACTTCATCCACAGTAATTGCTAGCTCACCAGCATCTGCCGCCGCCGCTCGTAAAAATAAATTCAGCATCACTTTTGAGGTCCCGGTTGGCAAAACTGCGTCTCGGGACATAGAGATCAGTTCGATGACGACATTTGATGCCTTCCTCGACAAGCTGGCCACTACGATGTGCACACGAAAATCCTTGCTCTCGGATATCGCCTACCTCCCATCGTATGTCTCGAAGACTCCAAAACCCCGTCCGAAGATGTTGGATGATGAAGATGCGTGGAAGGCACTCATCAAGGGGGCGGCGGTTTGGATTGAGAAGTGTAAGGCAAAGAAAAAGGGTAAAGGTGAAGTCACGGTGTTTACCATTCAGATTATCGATACCTCGGGAGAGGATACAAAGGCGGCGGGTGGTGGGGCAAAGAAGGTAAGCATTGACAGCGAGAATGATCCTTCATCCGAGACTGATCTATGGCAGGGCAAGAAAAGCAAAGCGGCCGCAGATGACATCCCTGCACCATCGAAAGAGAAGGAATTTTACCGTCAGATAGAGCAGAAGCATCACTGTGCCGAGCATGATAAGACGTGCACTGTTCTGTCGACCGGGAAATGCTATCACTTCACGCCGAATGATCTCTCCAAATGGGCGTTACTTGTGGTATGTCTATCAAGCAATATAGTGATACCGATAGTAACTGACATTTCCACAGTCCAAGGGTCTTGCCACCATTGCCGACGTTCCAGACGAGCTCAAAATCGAAGATGCCGCGCCACGACAACATAAAGCCAAGAAGATAATTGAGAGGCGTGGGGAGGAGCCGCCGACATGGATACAGTCTTTCCTCCCGTTTATGGGGATGGCCCTGGGTGGTGCCGCCAGAAACAATCTGCCATTTGAGACGCCGCACCAGACCCAGCCCCCATCTCAGCCGATCGCAGGATCTTCACGTCAATCGGCACTCCTCCCGGACCCCCCATCCAGCGGAACCAAGCGTGAAGCATCCGCGGCCGCGCCGTCCATGAACCAATGGTTACTATCACTGGACGAGGACATTCACGGCGTCAATTACTTCCAATATCATGCCGTGTTTGCACAGAATGGCATCTACGACCTGACAGACATGGAGGACTTGGAGATTTGTCCTGTGGGGGAGGGTGTTAAGAGACCGCGCAGACCGGGGAACCGGTCCTCCGACATCATATACATTCCCGCATCTCCACTTCTTTACAATCAGTAGATCTCATCATGTAGTATATAGTTTTGAGTGATGTGGATGGTAGGAAAACTAGCTTTGCCCTTAACCATCCAAATCCTCATCTATCTAATAAAACCTGGGTCGGTTTAGTTGTGGGATCCTTAAGCCTAAGTTAAATACCCACCATCTTAACACTTCCTGATGTCTTGGAAAGTTCCCGAGTTTCCTCGGGTCGGCCGAGTTTGTCGGTCGAATGAGTAAGCCGATGCACGGACATAACATCACTGAAAAGCATATGGACTCGACAACAAGGAAAAGTCTGAATACAGAAGTATAGCATTGTAAGTATCATATGGTATCAGAGAAGGATAGGGTTGAAAATAAGGTGAACATGAGGCCGGATAAATGGGTAACACTTAGTAACCCTTCATTGTGTTGAACCCTACCTTGCGAAGGTAACCCAAGGACTTCCGACATCTCCAGTAAAGGATCAAAGGCCAAAATAAGTCATAGGGAGGTTCATTGGAATTCAATCGATCAACCTGAATGCACATCTCTACTTGCAAGGTGTACTGTTGAGAATCCGATATTTAATATTTTTTCTAGTGTCCAATAGATAATTTTCTATCTGTATTGATATTAGGGTGATGTCCTACCTATCATAATGGATACTGCAAGGCATTGGGATTGCAGTCTTGAAGAGGCCATCGTTATCTCGAATTTAAGAGTGCGATCCTTGAGTTTCTGTTCCAATTGTGTTGATAAATATGGCCATGGAGGGCTGGCCCTTGGCTCGGTAAAACATACTCTGAAGAAAGCACCAGGTTCTAGCAAAAAAATATCAGGAACCTGGTGCTTGTTCACTCCATACAGAGAGGACTGTAATATCACCACCACCACCACCACTTTATATACTGTACATTAGCATGCTGGAAAACCTACGCATCTCCACGACAGAGCAATTTCCCCTAGAGGATGTCGTGAGCTGTCACTTTGTGATGTGCTCCGAACGCAGCCAAACGGGAGAAAAAAAGCAGTGCAAGTCCGTAACTAAGAAAAGGACAATTACCCCACTTCTGCGAGACGAATACAGACACCACAGTGTTTCCTTGCAAGGTCTCCGTTCGATTCGGGGCCTGGCCTTGTGGTCTTTTTCTTACCACTCCGCCACCTGGCTGTGATTAGGACAGAGAGCCTCGACAAACGGACAAAAATGATACGGACTTGGATAGAAATAAAAACCCGACTTTCGCACCCAAGGCCAGACTCCGAATTGAACAGAGACCTTGCGAGGGGACATTATTAGGTACTGTATCTGTCTCGCATGCATTACCACTCCGCCACCTGGCCGTGATAAATCTGCAATGAAAGAAGAAGTAGAATGGAAGGTCAGTCAAATTCAATATGGAGACGGATCGACGGCGGGCCGGCATATGGAGTGGGTTCTTGGGAAACGGGGTGACCAAACGGGAAATGGAGTTGGCACGAGGCAAGTCCGAGTCGAATGTCAGCCCCTTCAAACATAGGGAGCGCATGGAGATCCACGTGGCGAGTCAGAATGCAAATGGAGGAGGGCTCCGTTTCCTAAACAAGGAGTTATTACGCGCGGGAGTATCAGACGGAGAACCGTATAAAAGCCAGCTGTACGATACGGAATGATCATCTTATCACCTCCCACTGCATATACCTAAAGCTACTCCCTCTGAAGTACACCAGGGTGGGGAACTAAATTAAAATACACTCTGCTATGGGTTGTGCCGCCCAATAGTAGGACAAACCAAGGTCACCTAAAAGGCCAGGGCTTGTCAAGAAACCCTGTCCGTCTCACCTCCGTTTCGATAAATTGATACGAAGGAAATATAGTCAATCCGGAGTCGAAAGCGCGCAGTAGTAGATTACACGGCACACCACCAAACGGCCAGTCACACTTGGCTTTGTGCAACCGTTCCTTTTCGGAGTTCGAACGCACATCCTTGCGAGGAACCCACCACATCGTGTACGGAAGGCCTATTCTACATGATCATACCATTTCCCCCATTCAATTCGCACACTTCACCCCCGAGTCTTCGAAACGGAAGTGAGTCCGTTTCAAGGTGTTCACCAACAGAGAAACTAGGCTACGAAGGGAATTGCTATAGCTGTCCGTATAGTGTTACACTGTACTGAAGAGACCTCGAGACAGGTGGATAAAGCATAACAGATAACCCGAGTACTCCAGAACCAAACAGCATTCACATTGCGGAGCGTACCCTTCGAGCAAGTGCAGAAAACTATCCATCTGCGATACCTTCGGAAGGCCAGCCCCCAACGAAGAACCAAATCTTTGAGGAACCTGGCGAAGCATTCAATCCAAAACGGAGAGGACTGTACACACACACACACCACAAATTATATATCGCACATTAGCGTACCTTTAAAACTACGCAGCTCTGGGACAGAGCAATTTCCTCCTAGAGGACGAATTAAATTCTGTAAACACTACTTGACTATACCCACCCCGGGTCAGGCAGTTCGCAGAACCGCAGTCCGCATCACAACATATTAAACACTGTGACCACTACTTGACTATACCCAGGCAGTTCACAGAACCGCAGTCCGCATTACACTGTCTACCCCTTTCAAACTCATAATTCTTTCTTGTTTTCTTTCTTGGAATATTTGGGATAATGAAATCAGGTTTGCAGAAGCATTCCAAAAGTCATCTGCTGGGTCCACTAGAAGGTTGTGGTTAATGCCGGGGAAATTGTTCCAGGTGGAAATGCCATTATGCACACATAACCAGTGTGGGACTCCAGCCTTAAAAAGCTATCCTATCCCATTTCTTGAATCATTTAATCTCAGTGGCTGTATACCCCTTAAAACCCCTCTGTGTAACCGGATTCTTTGAAAATTTATCAATCTGAATATTCCATATTGTGTGCTATGTTGTAGGTACAAGAATGGCAAATAGTCTTCCCAATTTCCGCTGCTCAAGTTCATGCCAGATACTCTAGTATTCCCGTCTAGTGATTTATTTGCACACATTGCATCAGTATTAGAGCCAATGCTTGGGGTATCTGTACTGCAGGCCCCCACATTGTGCCGGGGAGCCAATTGGGCACTCACAATTCTTACAGGGTTTTACTCACACAGCTCAGTGAAATCATACAGGGGTCGTTCTCAGTGTGCTGTGTTTCAAAGATTTGCACTGCCTGAAGTGCTTGCCTGGTGTAGTGGTTATACTCTCTTCCTCTCTTTCTGCTTTGTTTCCTTGAGGTCGTGGGTTCGAATCACCCTTTGCTCACTTTCTGTGTTCAATGTCTTGAGCAGTGATTAAACAGTGTTTTTTGGTTTAACACATCTTGAGCAGAACGTGATCCATGCAAATCGGGTGATTAAGAAATCAAAATCACCCAGTATCCCCTCGTTCCACTTCCTCACCCCCACTGCCAACCTGACTAACCAATCAGTGATCAAACAGGATTATCGGTTGAGACCAGGATTGCTTAATCAAACTTCATATAGATTCTTGCGAGGAAGCTGACCAGGTCTAAGTACGAAGCAAGCAAACAAGCGGATGTAGTGCACGGTGCACGGCTGCCTTCCGTTGTCGATTTCCCAACGTTATAAGCAGTTCTTGGGTTCGACTCCCAACGTCCGCATGGAGAAGCACCTCGTAAGTTTTTGGACTCGCTGACAGGAGCAGAAACGGAAAGAGGGAGGGAAGGAGAACATTTGAAATGATCATAGCGGGGTTGAATTTGAACCTCGGCTTGATTGGAGTGGGTGAAAGGGAACGATTGTCGTTGGCGGAGGAGAGATGGATGATTGAGTGAATTTGTTGGATAGTTAGTGCCAAATTGCAGGCGAAGGTGGGAGTGGAGTACGGACTGTCATTCTTACAGTTCCGCCCTAGTGAAGTCGTAGAGCATGGAAAACCTGGACCCGAACGCGCCCAAGAACACCGAAGAACACCTGAGACCCAAGAAAAATACACGAGCAAGACTCTGTAGGGACTTTGAGAAGAGGTTGTGTACGTTTGAATACTTCGATTTCATAGCCAGCAAGCGCAGATATTAGCCATTGACCAGCTGAACGGAAAAAAAACGTACAAGTTTCGGTACAATCGGGGTCGAAGTTGGGCCGGAAAATATTGAGTTTGAGGCCGTAATACGAAGACTCGGATGGCATTAGACCTAAATTATAGGCATGCGCCGAGCACACGTGTTGTCCTCTGTTCGCAATTTTGCGTGGATCAAGTCGCAGAGAACCAGAAACGTGTTGAATGGTGCGTCGAGAAAGCTGAAGAACAACCTGAGGGTCAAGGGAAACAAGAAGACACTCTAAAGTACACCGAAGGAGTTGGGTATGTGTGACTAACTCGATTTCCCGGCCAGCGAGCGAAGGCGGTTGGAAGGCGGTGACCGCAAGAGGCAAGAGGAACCGGCCCGGCGGCTAACCGCTGATCGTTATTTTGCTGCAGTAAAAAAAAGACAGCGGCAACAGCGGGATTCTTCGTGCTCTGTTCGTCGCGCAACCCTTGAGCTCGAGTGTACGGGCCGCCCTCCTCTGTCCTGGATCCACTCGTTTTTTGTCTGGCGCGTTTACCGGAGAAAATAACCCTGCTTACAGCGCTATTCAGATGTATGCGGAAAATCAAAACATTTTTTGAACCGTTGGGGGTTGTTTGTTTGGGACCCCGCGTGACCGCTTGGTTGAATCCAACTCGAATGCCTACTCGAACCATTTCTCACGACCTCAAGGCACGCGTGCCTGTCCTCTTCTTCCAGCAGGACAAGTCTGTAGGCGAGATATGCACCATTCTCGGGGTCAAGAAGACCTTCGTCTACACCTGTCTCGATAACCATACAATATACGGCGTCGCCCACAACTAGTGTTGCCGCGGTCAGGTTCAGAACTGATTGCGAACCTGAACCGGACCTGAACCGGACCCAGGTTCAGGTTCAGTGGCTGTGCGGTTCGCTGAACCGAACCCGGGGTCCAGTTCAAGGTTCAGAAAATTTGAAAATCTTATGAACCTAGGCAAACCGGTTCGAACCGGTCCGAACCTGGAGAAAATACCCCCGTGGCCAGTTGAACTTGTGAGGAATAATACTATTATATGAGATCGGGCAGGTCATCTGAATCATAGTCTAAATCTATATTGTGTGCTGACCCCCACTTTGAACAAGTTAGACAAAATCCCTGGGACCATAGGCACTGTTGACGGGGTGATCTTGGGATTTTGGCGCACTCAGCTGCCTCTCGAGCATTCTGGGTTAGTCGGTGAATTAATGTATCTATGACCTCCTAAATAATTCATGTTAGCCTTCGAAGGTATCCCAAAAATATCCAAGAGCTGAACTGACCTCGAGAGGCTCGGGACTACACCCTTTGAAGGCAACAAAAAGTCCGCCGGGATGCGGGAATTGAACCACGTAAAGGTTGTCCAATCGGTAGGTGTCCGAATTGACGGTGTTAATTAATTCAAGCAACGTGCAGATACGGGAGCGTAATTCCAACGGCATTACACGACTCCACCGCTCAATGGGGACCCATTGCGGCCAGCGGGTTGGCCCCTGGCAATGAACTTCAGTTTCCAAACCAAGTACTACAAGGTAACATCGGATACATACAGCATTATCGCAGGTGTATGCAACAAGGGCTTGAAATCCAACAGAGTAGAACGCAGAGAGTGGTAGGTCAGCCATCGGGGGTGCAGTTGGGTGACATAGTTGCAACGAAGAGAGTATTTATCCGATCGCGAAAATGAGTTGATCATTAAATTGTCACATGATCCTACGCGTCTCTTGCTTGACCCACTTGCATCCACTCCACGTCTTGTAATGCCTTTTTGTCCTCTTTCACGTGTTATTAAGCCTGAAAACATACTAATTCACTCGCCAGTAACCTCGGAGGTGTTTTCGCCAGTGAGTTCCTGAGTCATCTTGGCGGCCGCTTGCCCGACGCGTCGATTACTTGCCCCGACGTATCCGTGAAGTCGCTGAGATATTGACTCATCTTACCAGTATTTAGTCATCCTAAGGCGAGTTTTACACCTTTAAATTGACAAAGGATGCCCGGGGCTTGCTCCTGCGGCCATTTTAACGAAGTGCTGACCACATTTAATGACATCTTCGTACGTATTTCTTGAAAATTTACTGAAAAGATGTTATGCGGAGCGGCCCATTGTGGATCTGGGTTTGAAAGCAGCTTATATTTACTGCACATCGGCACTCTCAGTGGATTTTACCTCCGTCAGCAAAGATTTGTCTTTTTACCAATGTGCGGTATATAAAAACACCCTAACTCAGTGTGGGCCCTCAAACTCTTCCTCGCCATCACACCACTGCTATGTCTGATCAGTGTGCACTTGGGCCCGATGGTAAACTCCTCGACGCTAAGGACATTGTATTTTTCAACGACCCCGATGATCTCCATCCCCTTCCCAAAAATCCAAAGCCTGTTTTGGTGCCGACCTCGATCAAGAAGTTCTTTGGTTCAGCTGATGGTCCTCGTCGCTCCTCTCGCGTTTCGGTCCCATCTGCCAGGACAACCGACCCCAATAATGCTGAAAGCCTGAAACGGAAGGCAGACACAACACTCACCTCCCATCGGCCTTCCCAGCGCACTCGCCATGCTACCGAGACGGACAACGATGACTCTGGGGTCGACACAGAGCCGGAAGACAACGACGTTGACATGGTGGACATTTCCTCTTCCTCTTCCGTGGCTGGTGATCCCGAGGAGGAGGATGAGGAGGAAGAGGAGCAGGAGGAGGGGGAGGATATAATCACAGCGTACCTGCAGACCAGGGCCTTTGGGGAGGCTGACATTGAGGTCAGTTCTTCCCTCATTAATTTATTACCTTCCACCATTGTTTTGACATTTTAGGCCATGAAACGGCGACCTAAGGCTAGCAAGATCGCCGATATTCAGCTCATATTTGCCGCCGAAGATGTGACCGATCCGAGCACTGGAAAAGTTGTCAGCGGTCACTGGTGCAAGTTGTGCAAGTATGTCGCACATTCACCGCCTCTGTTATCGCTCAATTTCGTTTTTCTTTTTCATTAGAAAGGCAAAATTACCCTTCAAGGACGCATTCTTCGCGGGTGGTGTATCAACTCGACGAGCACACATCAAACGGTGTGTTTCTAAATAATTCGGTCGCTTTTGTACTAAGTTACGGTGATCTTGATGATTTGGAGGATGTGACAGTGGCGTAGCGTCTGTAGCAATTTAATTTCGTGTTACTCTGGTGAAATGAACCGTGGGAAAAAAAGTCGGTTCGAACCCTGATTGAACCTGAACTGGACCCCATCGAACCGCGAACCTGAGTCCGGTTCGAGGTTCGGGGGCTTTGCTGAACCGGACCCGCGGTCCAGTTCAGGGTTCGGAAAATTCTGGCCTTGAACTGGACCGAACCGGACCGCGGCAACACTACCCACAACCCACATGGGCGTCGTTCTGGGCGTCCACAAGTTCTCAATGGTGTCGACTTAAAATACATCAGAGCTCTCCTCGAGCAAACCCACACCATATATGTTGACGAGATCCAAGAGAAGCTGCTCACTCAGCGCGGGGTCGCCGTCTTGATGACTACGCTCCTCTCGACCCTTTGGTGACTTTATTTCACACGTAAATGTGTGTGTGTGCACACTTTAGAGCGTAACGACATCGTCCGGTTCGCGTACATGAACCGTATCGCGGACATCGTCCCCGATGCCAACATGTTGATGTTTATCGACGAGGCGGCAAAGAATGACCGCACTACAGGGCGCACGAAGGGATGGTCCCTGAAGGGAAGGCGCTGTGTGCAGCGCCGAGCGTTTGTCCGTGGGAAGCGGTACTCAATCTTACCGGTGCTCACGCTGGATGGCATTATTGCGCATGATGCGCATGATGCGATCGAGGGCTCGGTCAACACGCAGCGGTTTCTCAGTTTCCTCGAGGAGCACATTGTGCGTGATTTCGCTGCAGCTTTTGTTTGAAGATGCTGATTGAGAACAGATTCCCCTCACCAATCCTTATCCCAGACCTCGCAGTGTTCTCGTCCTCGACAATTGTAGTATTCATCACACCGAAGAAATTCGAGTTCTCGTTGAAGATCAAGTGCGTTCGTCACTCTCTTCCGTTTTATTCACTCCTGATTCTGATTGAAAGCAGTTTGCAAGCTTGTATTCCTTCCTCCGTATTCTCCTGACTTCAACCCGATTGAACAAGACTTTTCCTCTATCAAAGCATTTCTCCGCCGCCACTGGAAGGATGCTTGTTTGAGTTTGATCGACCACGCATGCCACAATATTACCCCGGACAAGGCATGGGGCTATTTCAAGGCTTCAGGATACGTAGTTTAGTCTCGGGCGTACATACATATGAGCACTGCTTTTACTTACAGTAACGATGTCCTCTTTCGAACATGTTGTCGAGCTTCCCTATGTTCTTTCTCTCACGCCGCGGGTAGTTCATAGTATGCACAATAGATTTATGGTATTCCGAGTTTATCCACAGGGCACGCAGGCGGTCCTTGTCCTTGTACTAGGGGAAAATGTCAAGTTTCGGGTTGGTCTGTGCTCGAAATGGGCAAACCTTTTGAACCGGAGGATGCAAGATATCTGAATTTATGCAGCACTGTTGAAGCAGGTGCTCTTTGGGTATGTCCATTCCCTGTTTCTTTAGGAAGGCATGAAGGTCCTCGGGAGACATGGTTGTGGGAATCACGAATTCAAACTCCGATTGTTTGGCCCCCGTTGGTTTTTTCAACTCTCCTTCAAATAGATCACCATGGCTGAAGCCTCATCGCCAAAGCCTGACGAGACCCCACACAAGGTCAAGGTCACTGCTCATATGCTCTACCACACAATTGTTCCCGGCAAAGCCGCTCCAGGCGGCGCCAAATCTAAAGTCAAACCAAAGGAGAAGAAGGAGACCAAGGCCAAGGAATTTCCCTCGCGAAGTCGACAGAGAATTATCTCGCTCTCCTCAAGGCCATTCTTCTAAAGCACGGGGAGGAGAAGTACAATATTACGGAAAAAATGACCTACAGAATCAAAGTTCAACTTCCGAGTGTCAAGTACGGTCCTTCAACAACTCCGGCTTCAATTTCTAATGACTTTACAGAAAAGGGGACTCTGTGGACGTCGACAACGTCTCTGAATACGAAGATCTAGTTACAAATATACTTGCGGGCCTACCGGCTAAAACGAACATCTACATTGACATGGCCGATATCCAGAAGCATTGGCGCGGGGTTCGCGTTGTATTGATTTATGCACCCTAAATAACCAAAATTTTGACAGTGCAGCAGCCACGGGAGTGACAATGAAGACGAAGATGCAGACCTATATGATTCAAACGGCCTCTCAAACCTTGACCGTGAGCTCGCGCGACTGCGTGGCAAACTTGAGCAAAAATACCAGAATGATCACGATGTGGGATTCACGTACATCGATCCCGACTCTGGTACCTCTGTTCCGTTGACACCCCAAATGATCAAAGAGTGGTGCTGTGCTATCGTATGTTTTCGTTAACGTTGCATTTCAGTTGATTGATCAAGACTTACTCAGTATGACGGTGAGGCGACAACTGCAGAATTACCGGAGTTTATCATGTCCTTCAATCCCGACAAGAGGAAAGTTGCTCTTCACCTGGCTCGCATTGCAGCGGGTGCGAATCAGCCTCAGGCACCGGCCGTGAGCGACATCGGTCACCTTGCTAGCATCATTGGCACCTTCATCGGCACTGGTCTTATCCCTCGACAATCACTACTGGCACCTGCCACACCGCAGAAACAGATCGGGGGAAATAGCGCTAGTAGTCCTGTGATACCTACCCCTTCCAAACTGCCGCGCTTTCTCGAACACGCATCTAAGAGCTTGGGGATCTCCTCGGCTCCCGATCTCGAGTCCCTCATGCGTCGTAATGGGTTTGGACCCGATATTCTTCATCTTATCAACGACAAAGAGTTTTTGGACATGGGTATGGTGAAGGGCGATGTCATTCGGCTCAAGGCGGGCGCCCAGACGTGGTGGAACGGTCCCGAGGCGAGGAAGTATACACACAGCAAGATCGACAATCAGCCGTTTGCCGGTAGCTCTCGCTACCCCGAGCCACCCACGCTGATAGGGCGCGTACTAGAACACGCATGAAAACTACCAAGTTTTCTTCGATTTTCGACCTATACTCAGGCTAAGTGAGACTAGAACTGAGGGAATATGTTCTCCTCGGAACAATATTCTACACCGCTTACGGTCGAAAGCCGGTGATTAACAAGTACTTTGAAGCCCAACTTAGAGCCTTAACAGGTGTCTTAGTTCAGCTTCACAGTCTACCGCTGGGCTCCGGGAGTTGGCTTACCGCTAGATTCCTTGAGTACCGAGGTGAACAAGAGGAACCACTACAGTCTTGGCGGCTGAGCGCGCTACTAGCGGTAGCCTCATTGCAATAAGGGAATTGAACTACAAACCCTACCTTAGAGCTAGGAACCGGCCAACGGTTGAGCCTGGAAACTCGAAAGGAGTAACATCAGATATTAGACAACGCTCCCGACAGTAGTACTGAAAGGAGTTAAGAATGATACCACCAACCGTTGGACAAGTAAAAACTCGTCCAACTGTTGGCCTCAGAAAGACACTTGTAGCGATTGAGTACACCAGATGGTAGGAGCAGCTGGACCTGATTTGAGCACCCCAACCGTTGGAGATTCCAACGGTAGGACTTAACCCGTACCGTCCTAGCCGTAGTACCGATAGCTGGGCTGAGCTATTTATAGACAATTGGTCTAACGGCTGGCGGTTGGTGGCTGTGCTGCCTCACGGTAGAAACTCGCCTACGGCAAGAACACAAGAAAAGGTCTCTACCGTTGGAGCAGTCCGACGGTAGGCTATATTTAGATAAGATATATGATAAATAGGTTTCTTACGGCCAGAACCTCTTAACAGCTGGACTACCTTCAACGGTAGGAGCCGGAGACCTGGCGGCCGGTCTGGTAGACTCGATGGTTAGCCGTGGCTGTGCAACTCGACGGTAGCACCCCTACCTACAGTAAAAACTCAGAAAAAGACCTCTACTGTTGGAATGGTCCAACGGTAGGACTACATACAGACAAGATACAAGATAACATAACTCTACAGGAGAAAGCTCCTACGGTCGAGCTGCCTCCTACGGTAGTGGTTGGTAACCGATGATGGGAGATCGACCGACAGCTGGATGTTGACAACCGGAATTACGGGAAGCTGACGGTCGAAGTTTGAACCGGAGATACATTCCTTGAAGGGTGGTCTACTGTTGGTCTGAGACCAGCGGTAAGCCATTCACCAAGTCCTCTTAAGGTTTAAGGAATGGAAAAGATACTAGTCGAAGTGCCTACGGTAGAAGGGCTTCAGCGGTGAGTGGCAAAAGAAAGTTGAAACTGCTCGCCATCGGGGCAATTCAGCTAAATAATAGCTACATTCACAAGATTTGCCGGCCTCATCATCACGAGTCTTCAGTTTGTTTCGGTGGAGAACAGTTCGTTTGAGTGGAGAACCCAGTGACGAATTATTCTGACCTTCTGGGTTCATATCATCGCTTGAAAGGCGCGTCTTTTGAAAGGGAAGCAGAGGAGTTTGAAGTGAGACGGATTTACCTTGCGGAATAACCCAGCAGTGACCCACTTTTGTCTGAGAAACGTCCAAGTTGGGAACACCGAGGCAAAGAAGTACTTACGGGAAGAAGTCGAGGCAGTGGATAAATGTGGTACTGCGTTGTAACGCAGCTAGTCAGTATAACCTGAAGTCATTGAGTTCATGTCGGTCACCGAGTTGACATCAACTTCAGGGGTAAGCCAGGGCCGCGTGGATGCGTACCTAAAATCGTGTAGAGCAAAGGCGCGGATCGAGAACGACGAGACGTACGGGAGAGATGAGCGATGAGAGATCGTCACAGAGTCGGAATTAACTGTCGGCCTTCCTATTAGCAAGTGCGAATCATCCTATCTGAGGCGTCCAATGGACGCCCTATGAACACGGAGGTTGCAAAGCGCGATACACGCACCCGAATACCGTAACCGTGCCACGATTCCGCGGTTCGTGAGCGCGACGAAATTTGCTCAGTTCCGAAGATTTGATCTTGTGCAAATCTGCGAGTCCACAAGAGATTGACGTCGCCGTTGAAATCTCTGCGCCGAGGTCTTCACAAGGGCTCAGGTGCTAGCAGAAACGAAACATCAGCGGAAGGGAAGGAGAAAGAGCCCGAGTTGAAGTCAGAAATGATTGCCTGCGCGTAGAATGTCTACTCTGAGGACTCGGGAATGTCATAGCCGCTGGGTTAGAGCCTTGACACGATAGAAATCCAGCTGGGAACGAAGACAAAAAACGAAAGAGAAGTCGGCGCACCTGTGGAAGACCTCGCCGTGGTTCCCCTCACTGCGGTCCAGAGAATGGAGTTAACGCTGGGCGGATAGACGGTAGGAAAACGAGAACTGTAGGCTCATAAGTACAGCATGGAAAAAGAATGGAGTTAACGCTGGGCGGATAGACGGTAGGAAAACGATAACTATAGGCTCATAAAGATTCATTCTTGGCTACAGATTCATCACAGTTGTGTGAGTGCGAAAGGGTGCGTCACGAGAGGTAGGGTAACCAGGTTATCATCGTATTTATTAGTTCCTGCATGCTTGGATGGGTCGACGTCGGGTGTAGAGAGTACGGGGAGGTAGTCATAGCCAGTTCGTCAACGTAGATTAGATTTTCTTGTACTATATAGATAGAATTGCCAATTCAAATTTGTTTTCATATCTGCGTTTCTGCACCAGCAACCCAGAGAAACTAGGTAGATGATATCTACGACAGGAGGGGCTGTCGTATAGGACATATGACTAGAGGCAGGCGACGCCCTAACAAATCCAACACAGCTCGGGGGAGAGAGTGGAGGGGCCATGGCGCCAAAGGGATGTTTATAAGCATGCCCGTGTGTTTTTGCCGTGTCCTAAGCCCGGGGAAAGGTAGTGGATGGACGTTGTTTGAACCGTCAACTGTGGTACGCGGATTGGCAGTGGCCACTATGCGCGTTGCGGTAACGCGATGTCGATTCAACGCGAACTCGGCCTGACGACGCACATCAAGCGGAGAAATGCGGGTGCCTGAGGATCGGATACGGCGAAGTGTTTTGGCCCGCAGAGGGCTAGGATATTTCGCCGCGTCCAAAAAAACGCGCCGCGGCAGCGCCGCGTCACCTAGTAGCACCGCCGCGTCACAATACATGATCGCCGCGTCCCCTATATGACCGCCGCGTCCCGACCACTTCACCGCCGCGTCGGACTAATTCAGCGCTGCGCACCGCCCAACCACTGCATCGAACTTATCCACCGACAACGGATGGTCTTATTTACCCACAATCGCGGTAACTCGGCCCTTCGCTGCCTCGCCCACTACTCTATCCACAATAAAACCCGTGATTCATCCCCTCGAGCCGCTACACGTGGTGTGCTTCTTCCGCGTACCGCCGCATCTCTCATGGCTGACTTTACTCGGTTGAAGTCCGGTGTGCGACTCCCTCTCCGCGATTCAGCGTATAAATCATGATGCATAATTCTTGGTTCCTCGAATGGTGCCTTTGAATTCTGGCCGACGAGATTTCATACTCACACCACAATGAATAGCTCAGGCTTCCAGCGAGCAGGTGCAACATATCCCTTTCATACAAGCAGTCATGCCCTGCATAAATGTGCCATGATGTGGCACGAGGGAAGCGAGTCTTTCTATGGCACAAGAGCGTTGGAACTAAAGATACAAAATCTTAAGACTCTCCGGGGGTTGAGTTAGACATTCAGCCGCGTGGATAAGATGCAATGCCGCACCGCGCGCTAAACAGACAGTGTATTACTGTCCAAATCGACTCAGCATGACTCATTGTCGAGCGCGAAAGTTCTCTGTGTCGATCCTTGGCCTTCGGGATGGGGGAACACGCCCCGAACTCATATTTTTGGCCGCGATAACTTTGCAGCTGTGCACTTTTTCCTTGGTGTAAAAGGGCCCCATTACTCATTCAACGCCACCAAATGACATTAGCATAGAAGGCGATGCCATTTTACATGATTCTGGGGTACAGGAAGCCGAGGTCTCCGGCGCACGAGCCCTTTTGTACACAATCCGTCGGCATTTAACATTGAAAATCTCGGCACACGGCTGAGTTTGGGGTTATTGAATGAGAAATTCAATCAGGTATATAGTATGTTCTGAAGTACATGTTTCTGCCGAACTCATTCTCTGCAGCCACTTTACTGTGTATCATATTCCAACCAGTGGCTGTGCAATCAGCCTTCAAGTGGTTAAAGACCGTTGAAGGTACACAGAGAGAAATTTCGCTCCGTTGGTAAGTCCAGTGTACGAGATTACAACTCAACACATAATTCAGGAGGCTTCTGTGTCCCTGGAAGGTCTCAAAAGTGAGAACGGCGCGAAATTACTGACGCGGCGCCACCATGCACTTCGCCGCGTCACGCCGCGCGGCTTCAAATCTCAATATTCTTCTTCAAACGTTGGCATGCAGCATTAAGTGAGTTAAATACATACTCTACGTGACTCTGGGGGTTCGCGGCTGTACGGGGAGCGAGAACGGCACCGAGGTGCTGAAAGTGACGCGGCACCGCCGTGCACTTCGCCGCGTCGCGCCGCGCGCCTTCAAACTTCAATATTTTCTCTCAAACGTTGGCAAGCAGCATTTACAGCTGTTTGAACAAGTAATGGCACAACCCCTATTTTTAGAAGAAAGAGCAATTTGAACCCTACGGGGTTTTTAGCTCATTACTCCTTCATTTTTGAACGGATTGACATGATTCTGGGTGGGTTGGAGAGCGAGGAAGCGGGGCCTTCTAACCATATCTATTTGCAGCCCTAACTCTCCCAAGCCGGCGACCCTCAAATTTGTACCTTTCGATTAAACCACAACTTGTTAATCAAATATCTCTGTGGTTTATGATTCAATTTTCTTAATTCCAGTCATGATGAAATCCATAAATGGAGTCAATTGTCCTAGAGAGTGCAGATTCTGTGAGATTTGGACCGCACTTGGGCTATATCCGGTTGAACGGAGAATTCCGAAAGGCGTGGGAAACTCGGTTGTCTTGGCACAAAAACATTGTGTCTTGTTCATGAAATCTAGGCTAGGCTTCCCCCGTCAATATGAACCCTGTTTTATGCAAATTGAATAGCACATGAGCAAGTATTGGGGTTTGCAATGCGGGATTGGCACCACCAAGGCTGGTTTTTGGCACAGCCGAAAACTTTGAATTAAAGGGAAAGACCCATAGCAATCGAAAGCCCCGCTTCCCCGCTCTCTGACCCACCTAGAATTATGTAAATCGGTTCAGAAACGACGGAGTAATGGCTAAAAACCCGGTATGGTTCAAATTGCTCTTTCTTCTAAAAATAGGGGTTGTGCCATTACTGTACGACCCTGTATGGAAGCAACGGTCACGGTAACGGAAGCCCCGTTGCGTTGCTTGTTTTTGGCGGGGTCACGGTCACGATGAGGCTCGTTGCCTTGAATTTATCGTGACACAGCAAGACAAAACGTGAAAAAAATCCCTATGGCTTCGCAAGTACCTAAAATGAGTGGGAAACCAAGAATGTTAGTGCCCCGACAGCATTCAAGTGTACAAACTTGCATAACACTCAAATGATACCTACACAGATGCCCCTCAAATTTATTTTTCGTTGCTTCTTTGAGCAACCGTCACGCTCACGGTGGGGTGTGTTGCCTGAAAAAAAGGCAACGGGTGTGTCACGGTCCTCGAGCCGTTGCTTCCATACAGGGTCGTACAGTACTTCTTCAAAGAGCTGTAATAAGCCAAACACACATTCTAGCAGATTTGTGGGCCTCTATGAGCGAGAACGGTGCTAAATTACTGACGCGGCGCCCGCGTGCACTTCGCCGCGCCGCGCCGCGCGGCTTCAAAACCCAATACTTCCCTTCCAAACGTCAATGGACCGCATTGAGTAAATCAAATACACCTTTCAGCACAGTTCTGGGCCTCTGGGGTGACCCAGGAGCAATAACGGTGCTGGAGTACTGACGCGGCGCTGGCACTGCCACATCGTGCACTTCGCCGCGTCAGGCCGCACGGCTTCAAACCCAACATTATGATTCAAATTGTCTGTTTTAAGAGCCAGGTACTCTGACCTTTGTTTTTTTGTGTCTCTGGGTACTCTCAAAAGTGAAATGGCACCGAAGTACTGACGCGGCGCTGGCACTGCCACATCGTGCACTTCGCCGCGTCGCGCCGCACGGCTTCAAAACACAACATTAGCATTCAAAATGTTGGCGTGTAGGATCGGGTGAGCGGAACACACTCTTACCCAGGCTTGTGCGTCTCTGGATGGTTTCAAGAGTGAGAACGGCGCGAACGTAGTAATTGATGCGGCGCTGCCGTGCACTTCGCCGCGTCACGCCCTGCGGCTTCAAAACCCAACAAAAACGCTATTGGCCAGCATCAGGTGCATTTAATTCATGTTCTCAGAGGCTCTAGGGTCTCCGGGCTGTTCGACGATCGAGAACGGCGATGAAGCATTGACACGGTGCTGCTGGGCACTTCGCCGCGTCGCGCCGTGCGGCTTGAAAACAAACTATTTTCACTTACAACGTTGGTGAGCAGGATCAGGTGAGTTACATACATATTTTTAGAGAGTTCTGGGTCTCTGGGCTGCAAGAGGGCAAGAACGGTGCCGAGGTACTGGGCATGACCTGGGTATGAGACGGCACCGATGTGCACAACTTGGCGGTATATATACCCTTGACTGCCTTACGGGGTCAGTGGATAATGTACTGATGTTGAACTCAATTACAGGCTGCTAATGGCGGCGCGGTACTGCCGCGTCTCATATCTCCAGCGCCGCGTCGAGTTCGGTGAGCACCGCGTTCAAGTTCGGTGAGCGCCGCGTTCAAGTTCGGTGAGCGCCGCGTTCAAGTTCGGTGAGCGCCGCGGCCGCCGTAGTAGCGCCGCGTCATTTTTCAGACACGCCGCGTCCTACCGATGCTACCGCCGCATGCCCCCGCGTGACGCGGCAGTATCGCCGTGTCCAAGTTTTCTTTTTTGGCATTAATCTCGAGGTATGTGGACGCATTCACACCAACTCAATGGCAGTTACACGCTACCAATCCATGCCTACCCCCTCCGCTATTTTGGTGGGGATATGTCCACTCTAACACGCGATCGGCGCTGTTCAAAAAATTGAACCGCCGCGTCACTGCCACGTCCGCGCCGCGTCCACCCTGACGCGGCGAAGTGTTTTGGCCCGCAGACGTGCCGCTACCTTGGAAATTGAGCACGTAGTGATTATTGAGATCCCACACGCCGCATGCTTGGTATGCATGGGATCGAACGATAAACTGTGGTGGGTGTTCTTAGGATCCCACATGTATGGTGTGCTTCAAGGAAACATCTTCAAGTCCGCGGAACCACGCCGGCAGACAAACGATGAGTCCAAGTGAATTCATATGTTGTACGTCTAAAGGCCATCCGCACAACCACGTAAGTAAATTCAGGATGACCTCGACGGTGGGGGGTATTTGAGGGAGGTCCAGGTCGCTTAAAAGTGGGACAAAACAAAAACGAGAGGATGTATCGGATTCTTGAGGAGTTTAAAAAGATTCCAAGACCGGATCGCGGGGACATCATAGCACGAGCTAAGTGTAGCTGGAGGTGTCGGTGAGGTGGTAGAGGTCTGCCGTTGGAAGGCCAAAATGAGAAGCATTGAGGGGTGGAGGCCGGGGACTAAATCACTGTAAGTGCTTAATGTTCAAAGAAATTGTTAGAAAGATTGCGGTTTTGAGCGCCAATAAAAGAAATTTCCTCGCCGAGCTTCAGATTGACATCTGAGACGCCCAGATTGACGAGGTTTGACGGTAGTATGGCTTCTCCAGGTGGCTCGACGGGTTAGTAGACTGGTTAGTAGACTGTAACGCACGTTCAAGGTACCGAAGCCGTAGTTTCCGCAAGCCGCAAGATTCAGTAAATTCAGCACACTCGGCGGTCAGGGATGCGTGCGGAGTGGGCGATTTCAAGACGTGTGTTGTAATTATAGATTGACAGCTCGGCCTTCGGGCATTTGATTAGTAACCCCGATAGTTGAACCATATACATAATATTCTAGTTACATTCTGTAGTATATAAGCCTGCAGTACAATCCTGCTAGAGCATCTGTTTGCTCTAAAGCAGTCTTCCAACCATCAGTGCTATTGCAAACTTAGCCGCCTACCTCTTCATCTTATCTCGCCCTCCCCGCTTATCCGCTTATCACAACAACGTGAAATTCCCGAGGCAAATGCAACCAACTATTCTTGCAGGAGCCTCTCAATTACGGCTTGAGTGAGGCCTTCACTGGCGTTGACGGATGTACCTGCACCGTCCCACTCGGGGCTCGTTAAGCAAATGTAGATCAATTTACGCATTTGTACGCAGTTTGCACTCCAAGTCGATCTCACACTGCTTTTTGAGGAGGCACAGTCATCCGAAAAAAAAGACCAAGCGCGACGGAAGAGAAGCCCGCGAGGAAAAAGTAGGAATTCAGCGTGCAGTCCGTTTTCACGCAGATTAAGCCAGAACAAAATCTAGATCGCTTCCAGGGGCGCCAGCGAGAATATGTTTCGGTGGGGAGAGGTCACGAACTTCGAAAATCCACAGAGAAGAGCAAGCCATAAACGACGTGGACGCTAAAGGCAAGTGACGGAAGTCCGGGCCGCGGATGATGGAATCAATGTTGGCTTGCTGTTGAACCCCGCCATTCCCAGGGTTGACCTCGACAACCGATTAAGACCGAAGCTGCCGGCCGGCAAACCCTGAGGCTCACAGAGGCCATTTCCCGGCATCTGGAAGCCTTGGGAATGACCGATTCTTCTGCTGTTGAACCCCGCCATTCCCAGGGTTGACCTCGACGGCCGATTAAGACCGAAGATGCCGGCCAAACCCTGGGCTCACAGAGGCCATTTCCCGGCATCTGGAAGCCCTGGGAATGACCGATTCTTCCAACTGTCAGTAACTGTCAGGATGACTGTCAGAATCTGACTGACAGTGAATTATTTTTGCGTGGTCGAATCTGACAGTTGACAGTTCCAAACCTTTTTTTTTTTTGCTCCTGTAGCGCCGCGGGTAATCCCCGTACTTTCGTCCACCCCGGTGCTTGCACCCGACATGGAGGTATGTGAAGGTCCCAAGTTCGGTGGATTGGCTAGACGACCTCAATTCCTAGCTCCGAGATAGTTCAATATATCACGGGCACCTTACTTATAGGAGTCTCAGGCACATCCATATTTAATACTGTGCCACGTAGATACATTCTTGTCTTCTCAACGCCAGTTGCTCTGCACCCACTCCACTCTGGTCCTGTTCTCTGCTCTCAGCGGAATTGCCAGGTCCACTCCTGTATTGCCAATGATGACACCTCTGTAGGTCTCAGTGCAGCTGCTCAAAACCATCTGTCCGGTGTGTGCTGCCCACGGCACGCCGATGATTCTTATTCTCGAACTGCCCACAGCAAAACCTATCATTGATTTGGTCAAGAAAATTGCAAAACTCACGTTGTTTCTCCCGGAGACTGTACCACTTGCCACAGAGGAAGATGATATTCCGCGTCGCATCTTCGAGCTGGAAGGTGAAGAAACTTTGTGTATGTAGTAGTCCTGTACGCCGAGCCCGCAATTGTCAGAACTGTCAACTGTCAGAACTGACAGTCAGCCTGACTGTCAGGCTGACAATTAATTATTTTCTCCAAACGCTAACTGTCACCGGACCCTAGAGGTGGTGGTGTGCGTCAAAGGCCGCGTCATCGCCGGTGCCGACGGCGGTGATGTGGCCACGAATAGTCCGAAGTAGTACGCCAATAGCCACGAAACCTTTGACCCCTCAAAGTCACGGTACGCCGGGCTCATTTTATTCTCTAGCTGGGACAATGGTTAGTCTCTCGTAGACAGACGCTACAAATTTTTGCTCGTCCCCAAGACTCGTACCTCGCAATTTGTAATCACCCACCAAAAGATTGGTAATAATCTCATCACCAAAAGTGGGAACATCTGGCAATAGTCGGCAGAATCAGACCGAGCATGTGATAGATTACCAGGGTTTTTTATCTTCCGCAATCCACTACACTCTTGACCAAGATTTTTGAGCTTTGGCCAAGCACTATAAACTTGGTGCAGAATTCCAAGGCAGAAGCAACTTTGAACTTGGTGATTTTCTCCGCAACATTGTGGACATATGAGCCGGGAGTTGTGGCCACTCACAATGTGCAGTCGGGGTAGCGTTCTTTATTGCTGTCAGTCTTCAACACGTTCTAGGTATCCCTTCAAGTTCACAGTCTGAGCTCACTGGCAGCGCGGGCTCATCCCATTTAAATTCGGTCATCAGATATTTCGCTGTAAACCAAGTCACAAGTTCGGATAATCTGAAGGGCCCTTATAACGACGAGTTCCGACTGCACTCGGAGGCGGCGTAACAAATGGCTCGAAATCAGACAAGTCCGAGTGCGCTGATCGGACGGTCCATGCGCGATCAACGAATGGCGCAATCGCACGTGGATGTTCGTTGATCCCGCAACGCTCTTTCTCTCTCCCACCACCTGCCCACCTCTTGCTCAAGCACTCGATTGCGGTCCCGAAGACCACCGCCACCTTACATGAAACATTCGCGGCATCCAGATTCTGCTCTGGATGATACCACAACCGCAACGCCCTCAAAGCTCAAGTCTGCCCACCCTCAGTTCAAGCCATCGCGCGCTTCATCCCGAGTGGGAACTGGTGCGGCCTCATTGTGCTCCGCATTGAGCTCCGCCACTCAAGCGGTGGTCCACCCTCACCATCCTCAAAGCGTCGCCGCTGCCTTGTCAAGCCTCAATTGGCGCGATTCTCAAGTATTATTCTTCAAAGCTTTTGGCCCTCTCTCTGTCATCCAAGTAATTGTGGTCCTCAATATTGCCTTGATCATCAATCCTTGTAATTCTCATCTGCATCATCAAAGTCTTGTCAATCGTCGCGCGCTGGATCAACCTTCGCTTCTTCAAACTGCAAAATTCGTTATCCAAGCTCATCACTCAACTTTCAATGCTTCCAATCTCGCCAACGCTCAAAATTCAAAACCGCCCGCTCCCCGACTGGCCCCGTGGAGACATCGGACCCCGTATTACCTCGCAGGTGCCGAGCGCTATCGTCTTAGCGCACCATTCCGTTGTTGTCGTGCCGAAGAATTTGTTCGTTCGTTCGGGTGCGCACCAGTTGGCGGTGTCGTCAACTTCGCGCTATGTCTGTGTACCCATCGTAACTTAGTTGGCGTTAATACCATCGCATTCATCTTCATTGTCGTCTTCTATTCTGTGACCTAAGAGTACCGGCAAGGAACGGGGCAGGGGACGGGGAAGCTCTACGACCTGCCTGCGACTATAATCGCCACAAACCGCCGTAGACCTTTGCAAACCCCCACCAAGGTTATGCTGTTTGTGGCAAAGCGAGATGGTTTATAATGGTAGGTGAAATTTCACCAAGCTGTTGGGGGTTTGTAGTGATTATAGTGGTTTGTGGGGTATGTATACCTTTACACACTTCTCCCGGTTTTGGTGATGCTGGCGACCTTGCATCAGTGGCGCGGTTAACTACTATGACTGCCTTTATCGGACTAAAATACGATGCACACTCAATGCCATCGAATTGCATCGAGTCGGGCCGGTGTAACTCAATGCAACCCCATGCACTCTGGTGCAACTGGATGTGAATCGATGCAATTCGATTTTATTTGATGCACTCGATAGTGAAATTCAATGCAAAGAATTCGGCGGGACATTTGCATCGAGATCACATCAATGCAGAGCAATGCAGATCAAGTCAACTGCATCAATCTGCATTAAGGTGCACCAGCCCATACTGCTACAAGCCTACGGACTTGCGTGGAATTGCATCGCGAGGAATTTTAGCACTGCATCTCGACATATGTGGACGAGAGTTGGTCTGTTTGCTCGGAACTCGCTGTTTCAATGGCCAGTCCGAAGCGAAGGGAAGCTCAACAGTAACCACAAGATCTATAAAACAATTCCCGCCCGAAGCCTGCCTGCAAGTGACCCTGGCAATACGGAATTGAGAGAAGTTCTCAAAATCAACCGTGGGAATTCGTTGGTTGATGGCTTTAGAGAGGATGTATGAAGTCATTTGCAGCTATAGTTATAAATTTCGAGTCACGAGCTGTTGTCATCGTGCATAAGTTCATCGCAAATACCCCAAAATCAAAACTAAAGTGCCACGCTAGTGTGATCCAAAACTATCGTGGTTCGCGGAAGTGGAGACACCTCCTAAGTTCCTAGTTCCCGGTGCCCTTATTCCATGCCGACTTTCAGAAGCAATCCGATGTGCCCTGTGGCATGGGGTGTGTAGTATATAGAAGGTGGGGAAAGGAATATAACAAGTCCATTCCTGAACCTGTTGGATTTGGTCCGAAACTAGCTGAAATAGGTCATTGGCATCACTGCAAATTAATGCAGTCTCGATGCAGTTAGCGGGTTTGCTTTTATTGAGTGGGACAATGCAATTCAATGCAGAGTTCGATGAAGTTCAATGCAACGGATCAAAACTTCGGCCAAAGGTAAAGTGCATTGCAGTGCATTGCATTGCATTGGGTTGCATCGGGAACTGCATTGACTTACATTGCATTGCATTGAACGGCATCGATGTGCATCGAGTTGCACTGAGAAAAACGAATTGCACTCAATGCCATTCCATGACATCGTATTTGAGTCCGATAAACACCGTCATAAACTACAGACTAGACAATGGTCTGGATGGAAGGCAAGTGTGGCTTGGAAGGCGAGAATCTATCTTCTCTGGCGTGATGAGACGCGACCGGCCATAACTAGGCGTGGGTCGTCCGACTTGGGCCCGGGTCAATGTCGCCTGGTTCAAGAATCCTCCCCCAGGCCTGAGCCTTCCCGCGGTATGCTCATTCTTGTTCAACTGTAATAATATCCACCCGACTAATTCCACACCGGTTGGAGCACAATACAGCGCTGATCATGAGACACGACTACGGCGCACATTCGGCCACAAACAAAAGGAATGCCATCGGGGCCTATTTTAACAACGAAGCTTATTGTTTGAGCATGTTCGTGATCGACAGGCTGCATTCTTGATCCTGTGCAACAGCTTTTCCCTGTGCCGTCTAGGCGTCTAACCCACCTTGTCTTCTCCTTCCATGGCTGAAGTAGTGGGGCTCGTCGCATGTGTCCTCCAACTGGTCTCTAACTTTGCAGCCGGTGTGGAACTTATCAAGGACCTCCATAATGCCCCTAAAGAACAGCTACAACTCATTTCTGAGATCCAATCGCTGCATTCCCTCGTCGCTGCTTTGAAAGCGCGTTTGGAGACGAACGACCAGACCACGGACATCGGCGGACTGCATGCTTCTCTGTCCTCACTCGAAGATACTCTCAAACGGTGCAACAACAAATTGAAAGTAGATGGGCCAGTGACTAGGGCCATCTCCTGGACTCTATGGAATAAGAAAGAGGCAAAGGAGGACCTCTGCACGATTGAGCGGTTCAAAAGCTTGCTCAACACCTGGTTCACGGCCCACGTCTGGTGCGGATCCGTTCTAATCTCATGTTGACGACGCTTATCCCGTGCATATCAGGGATGTGGTTCAGCAACAGAACAAGAATCATAATGGTGAGTGAGGGAAGCCATAAAATGAGTTCAGATTACCAATTATTTCTTCAAGATCAGAGACAAGATCATTATCGTATGTCCCGCAGTGGTCTGGCAATATTCAAACACGATTGACGTTTTCTAAGGCATTCTCACTTCCCTGAACGGTCTCGGCTATCAACAGAGATCAAACAACAGCGGTATGTGTGGCGAACTTTCGTACTCGATTGAAAACTCATCCCGCATCTTGAAGACCAGAGGCAGGATCATTATCGTATGTCCACCAGTTCTCTAAGCCGCGGGCGCATATCGATCCCCCATCAGACATCCGCACTTCGCTTAGCGAGGTCAGCCAGCAACAGAGGGCAAATCATAACGGTATGGCGTATAGTTGTCACAGTTTCATCCTGGGCTCACAACCGTTGTTGAAGAGCATCGCCAAGATCACTACCGTGCCTTTTATTCCAAAATGTCAAGTTTTCAAGTCCTGATGTGATCCACGTAGGTATTCTAATCTCTGTGCAAGATACTGCCCATCAGCAGGAAGCGCAATATGCAGGTTGGTGGGCCGACTGAGCACGAGCAATGAAAGTTACTTACATGATGCAGTTGCCGAACGCAGCAAGCTAATCGAGTGGTTATCACCTCTCAATTCCTTCCAGCGACAGAGAGATATCTTTAGCACTTTAGAACCGGGAACCGGCCAATGGTTACTTGAAGATCCGCGGTTCAAGGACTGGGAAGCTGGTTTGAAGCCTCTGTGGTGCCGTAGAATACGTGTGTCGATATTTCCCCAATTTTGTCGACGTTGACTGATCCTTCGCGACGGATAGCCGGTGCTGGAAAGACCACGCTTACGTGCGTATGCTACCGAAACAATACACACATCCGTATAACAAATTTATTCAGGTCTTTGGTCGTACATCATGAGGAGAGTCGGAAGGAGACCATTGGAGTGGCGTGGATATATTTAAATTACAAGGAAACCGAAAGTCAAACTCCACCCAATATTGTCGGCAGCTTTCTGAAGCAGCTCACCTTGGCCTTGAACTTCATACCACGTGGACTCCAAGAACTATATCACCACCATCATGTACGACAAACGCGGCCCACCGCCGAAGAATTGCTCAAGGAATTTCCCTCTATCATCGCTGGATACTCCCAAGTTTATTTACTCATCGATGGCTTCGATGAATGTCCAGAGGACCGACGACACTTTCTATGCGAGATCCTGGCTACCGTCGGAGGCTCCGTCTGCCTGATGATTACCTCTCGGCCCCACATCAGGCTCGACTTATACTTCCCAGACATTCAGGTCCTCGATATCCGGCCTGCAGACGACGACATCCGTCGATATGTCGACAAGCAGATATACAAATCCCCTCCATTGTCGAGGCATGTTCGCGCACAACCGCAATTGGGCGACGAAATTCGCGCCGCAATCGCCCAAAATGCTCAAGGAATGTGAGTACTTGCCAAGTAATTCCCTGATCGCCGAACGCGATTAAATTTTCACCCTCAAAGGTTCTTACTCGCGAAACTTCACATTAACTCCCTAGCTGCAAAGCTCACCATCAAGGCCGTCCGAGACGCACTGCCACATTTGCCAAGGATTTGGACCGGATGTACGATGAGACCATGGAGCGGATTGACGGCCAGAGGGAGGAGGAGAGGGAGCTGGCATGTCGTGTTCTCCTTTGGGTTGCAAATTCAGAACGAAATTTAACCGTGGCCGAGCTTCCGGAAGCTCTGGCCATTGAACCTGGGTCTAGAACTCTATCTGTTGACAATCTCCTGGACATCGACACAATCCTATCTGTATGTGGCGGGCTGGTGATGGTTGATGACAGCTCTTCTGTCGTACGCCTGATTCATTACACCACCCAGGACTACCTGGATCGAATTCAACCAAATCGGTTTCCTAACGCTCAAACCGAGATCACATTGGGATCTTTGACCTATCTGGCTTTCACCGATTTTGTCTGCCTGCCAGGGTCGCTGCAAGAGGCGACTCATTCCTATGCGAACATCCCTTCCTTTCATATTGCCAATATTGTCTTGCACATGCAGCAGGAGAACCCGAAATAGCTCTTCAAGACTTAATTATAGCGTTCCTGAAACAGACCGCCAGATGGCGAGATTTCTGGAACATGACTCTTCAAGCAAGATGTATTGACCTTTGGTCTTATCAGCGGGATTGGCCAGAACATTCATTGGCCTTGAGGATTTGCGTATCCTCCAATTTACTAGCAACAGCCAAACGTCTCCTGGTCCAAGCTCCATTTGCGACTGATAAACAGCTCAAGAACCATCTATTGTATCTCGCCTCATCTTACGGCGACATCACGCTTGTTCAACTCTTTGTTGAAAGTGGGGCCGATGTGAACGCCTGCTCCGGATATATTGGGACGGCACTATGTGTTGCTGCAATCGAGGGCCACCTTCCAATAGTGCAGCTGCTTATCGACGAGGGTGCCGATCCAAATGCGAACGACGAAAGTGGATATGGCACCGCGCTACAGGCCGCTGCATCTGTTGGAAACATATCGATGATGGAACTCCTTCTTGATAAGGGTGCCAATCTGAATCCACAAGCCGGACTCTTTGGAACCCCGCTCCAGGATGCTGCACACGCGGGACATGACTGTGCGGTTCGACTCCTCATAGAAAAGGGTGCGGATTTGAATGATCGAGGAGGGTCATATGGAACAGCATTGCATGCTGCCACAGCTAAAGAGCATCTTTCCGTGGTTCAACTCCTGCTCGAAAACGGTGCCGATCCAAACGCCGACGATGGAGAGGTTGGAGCTGCGCTACATGTCGCAGCGTCAACCGGAAACAAGTCCATTCTGAGCCTCCTCGTCAATGAGGGGGGCAATGTGAACCAAGCCGCCGGATCTGGTGGAACACCACTTCAGAATGCAGCCTACAGAGGGAATGACTGCACAGTTCGATTCCTGATTGAAAAGGGGGCCGATGTGAATAGCTGTGGGGAATATATGGAACAGCACTGCATGCTGCCGCGGCACAGGGTCATCTGTCAATGGGCGAACTCCTCATTGAGAACGGTGCCGATATAAACGTCGAAGATGGAGAGGTTGGAACTGCTCTACAGCTCGCTGCATCTGTTGGCAACACGTCCATGATGCAACTTCTCATTGAGAACGATGCGAATATGAACTTACAAGCCGGCTTTCGTGGCACACCACTCCATGATGCAGCATACAGAGGACACGACGAAGGGTACTTTGAGCAAAATTTAGGAGGACATCACGGGTAAAACCAATAAAATAGTGTCTTTTCGCCGATGTATGGTCTACTGAGGCAATCAAAGTACCTGGGGCTCATTTCTGACATACCTTGATGTAGTTTGAGGCAACGGAATACCCGTTTCAAATCCTTAGTTAAACATTGGGATTGGCGCGGCAATGCGCGGCAATGCCGCGGCAGTCGCGGCATTTTCTCCTGGCCCTGCAAGATGCACCAAATAATTGTCGACCAGTTCAGCCATGCGAATAGTGATGGTACAGTGATCTTATAGCTAAGGCATAGATGTAGAACCAGTCAGCATACCCAAGTCGTTGCGGTGTGGTCGGAGCAAGATACACTCACCACAAAGACCAATCTCATCTAAAAATACCTTCCGCAGAAAAGGGAGTCCCAGTTCTGATGATGGATTCGAGGGACTGGGTGAGGAGGGAGGCCTACGTCGGTTGGGCCAACTCACCAAGATTAGCCGCAGATAGAACAAAGGAAGTCCCAAGGAAGTCCCACTCACAAGATCGGGACTGAGGGAAATGCGAGGACATAGTCCTCAAATACGCGGGCCATGCCGACACAAATTAGTGAATCTAAAACACGCATAAATTGCGGATTACATAGTTGCCGCCCTTCTGTACCACAGAATGGTGGCTGCGTTGTGCCATAGCCACCGTGGCTATACTGTCACTGTGCCATAACCACCGTTCTGTGGTGTAGAACAGACCGGCAACTCTGTATGTTGCGATAGACACGGAACCCACTTCCTACAGACAGGCGACACAGCACCCGCGAGCCGATGATTGGCGCAAAGCTATGGAGGCCGAGCTCAAGCAGCTGCAGGAGTTGGGGACATTCAGCCTAGCCGAGTTGCCAGAAGGCCGGAAAGCACTGGGGAACAAGTGGGTGTACAGAAACATGGAAGACGAGAACGGGGAGATCGCACGCCGTAAGGCGCGACTTGTGATTATGGGAAACACGGAGACACCGGGTACAGATTATGATCCAGACCAGATCTCTTCTCCCGTCGTCCGCGCCGAAACCAACCGCCTCCTACTTGCCCTCGCAGCAAAATATAATCTCGAGATGCGCACAGTAGACGTTAAAGGCGCCTACCTTAATGGAGAACTCAAAGAGGAAATTTACATGAAGCAGCCCGAGGGCTTCTATGACGGAACTTCACGTGTCTTACGACTCCACAAAACTCTCTACGGTCTCAAGCAATCTGGCCGAGTGTGGAACGAGACTCTTGACAGGCAATTCAAGAAGATCGGATTCTCCCGCTTGCTCTCAGACCGCTGTGTCTACGTACGACGCACGGACACCGATATCATCATTGTTGCCGTTCACGTTGACGACATGTCCATCTACGCGTCGAATTCCGACCTCATCACGCACACAGAGGACCAGCTCGAACGCGCATTCGAAATTACACGTCTTGGGGATGCCAAACAGCTTTTGGGTATGGAAGTCCATCGGGACCGCGAGCAAGGGGAGATAACCATCACTCAACACAATTATATCAACAAAATTCTTGCTCAGCACGGCATGGAAGCCTGCAATCTTGCCGCATCGCCTATGAACCCCAACGTGAAGCTTCAGAAGCTTCCTGACGACGAGTCCCACCCGGAGATCAAGGCTATTTACCAGTCTATGGTTGGCGGCTTGATGTACGCTGCAATCAGCACACGCCCTGACATCGCATACGCCGTCCAAACCCTGTCCCAGTTTAACACAAACCCGGGACCCGCACATCTCGCGGCCGTGAAGCGCGTCTACCGCTACCTGCGCGGCACAACCAACCTCGGCATCACCTACTCGTCGGCTTCAGACTCGAATATTGACATGCACGCCAATTATTCCGAGCCCATCCTCTTCACCGACGCCGACTGGGCAAACTCTCTTGATGACCGCAAGTCTATTTCTGGCTATGTTTCTATGCTTGCAGGGGGAGCTACGACTTGGTCGTCCAAGAAGCAAGCCACTGTCGCGCTTTCTACAATGGAAGCCGAATATATTTCACTCTCGCATGCAGCACGCGAGAATCTTTGGTTACGTTCCCTCTTCACGGAGATTGATCTTCCTCCCACACAACCGACACCCATCTTTGTCGACAACCATGGCGCCATCGATTTCACGTTCAATGCTGGATATCATGCCCGTTCCAAGCATATCGACATGCGCCACCACTTTATTCGTGATACCGTTGCCTCTAACAAGGTATCAGTTCACCACTGCGCATCTGGCGAAAATTTGGCGGATATTTTCACGAAGCCGCTCCCACGCGCCCAGCACGAGGAGCAAGTTCGCAAACTCGGCATGACTCGAGTTTGAGGGGGAGTATTGGAGTAATGACAAACCCCGAGCCATCGCCGAGGCCATCAATCATCCCGACAATGATGCGCCGACGCGCCCGAACATTCCACTATGTTCTTTGTTTTCTCTCTTACTCATTCTCTCTACTTGAGGAGAATCTTCTAGATTACATTTTGAACAGTATATATACTCTGAGTTTTGTCGTAGACTACATTGAATTTAATCTTCGGAAATATCTGACTTCTATTATTCATCCCTTGAATATGCCCTTTTACTATTTATGTATTTCTAGCATTGTATACGTACAATTGTAAATTTCCCATGCTAATGATATAGACCGCGTAACTGACTGCTAAAGAATGAGGGAGGCTGTGTGCGATGAGCATAGCGCGTGCGCGTTCAAGGATAGTGCGATTGAGGCGTTCCGATACACCCTTTTACGGAATTTGGACTCACACCGGAAATTGTGTCACACTGTGATAGGTGACACCCCCTAACGCCATATATTCATAATTGCAACAATTATCATACTCCGTTGTGTGAGTGGTTAAAACCACAATATCTCTCGATTATTTGTTTTGCCGAGGCCACGCGTTCGATTCCCACTGTGCGCGTTTTTTTAAACATCTGCGCCTAAGCGGCGAGCGCCAGCCCCACGCAGTGGGCCTCAGCGGCGAGCGCTGGCACCACGCAGTGGGCTTCCGCGGCGAGCGGTAGCCCCGCGCAGCGGTCGGGGTCTGGGGTGGAAAATCCCAGCCGTCCGGGCCGGCGCCCGTAACGCCAATTTTTTATTCTTCAGTTCAACGCATGGGGTAAAAAAAATTAGATTACATTACACTACACATTACACCAATGAGCACGGTATGAGCGCCTCCAGAGACAAGGAACAACAGGAAACAACGAAAAAAAAATCACACCAAAAATGGTGTGACTGTGACGTGACAGAATTTCCGGTGTGGGTTCGGCCTCCCCCTTTTACTGAGGTGAGTATGGTGCCGTCATTTCGACTTTAATTCCTTTCGCCTCTAATTTCGCGCGTAGATCCTTCGAGATGTATTCGCCTCCGTTGTCAAATCTGAAGGCTTTGCAACATTTGCCGAATTGCGTGAGTACAAACTCTGTGTAGTTCATAATTTCCCTCTCGGCTTCTGATTTCTTCTTTATCATGGCAACTCTACGGTGCCGCTTCGCACCGTCCGTGAACGATATGAAGTAGCGCTCGCCACGTATCCCACGCGTGCGCGCTGGTCCCCATACGTCCGAGAAGGTCATTTCCCCAATTTCCGTAAATTCTCGCTGAGCCTCTTTAGGAAATGGTTCGACGTGCTGCTTGGCCTGGGTACAAATAGTGCACTGCTCGACATCGTGTGAGCCTGGTGAGATTTTCATCCCTGTAACTATGTGCTTATCGACCAATTGTTTCACGGCAGGCGGGCTAAGGTGTCCGAAAATTCGATGCCATGCATCGAGTGTACATTCCGGTGTCGCGGCAAAGGCAAGTGATGTTCTGGATGCCATGGACTGTCCAGGTGCAATAGGTTTAACATTCCCGATCGCGTAAACGTCACCAATATTCGTGCAGTGTGCCAGCCTCACTCCCCCTTTGGAGACAATCTCGACATCAAGGGAGTTGAGCGGGAAAACAAGTTTGTGTCCGGCGCGATGGAATTTGCCGAGCGAGATGAGGTTGTGGGGCGATGAAGGCAGATAAAGTACGCGTCGTAGCGTCACTGTAGTAAGCCGTGAATCTAATTTAAACTGGAGCTTTACCATGCCCTCCCCCTCTGCTGGTTTGGATCCAATGCCGACGATGCTGTGATTTTGCAGCGGAGTATAAGTGTGGAAAATGGATTTATTGTTGGTAATGTGGACACTCGCTGCGCTATCTAAAACTTAAAGCCAGGAGTCCTTCGTAAGGGTGCGAGGTTTTTCAGTGGCCGTGAAGACGATGTCCTCCGCCTTCTCCTCGGCTACATGCGCTTTCGATGATTCACCGCCGCTGCGTTTCTTGTTCCGCGAGGTGCGTGCATAGTTTTGATGTTTTTCCTCATCGGAGTATGTCTTGCCACTCTGTTTGTCACGGCACTCGTGCGAGTGGTGACCGGGGCGGCCGCAATGGAAACAGCCGTCGTTCCGAGGTGACTGTGAAGATTTGCCGCCCCTGCCTTTGCTGCCGAAGGCTGGTAGTGCCGTATCGTCAGCGTCAGGCTTGGCGTGGGGGCGACCGGCTTACTGTAAGATGCGGGCGATGATGTCCTCGGACTCGGTGGCGGTGGTGACATCGATACCGCCAACCCAAGTGTCCCAAGACTCTGGAAGCGAGGTGAGGATGGTTATAGCGAACTCTGATTCCTCGATGGCACTGCCATATCCCTCTAGCGTGCTCCGAACCTGGGTGAGTTTCCGTATGTGCTCCTCAATATCCTCTCCTTCTTCGCAAGTGGCGCGGAATAGTTGTCGGCGGAGTCGGATGATAGAGATAGCCCCTTTGGGCTGGTACATGCGCTCGAGCTTCTTCCAAGCGTCGACCGCGGTGGTGGCGTTTTGGATGTACGCCATAGGTCCCTCGGCTACTGTACTATTTCATTCAATTCGCATGTCACGGGTCACAGGCCCCGAAATATGCGAACTTTCTCGCACTGGTCACAGGTCACCGAGGCCATCTGCGAATATGCTAAACAAGTCACGAAAATCCCCGGAAATCCCAGAAAATTCGATTTTTGGCGCGTGCAACGCGTTGTGAGCTGTCACTTTGTGATGCGCTCTGAACGCGGCCAAATCGGGAGGAAAATCATACTCACGACAGCGACTCCGTTGAAACGGCGCAACATCAATGCACCGACATCTAGCTGCATTTTGCGATTTTTAGCGCTAGTTAAATGCAAGGCATACTAGGCTTCGAGTTGTAACAAGCTAGCTTTCTAATAGGTGCAATATTCCTATTGGGACTCTGTTCGGTGATATAAAGGAGGGTCAGAGTGAGCTCCGGCTGCTGACCGTAGTACAAACTTAGTGCTAGGCGCGTGAACAAGTGTTACACTAGGGGAGTATACGCATTAAGGGGGATTACTATGGTCTAGTACCTCATAGTGTGGGCTAGCAGGCCAATAGACGACTTCCAGAGAGCACAGGATAACGAGAGTTACCAGCTAGCATAAAGAGGAGAGACGTATGAATAGCTAGTGCGCTGCTAGCAGGATAGCACTGAGCTAGGGGCCATGTTCCATAAATAACTTGGCGCTAGCTTCGGGTTTATCGGGCTAGCTGGCGATAGCGACAGCTAGGAGAAACTGTCGGCATGAGAATATGCCGAGTGATAGATCAGGTGATCGACGCGACGCGTTTGAAGGCAGCTAGCTGCAACAAACAAACCCAAGAGATGTATTTCAGATAAGATGGCACCATGACTGAACGACTAGATGTTCAGTCCGTGCAGAGACGGAGATTGAGAGAGGATTGGTGAGCAGACGATGGCGGGAATGGTTTTTCCGAGTCGTTTTGCAAATACAGAGGTTCCGGGAGCTGTAAAAGCTGTACGGAATTGGCAATATACCCAGCCTAGGCCCCCAAGATGGTCAGCTAGCTGACTGTCTGGCAAGCCTAGCGCACGATAGCACCGGCTAGCTCGCCGTAGCGGAGCTGCACGGACCAGTTTTTACTCATTTAACTTTACCTCATCTCTTTCTCTCAACTAGTATAAAAAGGACATGTAAATACCGCTGAAGACCAGTTCATGCCCCGCTCATCGTTACGACGATAAGGGTGTGCTCAGGCCTAGCTAGCGGAGATAAAGTATCTTCTTCGTTTGTAAAGTCTATAGAAATCGAATCAGTGTTGTTGGATCCACAAGTAACTGTGTGAACCGATAAGCAAGGGCTCGCGTTGGGAGCTTGTGAGCGGCGACGACCTCCACGTATAAACCAGGACCGAGCGCACAAAGAGAACGTTTGAGAGTTGCCGTTGACTTCGTGGTGGACTTCGCAAGGGCTACGCATTGGGTGACTAGGAAACGCCTCCCGTAAAACGGACCACGACCAGCACAGCACTTTGGTAGAACTCCTTGGTCGATTCATTGGCCGATTAACGGAGCTTGAGTGAACCCTCTAGGTCCATTATAAGCCCAAGTGTTAAGGAAAAGAACTTAGATTCAAGGTTCTAAGTCGGCACCCAAATATCTGTTGATCTGGGATCGTCATAGAGAAGAGAATAGCTGGCGCAGCATAGTCCGTAACCGGAAGTTTTCAGAAGACGCTTTATCACCTCGCCTAGGACGACGTATTAAACCACGTCCGCCTAGTTAAAACCCTTTTTACCCCAACCCGTTCATCCCATCCCTTGGGAAGACTTGTTTCGGTCAAGTGGTTGAGCTAGCTCAGAGATTGGAGTTGTTTGTTGGGATAGTTGAGACCATAAATCATTGCTCGTGCGCTCGGGAATCAAGCCAGCAGTCGCATACTACGGCTCGGAACCCGAACTCACTAGGAAGACGCGCTAGTCTTAGTGTTATAATCATAAGGGGATTGGTGTGTTGTGTTAGGTTTTAGGTGTGGTGTGTTAGTGTTCCAGCTAGCCCGCATCTTTAGCTTAGCTAGCCCCAATTCACTGTCAGCGCATCTTGCCCGTTTCACCGTATCAATAAAAAGCATCGGATACACCACCACCAGGGCCAGACCTCGAATCGAACAGAGGTTCTCTTGGAAGAATCGCTCCATCCCAATGTATCGAGTCCAAGCGTGTTACCGTTACACTATCTGACCGCGAGTACTCACCGAGACCACAAGCAAAAGGGATCCTCTGCGTCAAGCAAGGCCAGACCCCGAATCCCGAAACGTTATGGGAGTCTGTGTATTCGTCTCGCGCACGTTACCATTCCGCCACCTGGCCGAACATCAGACTCCGAATCAATAGGAAACCCACAAGCAAGCAGGAAAATATTGATAGAGCTGTCTCTCCGTTCAATGCGTTCACTCTAAAACTCGACGCGCATTCACTCAAAAACGAAACGGAGGCAAAAGTTTCTTGATGGTTTATCAAGGCCAGACCCCGAATCGAACGGAGACCTTGCGAGGAAACGTTACAGGCTCTCTTATTTGTCTCGCATGCGTTGCCGTTCCGCCACCTGGCCGGTACTAGGGAAGGAAATGGGGGGGCAAACGGAGACGAAGTGGTTGCGCTATGGGAAACGGGGCGACTAAACGGAGAACTGAGGTGGTTCTTGGGAATCGGGGTGGCTGAAACGGGAAACGGATGCGACACGAGGCTGCTCCGAGTCAATTTCTAACCCCTTCGGAATCGGGAACGCGTGGGCGATCACAGAGGCGAGTCAGAACTGAAAAGGTGGAACATCCGTTTCTAATTAAAGGGTTAAATACGCGCGCGAGTATCGGACAGAGTACAGTATAAAAGCCAGCTGTAAGATACGGAATGGATATCTTATTACCTCCCACTGCATTTACCTAAAGCTACTCCCCCTGAAGTACACCAGGGTGGGGAACTAAATTAAAATACACTCCGCTACGGGTCGTGCCGCCCAATAGTAGGACAAACCAAGGTCACCTAGAAGGCCAGGGCTTGTCAAGAAACCCCGTCCGTCTCACCTCCGTTTCGATAAATCGATACGGGGGAAATATAGTCAATCCGGAGTTGAAAGCGCGCGGAAGTAGATTAACACGGCACACCACCAAACGGCCAGTCGCCTAACTTGGCTTCGTGCAACCGTTCCTTTTCGGAGTTCGAGCGCATATCCTTGCGAGGAACCCACCCCATCGTACACGGAAGGCCTATCCTACGCGATCATACCATTTCCCCCATTCAATTCGCACACTTCACCCCCGAGTCTTCGAAACGGAAGTGATTCCGTTTCAAGGCGTTCACCAACGGAGAAACTAGGCGACGAAGGGAATCGCTATAGCCATCCGTATAGTGTTGCACCGTACTGAAGAGACCTGCCGTCCGATACGTTCGAGACGGGTGGATAAAGCATAACAGATAACCCGAGTACTCCGGAACGGAACAGCATTCGCATTGCGGAGCGTACCCTTCGAGCAAGTGTAGAAAACTATCCATCCGCGGTACCTTCGGAAGGCCAGCCCCCAACGAAGAACTAAATCTTCGAGGAACCTGGCAAAGCGTTCAATCCAAACGGAGAGAACTGTACACACACACGCACCACAAATTATATATCGCGCATTAGCGTACCTTAAAACTACGCAGCTCCGCGAAAGAGCAATTTCCCCCTAGAGGACGAATTAAATTCTGTAAAACACTACTTGACTATACCCACCCCGGGTCAGGCAGTTCACAGAACCGCAGTCCGCATCACAGCGTTTCGGCGAAAGAAAAATGCGTAAAACGCGTGTTCGAGTCCACAAGTGTCTCAATTGGCGGGAATGCTCTTGAATCACATTTACCCGGGCAATTGGGAGTCGAAATTGCTGCAGAAGGATAAAAAAGGTAAATTTCCTGCTCGAATCAATTTGACAAATGCTGAACATACCTAGTTCGCCTGCGATTCGGAGGGCATTCAGACCCCTCGCGCCTCCGGGATATGCGAATTTTTTCCTGGGTCACAGTCCCGCAGGCCGAAATGCGAATCTACAAGTTCGCATTTTGGGGTCACAGGTCACAGCGTCGACGAATTGAATGAAATAGTACAGTACTCTAAGCCGAATGGCGGAAAGTGCTTTCCGCTGCTTCTTCTTCCACTCTGCCAATGCAGCATTCTCTGCCGCATTCGCCTTGTCTAAGACTACTGGTGCCATCGTCTTCGAGCCGTCTTCCATATCCTGGTCGGTCAGGATGTTGATCATCTTGGTGGACCATGCTGAATAGCCCTGGGCACCTTCAAGCTGTTTGATGTGGTATGCAGAGTTGCTGTCCGACATCGTGATAGCGATTAGATGTGTGTATGCAGAGTAAGAGCGAGAGAGCGAGTTGGCAGGTAAAGTGATATCGTGATTCAGTTCAGGTGGGCGGGGCCCATAACCTAATAGAAGTCAGATATTTCCGAAGATTAAATTCAATGTAGTCTACGACAAAACTCAGAGTATATATACTGTTCAAAATGTAATCTAGAAGATTCTCCTCAAGTAGAGAGAATGAGTAAGAAAGAAAACAAAGAACATAGTGGAATGTTCGGGCGCGTCGGCGCATCATTGTCGGGATGATTGATGGCCTCGGCGATGGCTCGGGGTTTGTCATTACTCCAACAATGAAGGAAGCTGAAAGTGAGGGATCTGTAAAACAGAAATGAGAAGTTATGAAGTGGGTCCTGCTGGATTGGAACACATTGCCCACTCTGTACCATGGACAATATTCTCATAAGAAAGGCGGGTCTGTCGTTGGCTAATCACGAGGGTATTGTGTGGTGACCACAAACCAATCTGATGAGAGCGTGGAACCCAGAAGAGCCATTCACATGGCCTGAAAGATGCCCAACCATTGAGGATTTGCCAATGTATTGGAGCACTGGGGGGCCTGAGTTGAAGAGACTATATAGGATTAGCTAACCTCAGTAATGCAAATGGGAAAGATTCTTACATTGAGTAAATGTGATCCACTGGAAGTTCTGGTGCCTTGCAAAGGGGCTGGTGGGTTGACAAGACTGACAATATCCCAAAGCTGCACAGTGCAGTCAGAAGAGCCAGACACAATGTGCTTGCCATCAGGTGAAAATGCAACAGAGTTCACCAGATTGGAATGGCCTTCCAAAGGCTCACCAACAGCAGCTCCACTTGCTGCATCCCAAAGTCGCACAGTTTTGTCAGAAGAGCCAGACACAATGTGCTTGCCATCAGGCGAAAATGCAACAGAGGTCACCCTACTGGAATGGCCTTCCAAAGGCTCACCAACAGCAGCTCCACTTGCTGCATCCCAAAGCCGGACAGTTTGGTCATGGGAGCCAGACACAATGTGCTTACCATCAGGTGAAAATGCAACAGAGGTCACATAGTGGGTATGGCCTTTGAAAGGCTCACCAACAGCAGCTCCACTTGCTGCATCCCAAAGCCGCACAGTTTGGTCATGAGAGCCAGACACAATGTGCTTGCCATCAGGCGAAAATGCAACAGAGGTCACACTGTCGGTATGCCTGTCCAGCACTGCTATAGTGGCTGGCCACTTTTTCATCTGTCCCATTGATATCGAGAGCAATTGAGGAAACCGAGGTCGAAATATTTGACTGATTTTGGACTCAGTTGGTGCAAAGGCCAATGCGGATAGGTAAATGTGTGGAGCACTTTCAATGATTGGATCCCGAAAGAAGGAAACAAATCTCTTAGCATCAGTTGCAAATTGAACCAGTGAATCACTCTGATTACTATCAGTCCATGCTCAAAAAGGATAGGCTAAAACATGCATACCTTGTTCGCCCATGTGATCAATTTTGAAAGTGCTGCCAGTCCATAATCCACTTTCCCCACCAAGCTCAAGACCTCCAGCCAGTATAGGAACTTTGCATACATCAGTTTCTCCACTTGCGCTGCTATGTCAGAGTTATACAATGTGGCTGCCAGATGATCCACCCAAAATTGGGATGCATATTGAAGATGGTCTGGGATGTATGTGTTAAGTTTGTTCTGGAAATTTGGCATGTTCACATTTCGGACATATGATGTGGGCAGTTCACAGATATTGAATGTAAGTTGATTCTGCATAACTTTTAGCAGTCCCCTGACAAGAGCTTGATGTTGTTCATCTGTGCCACAATGCAGCTCGGACCTTACATGGGAAGTCATGAATTCTCTAAACGAGAGATGTATGATCCGTAGGCCAACCCCAGGTAGATCAGAAACATGGATTAATGCACTGAGGGGCTGCAGTATGCCCTGAAGCTCCTGAATATCCACCTCAAGCAATGCTGCCAGACTGGAACAATCCAGAGGTTCAAGTAGATGTAGAATTGTGTGGACTATTTTCAATGCTTGACCACAAGCCTCCTGCCCACGAAGGTCACCAGGGTTTGACAACGGGATGGCCTCATCTACAATCTGGCGGTACAGGCTATGGAGACTGGTAAGAGGTGCACCTCTAAGCAGGTGGTCAATAGACTTCTGTGGTGGTACCTGTGGAAGTCCAGCAAGGATGTACCGAACAGCTGTGGCTGCAAACACAAAAAGTCTGTTTGCCTGGTGTGTCATCTCATCTGCATTACGAGCTTGGATCTTCCAATTATGCCATATACCCCAGTTGGCAGTCCAGTTGGCACTAGTGAGTGATTTTTCCACATACAACCGAATATCATGATCGACCCTTGCAACCTCAATCTCACTGAGGATGACGCTGGACATCACAGAAATAAGATTGCTATGCTTGAGGTACAAAGGAACATCAGGGCGCCCAGTAAGAAAGAATCGGACATGCCCCGGGATCTGAGCAATGTTCTTTGAGAGCCAAGACACAAAGGTCTGACCACGATCTGTTCCACATTCATCCAGAGCATCTAAACAGATCACCCAAGGATCTGAGCTTGGTGGCAGTTGTTCCAGGACTTCAATGACCAGCTTTTTGAAGAGTGTCTGTGGATCTGCATCAAGAATTCTAGTGTTGTCATTCTGCAAGACTTGGAAGAGATGGGTCTGAAATGTGGCATCATAATCGGCAAGGTGAGAAGCCAATGTGGTGGCAACATGTGTGATTTCCTTTCGTTGAGCATAGTCTCAGGAAAAGAAGAAAGAGGCTGCTAGAATGCCTTTTTCCTCTGCTAGAATCATTGCAACACTCTTGGCAATGGTTGATTTCCCTGATCCTGCTGGCCCACTGAGGATGACCAGGCGATCAGATGAATTGGAGGTACAGGCCAGCCGAGCAACAATATCCTTGATTATATCAACTCGGGTGCCTTCCATGCATTTGTCTGGTGTGTTGGCAGCATTGTAGTGTGCTGGAACACAGGTGAGATTTGCAAGGGTCTCTTTGGCATGCATACTGTCAAGTTTGCCATCAATCACTTGAACGTTCACCTCAAGTTTTTGAACTAAAATATATGAATCTCTGTCAACCCTTTAATGCCAAATAACCCCACCTTTGGTGACCAGGTGTTTGATGGATTGATCAATAGAGACATTGGCATGGAACTATGAATGGGGTTTGGAAGAAGTAGCCTGTATACATAATTCTGCGCACCGTAAACTCTTGAAGATGAGCAGCTATCAAGCTTTTGATGCCCTGGATGCTTTCCTTGTAGTCACTTGCCCGGATGAACCGCTTCAAGCGATTCTTCCCTGCGAGTGATTCACTTCAGGCTACCCTGAAGTACACCCATTAGGGTGTATTAGATCCCTTTGAATGAAAGACCCAAAGGGGTCTCTGGGCGTGGGCATACCATGGTATATGGGAGGTACCACTGCCCAGGGCCAAATGGCAGGACATGGTACCTTGCACAAAAATTTTAGGCCTGTGGTACCACCCATGGCTAGGACCCCAGAAACCCCTTAGATCAAAACATCAAAAGGGGTGTATCTCAAGCATCTGGGCACCGTTTTGGCTGCCGAAAGGCTTATCGGAAAGCCCTCGCCCAGGGCTTTCTGTGTGTAAGGTGGGAGGCACATCGGAGCATGTTGATTTTTTGCTACTAGTATACTGGCCAGCTCGTAAATGGGCCCTGGTGCGGGTATCCGTTGGCCGATATGCCTTGGTACTAGGCTTGTTAGAAAGCCCTCATCTAGGGCTATTGGTGGGTGTGGTATAAGGGTGGTCTGATCACTTTGATATTTCCCGATATTGGATTGGGCTGCTCATAAATCGGCTCGGGTGCAGGCAGTGATTGCCTTAGTACGAGGCTTGTCGGAGTGGTCCCTGCTAGGGCTATCAGTAGATATGAGATTAGGATCATCTGAGAACTTTATTTATACAGAGCAGGCCTTGTAGGAGGTGGGTTTCGATAATGGCCTAGTCACCAAAGTTCTCACTTTATTTGACTGTTAGGCTTGTAACATAACACGTGGTCTATCGGATGCGTGCCTCATACTCGGTATGTCTCGAGTTCCCTATTGGACTTGTACGTGGTACCTCCCATGACCCTTGATATAATCACATCCATGGGACATCCCATGGAGTTAGAACGGTCATGGTACCTCCCATGCTATATGGTACCTCCCATCCCTCTGTGGTACCTCCCATCCCTCTGTGGTACCTCCCATCCATTTTTTCTACGCTGTGGTACCTCCCACACATCTATTTTCATGCTGTGGTACCTCCCATGAATCTATTCTTATCTCATGGTACCTCCCACCAATCTATTTTCCTCTCGTGGTACCTCCCACCTGTTAGTTCCAAATTACCTAGGCAGTTTCCATGTATATATACCCCCTATACACATGGAAACTGCCTAGGATCCCTTGTAAAATATCACTATGGGACCCTGGGTGTTCCCAAGGGGTACTAGGGCGTAACCTGGGGCCTTTTAAGGGATTTCGAGGAGGAGGGGTGGGTACACAGGGTGCTGGGGGGACACCACGGTACCTGACCCATTCGTTGGAGGTGCAGGGCACACACCAGAGTACCCAGTGGTAGGTAATAATAGTCTGGGGGTACTGATTGGTCTCAAGGGGTACTAGGGGTTGGTAAGAAAGGTGCAGGGGGTATTGGTTGGGCTTAACGGGTACTAGGAGTAGGTAAAGAAGGTGCAGGGGTACTGATTGGGCTTAAGGTGTACTAGAGGTCGGTAAGAAAGGTGCAGGGGTACTGGTTAGCCTTAAGGTGTACAAGGTAGGTTGCTATAGTGCAATGGGTACCACTTGTTCTTAACAGGTAGAAGCACCCAAAATGGTCACTCCGCCTATCAACCCAAAGGGAAACATTAGAAAAATCAACCTATATCTTGAAATGTGATATGTTTGGCCCTACTAACTCTCTGGGTCCCATTAAGGCCCATAACAAGGCAATTCACTGCAAAACAGCTGGTTCTGGAAAAGTATCTTGCATTTTGCAGGTCAACGAGGACACCTAAAAAATGTTATAGATGACTCTAGTTGCCCTTGATAGGCTCTACACAATGGGCATAGAGATCAGACGCTTAAAAAAGACTTTCCATTTTGGGACACTACCACTTTGCATCCTAAAAAGGAAATTTTCACCCTCAACCTGTTCCTGGTCATAATTGAACCATTTTCAGTGATCTAACACTGTATCTATGGTTAATTGGGTCTTCTTAGGCCAACTGGGACCAAGTAAAGTCCATTACAGTATGTTAATAGGGTTAAAACTGCTAAAAGTGGCAAATAATGTTCTGACCATGATAGCTTGGGGAGTTAGAGACTAAAAGATCCTTTGGATGTAAGTAACTGTTCTCTTATGATACCAAAACAGTTTTAAAGCCCAATATCAAGGCTTAGTGTTGCGCAATAGCATGACTAGACTTTAGAGAAAAATGGCATTTTAGCTTAGTATGCACCTTTCTATGATGTGGCATCTTCCAAAAGTGATCCCTTAGGGCCCCATAAAGGGCTTATACCAGAAAGCTGGGCAATTAGCAACCAGGACACCCTACATCCAATGGTTTAGAGTGATATTCTCCTATATAGTTACTTGCCACATCCAGCATACTATAGTGTCCTATGTGATGGCCTGAGCACTATTAACAACTTCCCTGAGGTATATAAAGAGTCTTGAGTCGAAAGAATGCCCAATATAATGTGGTAAACCTCGAAAATGTGAATGACATTTTGTCCCTATTTATGCCTATTTGATGAATAGGGCACCAAGGAGAGTGTTTATTGGACAATAAACAGTGGGAATGAACTTGGACAGTATAAATGAACATGTTTGAGCTTTACTTGAAGTGTTTTGGTGAACTTTTGGCCAGATGGTGTTGGTGACCATGGGTCAATATACGGCACTTGAAAGCCATACACTTGAGAAAACTACTCAGTGAAATCTTGACCAAAACAGATGAAATAAAGCATAATCTGGTAGAACCATACTGTCTACACTCACTCACATTGTTTATTGCACTGAACATGGTCCCCTAGGTCCCCTATTTATGAAACAGCCAAAATATGACATATGCTATTTTCGAGATACTGAGCAGTATTTTGGTCTAAAACTCTTTATTCAACTCAGGTAAATAGGAAAGGACCATTGGGGCATCATACATGAGCCTGTAGCATACTGAATATGATGAATAAGAATGCACACAAAGATCACCCCAAATCACAGGATATGGGGTGTCTTGGATGGTAAGTCTCTTCTTTTCCAGTAGGGATACATGCTTCAGTACAGAAAGGTATGGTCTCATATGTCTTACATTATGGAGGAGTGCATTACATGGCCAGATCACAACTTTCCTATATGGTTAAATTGTAGTCTTCTTCATGACTGGGTCATGTTATATCACCTGAAAAGTGTTTATACTGCCTAAAGGCACAAACAGACACACTTATGGGCCGCCTTCACTGCTATTAACCCAAGATATTATGGTTAGAATAGTATTTCCCACTTTTCCCAGTTTTCACCCTATTAACACACTGTAATGGACTCTACTTGGGCCAGTTGGCCTTAGAAGACCTAATTAACCATATATACAGTGTTAAATCACTGAAAACTGTTCAATTATGACCAGGAACGGGTTGAGGGTGAAAATTTCCTTTTTGGGATGCAAAGTGGTAGTGTCCCAAAATGGAAAGTCTTCTTTAAGCGTCTGATCTCTATGCCCATCGTGTAGAGCTTATCAAGGGCAACTAGGGTCATCTATAACATTTTTTGATTGGTTTCCCTTTTGGGTTGGTAGGCGGAGTGACTGTTTTTGGTAATTGTACCTGCTAAGAACAAGGGGTACCTCTTGCACCATACAGATCTACCCTGTACACCTCAAGTCCAATCAGTACACATGCACCTCCCTTAACTACCCTTTGTACACCTTAAGCCCAACCAGTACCCCTGCCCCTTCTTTACCTACCCCTGGTACCCGTTGAGCCCAACCAATACCCCTACACCTTTCTTACCTACCCCTAGTACCCTTCAAGACCGACCAGTACCCCCACACTATTGTTACCTACCACTGGGTACTCTAGTGTGTGCCCTGCACCTCCAACGCATGGGTCAGGTACCGTGGTGTCCCCCCAGCACCCTGTGTACCCACCCCTCCTCCTCGAAATCCCTTAAAAGGCCCTAGGTTACCCCTAGTACCCCATGGGACCACCCAGGGTCCCATAGTGATATTTTAGAAGGGATCCTGGGCAGTTTCCATGTATATAGGGGGTATATATACATGGAAACTGCCTGGGTTATTTGGGACTGACAGGTGGGAGAGAAAAAAAACTATAGGAGGTACCACGAGATGAGAAAAAATCATGGGAGGTACCATGAGAGGAAAATGGATTGGTGGGAGGTACTATGAGATAAGAATAGATTCATGGGAGGTACCACAGAGGGATGGGAGGTACCATATAGCAATGGGAGGTACCATATAGCAATGGGAGGTACCATGACCGTTCTAACTCCATGGGATGTCCCATGGATGTGATTATATCAAGGGTCATGGGAGGTACCACGTACAAGTCCAATAGGGAACTCGAGACATACCGAGTATGAGGCACGCATCTGATAGAAAAAATGGATGGGAGGTACCACAGAGGGATGGGAGGTACCATATAGCATGGGAGGTACCATGACCGTTCTAACTCCATGGGATGTCCCATGGATGTGATTATATCAAGGGTCATGGGAGGTACCACGTACAAGTCCAATAGGGAACTCGAGACATACCGAGTATGAGGCACGCATCCGATAGACCACGTGTTATGTTACAAGCCTAACAGTCAAATAAAGTGAGAACTTTGGTGACTAGGCCATTATCGAAACCCACCTCCTACAAGGCCTGCTCTGTATAAATAAAGTTCTCAGATGATCCTAATCTCATATCTACTGATAGCCCTAGCAGGGACCACTCCGACAAGCCTCGTACTAAGGCAATCACTGCCTGCACCCGAGCCGATTTATGAGCAGCCCAATCCAATATCGGGAAATATCAAAGTGATCAGACCACCCTTATACCACACCCACCAATAGCCCTAGATGAGGGCTTTCTAACAAGCCTAGTACCAAGGCATATCGGCCAACGGATACCCGCACCAGGGCCCATTTACGAGCTGGCCAGTATACTAGTAGCAAAAAATCAACATGCTCCGATGTGCCTCCCACCTTACACACAGAAAGCCCTGGGCGAGGGCTTTCCGATAAGCCTTTCGGCAGCCAAAACGGTGCCCAGATGCTTGAGATACACCCCTTTTGATGTTTTGATCTAAGGGGTTTCTGGGGTCCTAGCCATGGGTGGTACCACAGGCCTAAAATTTTTGTGCGAGGTACCATGTCCTGCCATTTGGCCCTGGGCAGTGGTACCTCCCATATACCATGGTATGCCCACGCCCAGAGACCCCTTTGGGTCTTTCATTCAAAGGGATCTAATACACCCTAATGGGTGTACTTCAGGGTAGCCTGAAGTGAGTGATTTGCACTCATCGAGAATTTTGGTGAGTTCCCTGAAGTCCGAGGAAATCAATGAACCAAAGCCTAGAATTGGATTGAACAACACACGAAGACAGCTTGTCGAGCCGCTGCTTCAGATCACCAGTGGTGCGGGAGGTGTTGATCATAATCAAATTTTTGAGAGCCTCTTCCAGTTTTGGGAGGTCCTTCTTGTTAGCCTTCATTGTCTTCCAGAAATAAATCAGTACAGTATTCACCACATATTGGGCAATCACTCACTGAGAGCATCGTCGCTAGTTCCAGGACTCCATTGATAACTGGCTCCAGCGGCACCCCGGGGATTCCAAGTCCCGTAGTTGCGGCTTTAGCGAGCCTAAGCGTCGGGATAATAGCGCTATCGAGTAGCGCCGCAGCAGAGGCGGATTGCGGAGCTCTCGTCGAGGATGGAGGTGTTGCCATTGAGATTCGGTGAGGATGGGCGCAGATGCTTATCGATGGTGGTGGGAGGAAAAGAAGAGATGCAGGACAAAATTAGCGCACAACAGCATGGTTGCAGTGTACTTCAATGTCGGACAGATGTCGGCGGTCCAGATGTCGGTGTCGACCGGCGCTGTGGTAATCAGCGTTAATTTAAGCTGCCAACATCCGAGGGAACATTTCGGAAGCATTGCCTCCGAATATGAGACGCAAAGGCATGGCAAACACGCTGCGCTGCGAGAGACGAAGGAGCTGTATGATCTGGATTCGACACCCGCGTCAATGGTTGGGAGGGCGGCGAAACGACAGCGGGGAAGACCAGCCGCGACTTGATAAAGATCGACCACCTGTTGGATTATAGGCGCCGGGGGCTGCGACATTTGAATGCCCGGCGGTTGCTGTGCTTCGAAAGTTCTGAGGTAGCTGTCAATCCAGCTGTTTCGGTAATGGCGCAAAAGCACCGGCGAACGCTGCGCTATCCTCGGGCGCTACAGGTCGAGCCGATGTCGTGCTCCGTCAAAGACAAAATGTGGATCCAGGATCGGCATCCTCCCGGGCTCCATGATTCGATTAAGGTGGTAGATTAAGGTTGTACGAGTACAAAAAATAGGGTCCGGTGACAGTTAGTGTCAACTGTCAGTAACTGTCAGGATGACTGTCAGAATCTGACTGACAGTGAATTATTTTTGCGTGGTCGAATCTGACAGTTGACAGTTCCAAACCTTTTTTTTTTTTGCTCCTGTAGCGCCGCGGGTAATCCCCGTACTTTCGTCCACCCCGGTGCTTGCACCCGACATGGAGGTATGTGAAGGTCCCAAGTTCGGTGGATTGGCTAGACGACCTCAATTCCTAGCTCCGAGATAGTTCAATATATCACGGGCACCTTACTTATAGGAGTCTCAGGCACATCCATATTTAATACTGTGCCACGTAGATACATTCTTGTCTTCTCAACGCCAGTTGCTCTGCACCCACTCCACTCTGGTCCTGTTCTCTGCTCTCAGCGGAATTGCCAGGTCCACTCCTGTATTGCCAATGATGACACCTCTGTAGGTCTCAGTGCAGCTGCTCAAAACCATCTGTCCGGTGTGTGCTGCCCACGGCACGCCGATGATTCTTATTCTCGAACTGCCCACAGCAAAACCTATCATTGATTTGGTCAAGAAAATTGCAAAACTCACGTTGTTTCTCCCGGAGACTGTACCACTTGCCACAGAGGAAGATGATATTCCGCGTCGCATCTTCGAGCTGGAAGGTGAAGAAACTTTGTGTATGTAGTAGTCCTGTACGCCGAGCCCGCAATTGTCAGAACTGTCAACTGTCAGAACTGACAGTCAGCCTGACTGTCAGGCTGACAATTAATTATTTTCTCCAAACGCTAACTGTCACCGGACCCTAACAAAAAAGAACACCTCGGCAAGGTGGGTCTATCTACGGCCGGAACGCAATGTTTGAATCGATATTTTATTACTCACCGGGCTGGCCGTGTGCGTTCACGGAAGGTGCGGTGAAAACTTGTATGCTCAAAATTAAAAATCGCCGACGCCGGGAAATCTGGTCCTCGGCCAAAACTATAGTGATTTAACTCGCAAAATGGGGACAGAAATGATATCGCACCTCCAAGAGGAAAGTTTGGCGCGTAGACTGGTCCATTGTTGTTGGCCAAATAAGGTCTAGTGTTAAGAGCTGGCGACATCCTCGGCCACTATGACGATTGATGAGTATTTATTCACCCACAGTACCAGCTGGAATGAAAATAAGCATGAGGTCAAAAAGGATGTAGGAGCAATGGGCCTGCAAACAAACTCAGTGTCCTCTATCGACTCCGCTACACAGCAAGTTGCTCCCTCTGGTGTAACGGATATGGATGCCGACTGCATCCGTCTCTGTGCGGCACCGTTCTTGATGCTGCGGCTGCGCTCGGGCTGCACCGCAGGTTGGTTTTGACTTGGAGAACAAGGACATTGCTAGTTTAGGTACAAGGACACAGTTAGCGTAGAATACTATATAATTAGTTAGTTAGTGAGTAGTTGAGTAGTCTTTAGGAATCCTACACTTCACCCACTCACCTCGGTGTGAACGTTAGCGACTCTTGAAGGTTCTTGGGGGTCTGTTTGGCCTTTGGCATCACCGGACCTTACATCTGGCCTTTCCTTGGTTAGACCGCCCCCGTTGTGTGCTGGAGTAAAGTTAGGGATTAGAGAGCAGGCCGAGCAGCTGAGATCCGCTTGATTCACCATAAATCCCATACATCTACCTGGTGGCTAGTTAGGAAGTTCAAGCCGATCCTCATGGCCCGCTAGTCTTTTTTTTCCTCCGATGATACCTCCAGGTGCGCGATGAAGAGTCGCATCTGCCCGATGTTTTGGTCAACGTCCAAGGTCAGGCCCTCGAGAGGCGCATGACATGATGCATGGACGAGACCTTCCATGCCCACAGCCCAATCTGCATCAGAATCAAGATCTCAACATTCCAATGGGATACTGACACACCTTTCATGCAGTTATGTTCTCGTACTCGCTGAGGACTCTCAAACTTTGGAGGGAGAGGTAAATCAGCTCCACAGTTAGATAAAATGACATGAATGTAACTCATGCTCATCAGCTCCACGCAATCCAGGACATTTCGATGATCGTCGGAATACCACACTTGACCGATACCTGTAAGCTTCGTAGCAATGGTCGCAGGGAACACAGAGTGTGCACTCGCGCTCTCACCAACAGTTGCAGAGTGATGCCGCCGAACATTGCCTTTTCGTGGGGTGATTGTTACATCAGGCTTCAAGTTCGAGGAACCCACGTATCAAACTCTTGTGCAAATGGATCGTAAAGATGCATACTCACCACCTCACGGCCGTTGGAAAGCGGAGTATTGTAATAGGAGAAGGACGCGACCGGTTTTCAAAGAGACAGTTTCTCATATGCTCCCACAAGGGTGAAGTTGAAGACTGAATTGTTTGCCATAAGCGTATCCACGAGCGCCTGCGGAGCAAAGTTACCGGGGGGAAACTGTGGTAGCCGGAAATTAAATTGCTCAACGGGAGGGGGAAGAGGGTGTCATTTGGGCGGGAAGTAAACTCCTGGTCCCAGAGAGGAACTGGGTGTCTGTTTAGATCGTTTGGGCGAAAGAATGTACCGGCACTATGCGCACCATTGATAGCGACGAGGAGTCGCGAAATCGGGACGAAGGAACAGAGAACTATAGGTGTCGTCCAGTGCGAGGGATATGCTGAATCAGCGTCAATGCACGGATGGTTTAGGACACGGGCACGCACGGCGTTGTGGAGAGTATCCCGGCCGAACGAAAGCAATTCGCTCCCAATGGTCTTCAAAATCGGCACGGGATGGGGGAAATTGGAGGATGAAAGCCACAAAGTCGAATTCGGACGTCGCCGGCGGCTGCATGCTATTGTAAGAATGTGTAGGTGGACGCTTAGATCGCAGGGAAGAACGACGAAGGCGAGGTTGTCGTCAAGTTCGTATTCGGCGCCCCAGAGGCGCAGATTGGAGCGGAACCATCGGCGGAGGGGCGGATGGGAAGAGAGATGTGTGAAGGACGACTGAAAAACGAGATGGGTGAGACGGGAATACAAGTGAAGAGGAAGACGACGGATGGAGAAACAGACCTCGAGACTGGCGCGGGCGCGGATGCGGTGGTGGGGACTGGAGGTCGGCCAGCAAAAACTGCGAGAGATGTGCATGAGATGGGGAAGGGGACCGGAAACGAAGATACTGACCGCAAGCCTCGCGTTCGCACGGTGCGGCGACAGGCGGCGGAAGGGCAACTACAGGACATCTAGAGAATTTGGCGGCGTGCTGGAGAAGGTACATACCGGGATAGTACTTGCACCTGATGAACTGAAGCCTCGAGTGCGTGCGTCTGCGGTTATCTTGGCTGGTGCGGGCTGGTCTCTCGCAGCCAGACGCTTCAACGATGACGCTCGTACCTCGCTTGTTGAAGTCTGTTATTAACCGCGGGGGTCCGATCGCGTAGCCACCTTATTATGTAATCTCACGTAAGCAGAAAGTCATCGGCGTGTGTATTCGCCTTTGCACGAAATCAAGCAAGCTAATTCCTGGGCACCTCTGTCATTAGTACTACCAGAGCCGTCTCCCTTATTTTTCTGGAGAATTTTAGACTGATATTGAATATCTGGGGAGTGCATCACTTGAGGATCGGCTTTACCCGGGCCTTTCGGCAAACCGAGTTTCAAGTCGTTTCGCGAGATTCAAGGCCGCCAGGACGGTTAGTAAAGACTCAGTGACCACATCCATGTACAAACCATGCAGAAAGTCGCGTTATTTTCACCCAATCCCTTGCGCGACGAAAGTTGCTTACGCGAGATTACATAATAACGCGGCTACACGATCCGACCCCCGCGGTAACAACAAGACTAGGTGCGGGTATCCTTGACGCCCCTGAAGGTGCCCGAAGCAGCTCCGAGGTGGAAGTTCTGGTGGCGCGCACTGAAGCGAGGAACGTGAATCCCTTCCTCGTGTATAGCGCTGACGGGCGGATCTTCGACGTCGAACGAGTGCTTCCGCGGAAGGTGGAAGGCTGGAGGGACGAGGAAAGGGGAGTAGCAAGCGTGAATGGATCGAACTGCAAGGAGAATACGTACCTAATGCCATTCAAGATAACATCATCGCCACTCGTTCGTCCCGCATTTTTGGGCGCAGCTGTGTCCCTAGGGACGAGCAAACGATACGGAGATAGTGATGGGAAAGTTCGGTTCGGTTCAGGTTCGGGCTGCTTTTGCCTGAACCCTGAACCTGAACTTCGGTTCAGGCTCAGCAATTTGCCGAACCCCGAACCTGAACCGCAGGTTCAAGTTCATACGGTTCGGTTCGGTGTTCGGAGGAGTTCGAACCCCCGAACCGAATCTAATTCTTTCTGCCGAAAAACCGCCGCAACAAGGAGCTTGCAGTCATTCCACTACTCAGAAAGCCTCTGAAATTCGTGTTAAGAGCTTCCAGCGACCTTGGCGACGGAGCTCCGGTAAAAAAACACCATGGATTTTCGGCGTTTTTGGTCTCCCTTTTGTTCGCTATGATAGAATGAATTCAGATGGCTCTTTTTGCTATGCAGCCGACATCGTCTCTTACCAGGACCGTGCGATGAGCATCCCATCTCTGCACCTGCTGCTTCATCCTTGACTCTGCGGGCCAACACGTGTGAGACCCCGGGCCAGAGCAATCGAGAATGTGATAGGTGGTTACTTGGGTGTAGTGATTCGCGTTTTGCTGCTGACGTGGTTAGCATGCGCAAGAGAGACGTTGATTGCCCTTGTTTGGGTATAAACTTGTACGTTCAAGACCGGCTTGATCTCGGCATCAGGTTCGGCGGTTCGAACGGGTTCGAACGGGTTCGGCGAAATTCCTCCTCGCCCAAACACTGAACCGCCCCGCAGGTTCAGGTTCGGCCATTTCATTGAACCTGAACCTGAACTTCGTGTTCAGTTCAGTTCAGTTCGAGTTCGAACCGAAAGGTCGAACCGAACTTTCCCACCACTATACGGAGACCGCGGCTGTTGACGAGGAGAGCGTGGAAGTGGAACTCTGCGGGGGACGGCCATACAAACCAACATGAGCGCGAGGCATACAGTAAGATGAGGAGGATATCCTGACCAGGAGCAGCGGCGAGGGGTAGTCAGTACAACCATTCGTGGGATTGAAATCGAAGTGAAACCGACAACTAGATGATTGATGGTCGATGAGGTATCAGACCATTAGCCGTAGTCGGAACGGAGAGCATCGTCGTGGTGGGCAAGAGCAAACGTGGGTCGCGGGCAGATCATCCGGCCCAGTGACACGTCACAACTCGCTTTATCTCCTCCATAAGCTAGGGCTGCCACCCGTGCCCGTGACGGACACGGCCGTGGAATTCACGGTACTGGCACGGCACGGGCCGTGAATTCGACGGCCGTGGGGGGAGGCTCAAGACCTTAAACGGGACGGGACGGTCGACGGCACGGCCGTGACGGGTCAACGGGTCGATAGAATTTTGCAGGGCCCTCTGGAGACATATTTACTTGCATATTTTGCTAGCTTTGGGTTTGTTCATCGTTTTGGAGTATGTTGGATGTTGGAATGCCCAGAAAAGCACTCATCTGAGTATAATTTAGTACTGGGAATGGAAGTGAGAATTATTTGACACCTTCCTAGAAGGTTTATGCTTGCTGCATGTCTCAAAAGTAATGCCCATATGATTTCCAATGATTTTAGGTCGGCGAAAGATTCGAAGTTCAAAATTCAAACTCCGCCATCAGTTTCGGAAACCACCATTTGAGCTCGAGCCACCGAGCCTTAGAGGCCAGGAAAGGGCTAGTTGGGTTGATAACAGTGCAAGATAGTCTTAAGCTTATAGTAAGTTGAATTAGTTCAGTAACACGGGCTGAAAAGAAGTATTTGGGTAGCAACCGTCTCACGGCCGTCACGGCCGTGTTTCAACGGTCGTCCACGGCTCGAGCCCGTGCCGTGGCCGTGCCGTTGAAGAGCTTCCAAAATTCTCGCCGGCACGGGCACGACACCCGTGGCACGGTACCCGTTGAACCGTGTCCACGGTCGCGGGCGGCAGCCCTACCATAAGCTTCAAGTGCTTACTTTACTCGCCGAGCGGCTGAAGTACGTTCAAGCCCGTCTGCAAACGCGTCCTCTCGCAGAGAAAACACCTTCTTTATCTGACCGCATCCACCGCTCGAAGCCACTGCAACTTCATCGGCGCATCTGGCAGAGTTCTTAAACCCCGATTCGATTGCGTGTACTTGGGGCCATGGAGACGCGGGATCGTTATTATCCAACTAGCGTCCTGCGTCAAGTTTGCAACTCTGAGCACAACTTGGCTCCTCCTTGTTCAACACACCTAGCCCGCCACAAACACTCAATCTGTGTAGACCCCTGGTGCGAGTATATACAGAAGTAGTGGAAGTGGAAGTGAATTAGTGGAAATGGAAGTGAATTAATGGAAGTGGAAGTGAGTCAGTGGAAGTAGAAGTAGCTCCCAGTGGAAGTGGAAGTGCCCCGCCAGTGGAAGTGAACATGTATCGTCACTCTTGGGCATGATGTGACTTGGGTGTAGGGCTGTGGCTTCGCCCGGCAGGAACTCGTACTTGTGTGTTGGTTCACCGCTCCTGGTCAGTAGGGTCGGCAGGAGGTTACACAATGCAAATTGCAACTCAACTTGAGGCTTGAGTGCGTGTTGATTTCCCCTAGTGCCAGGGCGTGTCAGTGCCGCGGTGGTGATGCTGCGCTATTGCCGCGGCACTGCAAAAGGAATTACTGTATTTTTGTCAAACCATGTTTGATTTTTCGAGGTTATTTAACAAGACGTCGGGCGTCTCGACAGAGCCACAGAACCGGACAAGTACTTGTATACTCAGATTGAGAGTTTGGTGTTCAACTTTATGGTGGAAAGATTCTCTCTTCCTGTGTAAAACAGGACTCCGACAGAGAGTAAATCGTTAAAATAGCGCGGCAGCACCGCGTGAGTTCAATATCCGGACGCAACAACATAGTTTTAGTATATGAGGTTCTCTGCTTCGCTCACCGACGCATTAATGCCGGTTGGTTCATCGAAATACCAAAATCGGGTCTGTGGAAGTAAAACTTGACTCTGTCGAGGTACAACAGGTTAGGCATTCACCTTGCCAAATTTGCCAAACCTTGGACTCCTTCATGCAGCAATGCCAAGGGGACGTCGGGATTAAAATTTCGGAAGGGGGGGGTCTGGAGAAGGCTGAAAAAAACTTTGTTGCATACTTTTCTGTAGAGCTTTCTGGAGCTTTGCGCGACGTTTAAAGGGTATAGATTGGTGTCGGGAACCGCTCCATCTTGCCCCTATCCCAATTGGGCTTGCGGATCACGGTCCGCAACGCCACGCGGCGGGCACAGCTGCGGAAATTTGAATCTTGAGCCACTCGCCACCGATAACAATGGGGAAGAACGGAAAGGGAAAGAACAAAAAGGTGGGTACTAGTATGCCTTTTTACATGAGGACATCTCACATCCTGTAGACCCACGCGCCCAAATACGATATAGATACGCACATTGATTGTCCGACGTGTGGTCTTTCCGTCAACGTCGGGACAGCAGGCCCTGCCAATTTAAAGAACCACCAGGATTCCAAGGACTCCAAGCCACCGAAAGGATTCGCAAGAAAAGTCACGGATTTTTTTACCAAAGCCAAGCCCATTGCACCGTTCGTGCCAAGCACCGTGTCCTCTGTGCCACTCGTAAATGTTGCGCCGTCGGGGGCCGTGGAATCCAACGAGGACGCGTCTGACGCGTCAATGCCGCTACGCGACGCGATTTCCAATAGCTGCAGCTATTAGGATCAATCCTAATCTACCGGAGGTAGATTCGTAGGATGCAATCCTACACTACGTTTGTAGAATGGTTTTCAGCGCCCAAGCTGCGCCGCGCCGTGTCTATCCTATCCTATCCTATCCTACGTTAAATAAACTTTATGTTTTGCGGAAGCCCTCAATCCTATCATATCCTAACCCGCTCCTGCCCCTGCCATGCAACCCTATCCTATCCCATCCCATCCCACCGATTCGCCTTCCCGGCCATCCAATCCTATCCTATCCTGCGAACGATTCGCCTTCCCAGCCATACAATCCTATCCTATCCTGCGGACGATCCTATCCTATCCCACGATGCAATCCTATCCTGCATGAACGCACCTATCCTATCTTGCTCCGCCGATCCCGTTCCAATCCCTAAGAGACAGAGCGATCTCTAACTATCCTACCCTGCCCCGCCGATCCCGTTCCAATCCCTCCAAGACAGAGTGATCTCTAAAATTAACCCATCCCATCTACAATTACCTTTTTGAGGAACTACATCACTCCCATCCAAATTCCCTTTTTCGGACAGGCACGCGATTTGAAAGAAGCATACATATATTCTCAAGCATATTGTGTATTATGAAACCAACTCGCCCTGTAAATGACAGTTAGCTTAGGCATCATCTCCGGAATATTCAAGCCCACCTATTTTAAAACTCAAGCGTCCCCTCATCTTCCTTTGGAATCAAGGACTCCTTTTAAGACCCCGTCCGTCAGCAAAAATCAAGTTTCAGGGCACGCAAACATACCTTGACGTGGGATACCTCGTATTTATCCGTCCACTTGAAGGGTGCAGGCAATTTCGGGCTGTTCTAAAGGTCTCGTTAGTCGTCGTCTGCAGAGGGAATGTACAACGCTTACCAGTCGATACCAGTAGGTAGTGGTGCCGAACTTGACTGTTCTGCCGGCTATAAGTTGGTCTTCGACTACCACCGCATTCGACCGTCCGCGGCGGGGTTGCGCCGCCTCGGTGGCCTTAACCCCTGCCGGCTGCCTTCTCGCCTTCTTTGCCGCAGGAGCGCCCTTAGACTCGGTATCCGGGTTCTTTCGCTTCCCCCCGCTTCCGCCCTTTTTCCCACCAGCTTTGGCGCTGGAAGGCGCTCCAGCCGATCCTTCGTCACCACCTGCCTCAGCGCCGTCAGGCTTGACGCTGCCGGCGTCCTTCCTCTTCCTCGTCTTCGCCGATCCGTCACCGCCCGCCTCAGCATTGGCGCTCCCATCCTCCTTCTCATCAGGCTTCCCCCCGGCACTCTCCCTCTTCCTCTTCTTCGGTGATCCCTCATCACCGCCCACCTGAGCGCTGCCACTCAAACCATGCTTCTTCCTCTTCTTCGATGACTCGTCATTGTCGCCCGCCTCCCTCCCGCCCTTCTCTCCATTACGCTTGGCCCTGCCACCGTCCTTGTTCCTCTTCTTCGATGATCTGCCATCACCGCCCGTCTCAGGGCTACCACCCCCATCCTGCTCTCCATCCGGCTTGGCGCTGACAGCGTCCATCTTCTTCTTCTTCCCTCGTGAAGCCTTCTCACCACCGCCTGCGTCATCGTTGTCCATGGACGGTACAGGCGACGCTGGGGTCGACGGTGCAGCAGGGGGCGCTGCGGGGGGGGGTGGGAGGCGGGGGTGGAGCGGGAGCAGGTGGTGGCGGAGGTGGCGCGGGGCCCCTTTTCGGAGGCCGCAGAGCGAAGTCGTGAATGACGTCCGCTGGCTCGTCGTTCTTGGGTTTCTTGACGGGTTTCTTACCCTTCTTGTCCTTCTTGTCCTCCTTCTCTGCGGGGTATAAACAGCGGTAGAGGAACGGAAGTGCTTCGTCGTCGTAATCCTCCTGCTCCTTGCGCAACCGCGAGTAGAGCGTGGATATGTCCATTGCGTCCATGGTGGCGGGGCAGAAATCCTGCCAGGGCTTGTCTTTGCCCTCTTTGAAGCTTATGATGACATCGGCCTCTCGCTTCGGAGCCCCTTTACCCAACCAGTCTTTGCAACGTATCAGTTCACAGTCTTTGCATAATCGAGAACACCACTAACCGTAACATTTCAATCCCCAGAGTTGCAGCAAACGCCGCCCCTCCGCCGTCGTGGTGTTCTCCGTCCACTCGGGAAGCAAGGGAGCACCATCGTCGTCGGTTTCCACTTTCAAGAGGTCTGCGTATCGCCCGCGTCAGCACGCCCCGTCCCCGCTGGAAAAAGCAAACCCCGACGTACCCGGCAACACCTGTTCACCCCACCCCAGCAAATCTCCACGAAACTCCTTCGCATTGCTCAACACCAGTCCCGGCATATCGTCTGCCACGGCAGAGACACTGATACTGTACTTAGCGACCTCTTTCCAGCTTGAGCGCAACTTACTTGACGGTTTTCATTCGACCATCCTCTTTTCTCCTGTACACTATCACCGATTCCGCCCCAAACATGCCCAATCTTCTTGAGGAGGGCATTACCGATGAGCGTCGCTGCATCGGCCTGGTTCCTAAGTGTATTGCTCAGCACTTTGGAGCAACGCTAGCCAATCGGACCTACGCGCAGATGTGCTCAACGGGCGGCCCAACCTTATTCTCCGCGTTCGCCTTATCGGCCAACGCCTGGTTCGTCTGCTGCTCCGTGGAATCAAGCGCCGCCCAGCCCTCGTCCCTCGCCTTTCGCCAAGGCGCCAGGTTCTTGCCCAGCTGCCCACAGTCGTTCAGAGGGGTCAGCTCGACGGCCCAAGTGCGTAGGGCTTGATCAAGGGTTGAGTCTGCCCCTTGTTCTTCTTGTGCACACTGCGATTGTAATACCATCGCTGTACTACCTGCGTCCCGCAGTTAGATATTGCGACCGGTCAAGCCGCAACGACATACCGTGCGGACGTCCTTCAACTGGACGCTCGAGTCGTCTTGGAGTCCGAATTTGTCGATGAACTTTGGTGATACGGTGCTCGCGACCCAATCCTTTTTTTTGCCCTTCATGAGGTTTGAGCCGCGTTCGAGGGTATGGAAATCGGCGAGGAACGTGTTGAGGAAGTCGGTGTGCTTGTCTTTCAAGGTGAAGCTAGTCTTTTTCGCGTTGTGGATTTCCTCTCCATCTTCATGTTCATCGGTAGACATATCGGAGGACGAGGGACTGCAGTAAGATGATGGCTTTAGTTCTGTAGAAAGAGCGTCTTTGAGAGATCCAAGCTAATATAGACATCGCTTACCTTTGTTCTGCGCTTTGGCCTTCCGGCTCGAGACAACAAAACAATAACAGAACCAACGATAATAAGAACGGCAATGAGAACAAAAGAGATTACAAAGGGCACATATGAGACCATTCCGTCGTAAGTATTAACTAAATCACACCGCGACAAGGTGAGTAGCTGAAACAATGAGCAGGAGGGGATTAAAGCCACAGGTATTGAGTGTAAGTAAGTGTTTCCAGCCATAAGTCGCCCTGGTATGTAGCTGACAGCGTCGAAGAAAAAATAGCAAGAAGAAGGTAAGAAAAACAAGATCGATACGTAGAGAGGTATCGAGAGATGAACGACACAAAGTCGAGATCTAAATGACACAAAGTCGAAAGACCAGTTTGAGTGAAACAAATTCAAACTCGGGGGATGGTGTGGAGCGCGGTGGTCGTGCTGTCGAGCGCCAGTGGTGGTGGAGGAGAGAGGCATGTATCACTTTGATCGCCGGGTTTCCTTTGATCCCCGCAATTGTATGCCCAAAACGGGACAAGAAAAATCGCCACTGAGAAAAAGCAGGGAAGGGAAACTCGAGTTGAACAATTTCAGATTTGAGAACGTTTATGTAGTGATAAGAAACTACACGAGAAATTTGTAGGGCGGGCCGGTGAATTGGGGTACCGTGATGTGATGCGACGCGGATAATTAGCGCGACGGGCCAAGCCAACCTGAGCACTGTAGTAGGTATTTTAGCTATGGTACTCTATTACAGCGCAATTCGTTAGATCCAGTCTCTACCCCAATATAAAGAATATTTTCTGGGCATTCGTTCTCGTCCTCCACCACCACCACTCGTGCCCGTTCCCTCTTCTGCTCAGTCCTTTCGCGCTCGAGTTCCTGCTTTTCTACGCCGTCCGCGGGACTCAATGCTCTGCCTCTTTCGACTTTCACCTTCATCCTTCACACCCACCACCACTCCGCGATGGCCCGCCGCTCTCGCGCCGCTCCCGCTCCCGCCTCGTTCTCATTGCGCATCCAGCCCGCCCTCCGCCTCAACATGCCCCGCGCACAAGCGCTGCGGTACATTCGCGGGCGGTCGACCCCCGAGGAGCAAATCAACCACCATTTCGCCAATCCGGGACTTTATGCGCGTGACGGCCGATACGGCAACATCTACTGCTGCACGGAGGTCGACGCAGCGACTTTCAGGAACTTCCGGCGTTGCCGAATCTCCCGCGTCCAGTTCTTGCACGCCCTCCGGGTGAAATTTGGCGTCACCACCAACCTCCCCCGCCGTCGTCTCCAGTACCGCCGGTGTGAGCGCACGGGCCTCGTCCATCTTTGGCTCTTCGCCTTCAGAACGCGCAACCGATACCGCCTTGGTGAGTGCTATCTTTCATTTTCTTGCCCTCTAATCCCGCCCTTCCCAGAGCACTTGTCCCATCTGCGCTGCAAGTGTGATGCTCCTGCCGATCGTCGTCTCTGCCCCAGCTGCGGGACGACCCACTGCGAATATTGGAAGTTCGCCGACCTCGGGTGCTCGTTCCGCGCCCTGGTCACCCGATTCCGCGCCTTCGCAACCACCATTGGCGAGCCCGGCGTTCGCATGTAAGTCCCCCATTTTTTTTCTTTCCTCCTTGCTGACCCAGCGTTAGGCGGCGGCTTACTGACTACCGCGTCGCGTTTCCCAAACACCGCTCCTGAGCGGCCTATCCTCGTTGAGCTCCCTGCTGTAAATTGACTGTCAAACATCGCCCTGTAGTATATTTTGTATCATACCTTCCAATACCTCCGACGGCTGAGTTCAGCTTGTGATATATCTTGGCTTCTGTTTGTAGTATAGCTCACTGTTGTTACGAATGATTTAGCTACGTACCTTACGCAATACAAGATCGCTCGTTTGTCCATGAACTGTAACAACGTCTGAGATGAATAATTTCCCAAAAATCGCAGAAGACACCTACCCCTCGATGATCGCTGCGGGTTTCGCTTTTGCCGGGAGCAGACTGTTGATGGAATGGTAATGGAGGTCCCATGCAA